>CM062823.1:33347129-33629402 GCA_031772345.1 Himalopsyche anomala
GAATGTAATACCATGATTAAAACGTTATAAATGTGTTTATTTACGTAATCATAGTATAATTATTATAACTACTGACATACTGGAGACAAATAAGCATTGAAAAAGAAAAAAAATATCAAAATATAATATATGAACTGTGCAACGTCACTTAAAGTTCAGATTACGCAATAAATCATATTTAAATTATCAGTGCTTCTCAAAAAATATTTACACAATAATTGAAATGTCTAAACATTGAAATTACCAATTTAAAAAACGTTTAATAAAAAGAATAATCAAATAGATATTGAAAACTTCTTCTTCTTTGGCCATATTCGCTCCTTATGTGGAGCATATGGCCGCGGCATCTCCATGTTTCCTTATCTCCCGCCAATTACTTTGTTTCCTCCCATGACATGCCAGCATCCCTCAGTGCCAATGCCAGTTCCGCCGAGTACATCCTATGGATAGTACTTTAAGGACGTTCGGGGCGCCGGAATCCCACCGGTCGAAAGAAGAGGCAAGCAGGATTGAGGCTTTCCGGAGGCATCCGCAGCACGTGACCCAGCCAGTGATATTGAAAACACATTAGTAAAATGCGCAGTATAAAATTCAAATCTGCACATGGGAGGTAAACTATACTATGTAAATGTTGGCCAAATTGAGATATGGACGTGGTCAAGTGCAGAGTTTCTCAACCTTTTTGGGCTTGTGGCCCCCATACCCGTTCTAATTAGTTTTTCGAGACTATTATTTCGGGTTCTCTGAATAGATGACTGGGAAAAGAAGTGAGAATTTTTTACTCGCTGGCCGTTTTGAAAACAGCAGGAACTTACGTAATTCCCAAATTGAATTAATGTGGGACCTTTTTTTAAGCTCTATCGCGGATATTTTTTTTGTTGCTGGTCGATTTAAAAAACCTGTGAATTTATGAATTTAATTTACTATGCCCTGTGTGCTATGTGCTATGTGTTACTATGTGCTGTGGTGGCCCCCCTGAAATACAACTTTTCTCTGTAGCCCCTCGGAATGTGCTGTGGATCTCGGTTGAATAACACTAAGTAATAGTTTAAATAATCTACGATATATTTAGAAGAAGAAAATCAGTGATTCCCCAACACAAACTTCATGAAGAAGCTTTCAACAGTGAAAAAATGTCATTATTGACATAGTGTAGTTTACCTTCCATATACAGAAATGTAAAACACACTCGCAAATCGATTTACACTCAACTTAAAGATTAAATTTCAATTTTTCAAATTATTTACATTCACACAAGTCACTAACGGCCCGGGTTTCGCCATTCGGCATCTTCATGCGTTCAAGTGCACGGTTGAACCTGAACGGACGCTTAGTAAATAAATGTATCGTGTTTATATATGAAATAAATGTATCACTAAGTTTAGGGCAATTGCCGGCGAAATGGATTAACCCAGGGGTGGGGAACCTTTTCTTCTCTAAATTTTTATTTTTTATTTAAATTTTTCTGATTCGACATAAGGCCGCAGTAATCATTGAGTGGGGATTATTTGTCCAGAAACAGGAATTTACGGTCAGAATGTCAGAAATTTACGAATTTACATAAATTTCCAGAATTACAGAATTAGCCAGAAGGCCGCACCAGAGTAACCAAAATGCCGCAGGTTCCCCACGCCTGGATTAACCCATGGGAATGCCTTAATTTGAACGATTCAAGCACATCGAAATCTTAAATCAACCGAAAGATTTTGAAATATTGAAAGTTTAATTTAATTAAACGTTAACGTATACGAATCTCCGGAAGAAGGATTTTTTAAACATATGTTGTCCGCACAATGAAATCTTGAATAATAAAACCGGTTTATCTTCACTGGTAGTTTAATGATTTGTCTACATGTCTACAATGATATATAAAAAAAGTAAACATATAAAACGTCTTTAAAAATAGAAAAAAATATATTAAAAACTGGCTTCACCTTCGGCGAGAGCGTATTTTGATTAATTTATAATAGTTTTTTATAAAGCTTAATTCAATCTTTGCAGTTAACATAATTATAAGTCTCGGGGTTTTTTTACATTCCGTGGTTTCCGTTTTTGTTGAATGATTCAATAGTAAATTATTCGTTTTTGTACGGCGAATGTAACAATGGAGACAATATATGATATAAATTATTTTAAAAAATGTATTACAATTATATCACATTATTTGATATTTAATGAAAATTATCGCAAAAAATTTAAAATATAGCCCGAAATGAGCTGTTGAAGTATATTCAAAATGGACGTCGTGAATAAATCGTTCAATGTAAGAGTGTAATTGGGTAAGAGTAATGATACACGTTGGTTGTTATCCCACCCAGTATCCCATCACCACCCGTTATGTGTATACAGTCGTATTTTCACGGCCGCCTTCCATAACGCAATGCGATCAAGAAAAGAAAATAATTTCTTCCTCATATTATTGGCCCGATACAGAGCTGCACGTGACCTATCTTTTAACCATGTACTTAAGAGTAATGATACAAGAAATTAATCACTTTTAGGGTGTTCACTGTCAATACTTGGTGGAAAGGCATTTAATAAAAACACAATATTCCTTTGTACTTTATTCCACTTTATTTGAAAGTTAAGGACCGGTTTCGCTCATTGCGAGCATTCATCATTGCGAACGAGCATCAGTTGACATCATATAATTAACTCAAATGAAACTGTTAACATATTTTAATATTAAAAATTAACTTTCACAAATTTACCGCCGAATCCGTCGATTTTTTTTAAATATAAAATGAACAAATTATATTTTTTATTTCATGAAAATTACTTCTTTTAGTTTGGACGATATTTATCTTAAGAGTATTTCAACAACACGGACCAATGATAATTTTATCAGATACTTTATTTATCATATTATAATTAATAAATTATTTTGCTGCCTGCGTTGGCTAGTGGTCAACGTCGTTGGCTTTGGTTACGGAGGTCACGAGCTCGAATCCCAGTACAGACATTTTTATAAATTGATTTTACAATCGATTAATGAATTTCTGTTCGTAGACATGAATGTATGTGATAAATAGCCCTCTTTTCGTGTATATTCTTATCAGTTGAAAACGCTCGCGAATCCGATCTTGATCACATTAAATCAGGGGTGGGCTGGAGGAGCTCGCAAGAGCCCCTTGTTTAAATTTAATAAAGCCAGCGAGTCCCTTGTTGATTTGAGAGAAAAAATATTCTCAAATCAAATTAGTACATAATTGCGATTTCTGACTTATAAATTATCTACGACAGCTTCAGTATACACAGTAGTACATTTTTAGTCATTTACATTTATAAGTTTACGGTATTTACATTGATATTGTATATTATAACATATTATAAGTGTATTAAGTAACAATCGATTGCTTATTTAAGTATTGCGTATAATTGCATAGGAGTGATAAAAAAAAATCACAACTTCACCAGAACATCGAGATTGGCTTTGAGATTAAGCGAGCCCCTTGTTAACGCATGGGCACCCCACAGCTGCATTAAATACACGTGTAATTAGTACAAAAGAGTGTTTTATTTTGTTTGAAATTGATAATTTATACACGCGTTTCATCGTTTTAACTCGCTATTCGGTCCGTACCTCAAGCGGTCTTCGTGAAATTGTTTTGGCTACATAATGCACAGCGGTCCACCCGGAATTGGTTCGTTCAAATATTTGCACCAACTCTCGAGCCTTGTGCTAACTGATTTTAATCACGACTCCTCGACACAGTGTGACGTAGTGATTTATTAAGAAAACCAAACGGCTAAGACTTTTGACGAGATCATAGTTCAGTGCGTGATTTTGATGTGGAGATCATTAATTTTACCGTCGGAGTAGATAAGCTTTCATCTCGAATGAATCGATTATTAATTATAACCTATAATGAATAAGTGGGTCCTGTAACCGAGTGATCGGTCGCAGTGTCCTCGGATTCGAATACCAGTAAACACAATTGTAGCCTACGTAGTTTAAATCATTTCCCAACCGTCGGATCCTAATAAGAGGGAGTATCGAGAGCGATCAGTTAACTAGTAATATTTATTTTTATCACCGAATTTCTGTACTTACCGACCGCAAAAATTAATGTTTGAACGACTGAAAAACAAACAGTTCTCGTAAAAACAATGTCTGTTGGGATGCTCTGTTATGCAGAGGGAATAGCACTTCTAGAACGCTATTTTGAAGGACTTTAAATACTATGTTATACAACAAATGTAAGAATTTCGTTATTCTACGACCGTTCCTAATTTTTATTAAAAGCTGCCTTCAATTGTACTCGCCGAAGAGGTGGTATCCTCCACGTTGAGAAACAGTGGTTTATACAATTATCACAGTAGTCTCCCCGCCCGACTTAGATTTTTTAAAATACGATAATAGCTCTACAAATCACATCATTAAGTGTTTCGGTGAGTCAACATCATAATTTCAATAATTATTATGCTGTAGGAGAATTGACGAGACTTTATGGTAAATACGCATTTGAGTGTTTGTCAAATCTTCATCCAATGTAACCGTATATTTATTTAATTCTTCATATCTCCGCAGGCGTAGAGATAAATCAAATAATTATTTTTACCAGAATAAATTATGATAACTAGTTTTTTTCGTGCGTATGTCGTATTATCTTTTCAAAAGCGCCACGACAAGGCGAGATGTTACACATAGATAATAGCGTAGTAAGATTGTGACTTTTTTTTACCTCTCAGTGTTGTCATAACATACATAATAAATTATTGTTATTTCACAATAATCACTTTTCAGCTTCTGTATTTAAATTGCCCGCTATTCAAATCGGATGAAACAAATATTACGATTAGGATAAATTAATGGAAAAAACGCTTGCCTCCGACCGCGTACATTAGAAAGGAAATTAACAAGCATGCAACAAATTGATTTCAAATAATGATTGCATGTAGTGATCTACATACACGAGATTTACAATGCTCAGTAATCGTTTGAATATGTTATACTACAGGTGTATAATTTTTCAAGCTATTTCATTAAAATAATGCCTTTCCACCTAGTATTGACAGTGATCACCCTTAAAGTGATATATCGAAGAGTTAAATCGGAATCATATGAAACATTTTGATTTTTCCTTCCACTAATATTTGTGTAACTTCCAAACACTTAAATTGACTTTTTTAATCCACACCCGCTTCTTATTTGGAGTATGTGACCACCGCACGGTTCTCTATCCCCCGTCAGTCTATTTGCTTCCTCCCAGATCATGTCAGCGTCCCGTAGCTCTGCCAATTACATCATATGGACGGTCATCAGCGGCCTTCCACGATGATGGGATCCATCCCGTTGGTAGAAGAGACAAGCAAGATCCAGACTCTCTTTGAGCATTCGCAGCACATGTCCAAGTCAGGCCCATCGTCGCTTTTTTTGTACGTAATAAGGGGCTAGTTAATCCACTCTTATATCTTCGCGATAATAAATAAATTACAGATAATTTTATGTTTTTAAATTTTTTATATACTTTGACAATTTTTCATGAAGTTTTTAGAGATAGTTTAATTTGACTTTCAATGTTACAGTGCACTTGAAATCAAACATATTTACAGTTTTATATGCATTCAAAATTGTATTTTCTTTAAATCCATGTCCGCTCCTATTGAGGAGCGAATAGCCTCCTAATGGAGGAATCTAAACAGTTTTTTTCTACGGGAACTACCTGTCTCTCAGTTGCTCAACCTCTCTTATTCCTGGGATAGAAAGCATTGGGTTATGACAGAACTAGTGGTTAGCTGTTCGTAACGTAAATTTTGGGATTGGGCTGGTGTGAGATAAACGATTGAAATAATGATGCTTTTACTCATGAGTTCCGCCACGGAAGCCAACGACGTTGACCACTGCGCTACGGACTCGACAAGAAAAACGTATTTGAGACAAGAATATGTATTGGCGTATTGCTAACTCTTATCCCTGGAATTGGCCAGCATGAGCCTCTTTGCGTAGGCATTCGCTGCTCTTCAGAAATCAACTCTTGAACTTTTCACGTGTTTTCACACTACAAATCTATGTTATGGCTCTCTGATACCTTTACTATCCTGTTTCCTTGACAACTAAGCTCTTATTATCAGGGCCGTGGAGTCGTTAATAAACAAGACTACTCCGACAGTGGCTTAAAATACGACTTTAATTATTTTTGAAAACACATTTATTTAGGATTTAAAGATACCAGTTTTTTTCAACTACGACTCCAGCTAAAACAGTCCGACTTCACGACTCCGACTCCACCGCCTTGCTTTTTACTTGAAAGTCTGTCGAACCCTTCCTTAGCCTCGTTTACTGGATAGGGTAGTTGAGAGACAATAACAATATCGCATTCCCTACTCTTCTTTGCCGAGGCTTAAGATCATCAGGCTAACTCGAACTATGATCACCGTTACTTCTTTACTCAAATCGTACAGAGGTCACAGTAATGTCACAGTAATCAGAAAAAATAATTCAACACTTCTTGTTTGAGAAATAATGTGTGATTACGACATTCGTGATTTAGTGTGGCACATGTCATGTTATGTTGCATTTACATAACGCGTTTTTCACGCCGACAAGTTTCGTGTACAAATGTGTGTAGTCAGGCAGTCAGTGTTTGCTGTCTGATTTGGCGTAGCGGAGAGAAGGTGCGCGTCTCCGCTGAGAGCCACTTTACAGCAATTTGATTTATTAGCGCTGATAAAAAAGATAAACAATCGAGTTCCAATTGGGAAATGGTATATGGAAGCGGTGAAGATTCACAGGGTTCCAGTTGCAACACAAACCGTAGGTATTTACTAGTAGAATCTGATGAAGTGATTGAGCAGTTAATAAAAAATGTCCACGCATAAATAAAAGGTTAAAATAAAGTGAGCAAAGCTGTATTTTTAAGACCAAGATGGTCGTATTGCTGATATTCTGCTAACAAAAGTTTGGAGTTTACTACTGAAACATTTTCGATTGTTCCATAATTATATTTTAGGGGTCGATATAGTCGGCAGCGACGTTCCTCTAAGATGAGCGCGCGCGCTTTTATTACATTTTAGACAGTTATTCAATTAATATTTGATCGGTCCGCACAACTAACCTCTTGTCTTAGAGGGAAGAGAGCATTGGTCGGTAGTGGAGCTTGTCGGCATTTAAGATCCGGGTTCTTAGATAAATTTCTGACATTCTTAAGTTTTTCTAATTGAGTAACCATTTTTCAAATATTAGAAATATTTATTTTTATTATTAAATTCTAAACGTTAGTAACAAAAAATATCGAGATGATCAATCACATAAAAAAAAGATACTATTTTAGATTATCAAATCATAAAAACATGATTTAAGAAGCATTCCACGCCATATGTGGAGCATATAAAATCTTAATAGAGTTTATCTCAACAATTTTTTTTACGATAACTGATTGTTACTCAGTTGCTCGCAACATCTATTTTTTAAAATAACAGAGATAGGGCTAGGATAAGACTAGTGGTAAGTTAATCGCTTTCAGTGTGCCCGTTTTTTTAAAATATCGGATGAGTGTGACTAAATTTAAGACATTACAAACACCCATGCTTTAATCGATTAAAAAATTAAACTTCCCGTACTGGGATTGGAGAACCGCGACCGAAACCAATGTCGTTGAACACTCGACCACGGACCCGAAAAGCATTTACTTAATTACTTATATATAAAATATTTCAAATTGACAGATACACATGCTTAACGAGTCGACAACTTACTCATAATATCACAATTGGGTACGTTATACAACGTTTTTCGGATAAAACTTTTGAATCATTATGTATCGTAATATTTATAAAAAAAATATATTATAAAATGATAGGTTGAAAATTTCCCAACTGTAATGTGTCACCAGAATTCAGACCCAGGCAACCTGATTTCTATTTTATGTCTCCACTTTTAACACTCCAATAAAAACGCTATGAAATATATCACTGCCATATTAATTTATAGAGCTTGCAAAAATATGACTTGAATCAAAACGTCATTTGCCAAATTAAAAAAAAAACACGAAAGTTTATCCGGTGATAAATTTAATTGTATTATTTTATTGGACCAGTCTTGACAGCAATAAAAAATCTAATCATGGCTGCTGTCAATTTGACATTTATATTTTATTCAAAAAATAATAAAAAAAACATTTGAAATGCGTTTGGAAAAGAGTTGTTTTAGCGGGACAGTATTTAGCATTTGGGGAGCGCTGATTAAGTCTGAGTAGGCGATTGTAAATAATTATGATGATATCAGTCATCACTGTCAATTATTACAAGACGATTGTAGTTTATTGCGTCAGTGTATCCGAGTTATTCTGTATCGAATATAATATCTATTTTTTTATATCTGCTCAAAATTTGGAGAATATTGCCTCCGAATGGAGGTATCTTAAAAGACGTTTTTTTTTCTATGAGAACTGTTTGCTGCTCAGTTGCTCAGCTTCTCTTTTTCGAAAAGAGTAGTAGAGATAGAATAATAGGGTCAGGACAGAACTAGAGAATAACTAATCGCTCTCACTTCGAGCCCACTCCACAGTTCTGGTATCAACAATTGAAAGAAAAAAAAGTACTCTAATTTTTCGTAGAAAATATCTTGCGTATTAATTTTACATCTCTATTGTGTCAAATACAATATACCTGACCAGTAATTGATTGCTATTGTTCAATTGAATTACTGCTAATTCTTATGTAAAAAAAAATATTAGACTAACCCACTCGCGGCTAAAAACCTATTGATGTCAACAGTGTTACTTCGTGGAAAAAACAAAACGACTATATTTTACAAACTAGTAACATGAATATTATTCATTAGTATGGCAAGCATAGAAAAGAAACATGATAATAGCAGTGTGGGTATGAATACTACCAAAAAATACATTAGAAATAATATAACTAAGCTAGTTTTGTTTCTCAAATAAAATATGTATAATATTCAAAATCAAAAACGTAATTATATTTCGTAGCTGCTGTATAAGATTGTTGGTTTTGTTTTTGAGATATGACTTATGATTCATTTCGTTTGCAGAGTCAAAAAGTGTAAGGTTGTACGGGTCATGTGTGGAGTTGGGCCGTTTTGGTATGGAGAGTACGAAGCGAAAGTGGCCGACGAAAACTGGGCTAATGCGAGAGCTGATATTCGCGAGCGGTGGTGCCCAGACCTTGCCGTTGTTGTGTTGCACAATTGTGTGGCAAAACCTGTTGTCAAATTCATATGAAGACAACAACTCCGCCAACCGTTTGTTTGTACTATTTAATTCTAATAATTGAAATCGACAAACAAGATTAAAAAATAATATATATACTATAATTAGTAATGCGCTAGAAAAAGTAAGATTAAAAACGAATTGATTGATTAGTAGTTGTAAATATGGAATACAAAACAAACAAGGCAAGTTAGCGGTAAAAAAATATAAGTCAACAAATGATGACAGAATTCCATGTGTTGAATCAACCAGTACCGAAAAAGCTGAAATTTCTTCTGAGAAAATAAAATGTTAAAACCCTACTCCTTTTTTATAATTTAAGATTTCGACTGAAGATGCTTGGTGGAATTTCAATATTAAATTTGAATCGTTCAAATTATGTACATTCACACAGATTTTGTCACTAACGACCCGGGTTTCGCCTTTCGGCATCTTCAAGCGTTCAAGTGCACGGATGAACTTGAACTGACGCTTAGTAAATGAATGTTTCGTGTTTATATAATAAATAAATGTATCATTGGGTTTAAATCCATTGCTGGCGAAAAGGATAAGCTCATAGGAATGCCCAAAGATTTGAGTAGTGAGTGGTTTTAAGAATTATGTTTATTTGAAGATGCCGAAAGGCGAAACCCGGGTCGTTAGTGACAAAATCTGTGAGAATGTACATAATTTGAACGATTCCTACTTCCCTTACTTTCGATGGATTCGGCGGAAAACTTTGTGGAAGTTCATTTTAATATAAAATTAAAAATAACTTGGATTATTCCACGTATTTCGCCTCTTTCAGAGGCATCCTCAGACAATCTTACTTTTACAATGCTTGTACGAAGTACGAATGATTTTAATTTTACTATTCTGACATATTATAAAAATAAAAACGAGAAAGACGGGAGGATAGAAAAACAAACAAACAAACAATAATGATACTAGAAATGACATTTACGTTTAAAAATGATGAACTAATGAATTGCATCAATTAGGATGGGTTAAACCATTAGAAATTAATTTAGCAGTGGCGAGCAACTTGTCCTATTTAAGATATTGTTTAACAATAATTCTTTATTGTTGATAATTTTATATATTTCTAAAAATTCTAAGCTATTCATTTTTAAACATTTTTTATTTACTCGGTGGAGTATTTCTACGTTACTATTCTGATTAAAATCCCTATTCTCTTATTTTAAGTTGTTTATTTTGTTTTTAAAAATAAATTATGTTGTTTTGAAACAAAAACAGGGGTCGTCGTTTGAATACGTCGCTGAAACCATTTTCGACCAACATAGTAAAGCAAACGTTTATTGAAATATTATAAGTAATACCTCAATCTTCTGCGACGTTATTGAAATTTTGTGTGTACATAGATGTCACTGTCGCACAAATGATTACGTTCCATTGAGGCAGTCTAGTAGTCCAAAAAGATGGCAGCATTTAAAAATTGTAAGAGTGACGATTTTTATGAAATAGAAGAAAAGCCGGGTCAACAAAATATTCATTTCAATTGCTTATTAGTTAAATAAAAGAAATATGAATACATCCCTGTACTGTGAAAATAAGTATAGTCAATATTTTACATACTTTTGATTGTTTTGTGTTGAATATCAATGCATTTCAAAGAGAGAATAAATAAATCGTCAGAAGACGATATCAACCAGAGTTTTTAGAGCTAATCGCATACCATTATATTTACTTAGAATATCAACAGTTGAATATGACGGTTTAGTTAGAACTTAAGCGAAAACATTACTCATCGACTTGGCATTTACTTGGTAGAACTCCATTATAATATGGTAAAAATAGCAACGTATTTAGTTCTACGGTTTTTATATTTATCAGTTGATAGCTATTTCGGCTTCCGCCATCGTCAGAACCATGATTAAATTTACATTTTTCTCAGCTATATACTCGCTCCGAAGAGATACACAATGCATCAGGTTAACAAGATCGACGATATGATTTCTAGTAAGAGGAATTATTATTAAATAATTATGTATACATTTTCAATATAAGAGATTTGAATATTAATTCATGCTATATTGCTGTATTAAAATGATTAATAAATTGTTTAATTTTATTTATTTATTGTTTAAAAAATCAAAATTACAGTACATGACATTAAAGCTGAGGCCAATTCGCCATGTAGTTGACAAATATAATGAGACAAAAAATAAAACTACAGAATACAGCAAAATCAAGTAATAAAAAAGAAAAACTTAAGAAACAGTTCACGAGCACTATCACCAAAAATGTCCAGTTCTCTAGGCAATGAGTTGATCTGTCGAACGGCCCTTGGAACTGGCGACTCGTACGTCCTAAGCGAGGAACATTTTTTTAGAAATAAAAGCCTTTGGTCATAGTTTCGCCCACGTTAGAATAAAGTGGGAGCATGTAAGTTAATAGTCATGAGAATTTCAGGATTATTAACTCGGCCCCGAAGAAGAAGAAAAAAATGCTTTAAGCTTGAAAAAGATCTTCGAGCTTAGGAATGTCAGAGATGTAGAAAGGGTACGAAACAAGCAAAATATATACTGTATTCATTCTTATGATAAAGCATTTCGTATTTAAATTGCCAGTTTGGTTTAAACAAGTACAATAATTTATTTAACCAGAATGCAAAAGTTTACCTAAGATAATGCTCCGCAAAAAATTTGTAAATAACGGCACATT
This sequence comes from Himalopsyche anomala, assembly GCA_031772345.1. Taxonomy (NCBI): domain Eukaryota; kingdom Metazoa; phylum Arthropoda; class Insecta; order Trichoptera; family Rhyacophilidae; genus Himalopsyche; species Himalopsyche anomala. Next base: position 33,358,970 of record CM062823.1, read on the forward strand.
GAAAAAAATAGGTCTAACACATTTTCCTGCCGCATACATAGTAGTGGTACAGTATGAATTTCTTAGTATCAGTTAGTCTCCGATCAAATGTTACTTCATCAAACAATGGAGGCACGTAAAAATTTTGCGGATTTAAAACATTGGCTAATTGTCTTATGCAACTTTACTGCGAATATGTCCCTCAAATACGTACCTGTCGAATGGCATCCCAACAACAACAGAAAAAAAATATGTGCACGTCCCAAAAAGGTGAAACACTTCAATTGCAAACCTCAATCTAATTCAATTGGCGGAGTGTGCTATGTGAAAGTGGTACGACAAAATAAATAATATATGGCAATGGATGTGCCAAATAAAAATCCCCTATATTTTTATCTATGTTTAACAAACAGCCAGAGATTGAGTGAATGAAACTAGGAATATTTTGATTTTGGCAAATCCGTAAATTATTGGGAGCTTAAAAACGTCCCACTGATCATTTGGGCAAATTGGTAAATTCCTAGGATTTTGGATTTGAAAATTCTTGGAAGAGTTAAAAAAAAAAAGTTTCACGCTGATTATTTGAGCAAATCCGCAAAATTCTAGGTTTTTAAAACATACATGAAATTGTTTGAAAAATCCCATGATTTTATAATCGCCGAACAAAAATGTTGTCAATCCCAAGTCCCAATTTATACACGGTTTTATGTTGAGTGTTCATTGAAAAATTTTCAATCCCGGGATCACAAAAAGGGTCCGAGGTTGGATACCCTAGTACAAGTATAAGATATCAAATGGTAGGCTAAGTGAGAAAACGTGAATTTCCATTGTCAGATTTTGATAGAAATAGCTAGAAATGAGCTTTGTATCTACAACTAATGAATAAAGAATAATTTTGAATATATCCTAATAAAGTAATATAATAAGGCCACCGCGACATTGGTATATAAAATTATTGTTGATGATGTTGATTGCACTGTGATAGGGTCGATTTTTTTCGGGGCATCGATTACGAAAAGGCCATAGTTTAATAAACCTGTTTAAAATTACTCTAAGCCTTTTAAATCGACGCATAAGTCAAATTACAAGAGGTGATTAAGTTTTGGTCTACTGTGTAGGTCAGTAATCGTGAACGAATATATTTTATACACGTATTATTTACCTATTTTTATTGCAGCCATTAAAAAACGAATGACGCTATTTAACTGGTCCATATCAGATTTGCACTTAAATAAAAATTGTCATACATTCATTTCATGCGTGACATGAAAAATTGCCATATGTTTAAATTCATGGCTGCTGCAGTCAATGTTATTATTGCATGAGACCAAATTCAAATGACACCGTACCAGTGGATTGTATCTGTTAATAATTGGCTTGCATATTAATTTATATATTTTGAATACTTTACTGAATATCTAATCTATAGTACATAACATATAATTTGTTTTGGTTAACAAGCTTCCAATTCCGGGATCCCGTAATCCCAGAATGGTCTTAAAACCGATCCCAAGATTTCGGAATTCACTGTATCATGTAAAAAAAATCTAATTTAAACTCCTACTTCTTCTCTATATACTGTCATAGTTAATAACAAAATATTTCCATAAGGTGTGTATCTTAATTTGTTTAGGTACACATTTTTGAACAATACATATCGACTGTGGAAAGGAAAAAAAGACGTAACCCAAAGTTTTTTTAATCACATTGTATTAAACTTGATACACGTCCTATCAAAAGGATGCAAGCTGCAAATGCCGAATTAGTGTGTGAATTTAACTTTTAAGTTAGAAAAAGATGACCCTGTAAAAGTTAAAACCAAGAAAAAAGAATGAAATAAATGTTTTTCCTAGACAATTTCTTCAATTTATATTATATTATGTCAATTTAACACCAGTTTAAAAGTCACCGTGCACTTCAAGGTTGCGTATAATTCATAATTTGCATATGGCCCAAAATCATCAAAACACGTTTTTTGCGCCTCCTGTAAAATTTGCTATGTGTAAGTTACGTCCTTTTTCCTTTCCACAGTCGATATATAATAAATAAATGTATGTATGTATTGCTTTCTTACTCCCTCTTATATATCGTATCAATCAACAATTTCGACATCAAATAAGATTCTTAAAAAAAATATTTGATTTCGATATATGATAAGGCAAATAACTCTTTTATTGATTTAATGCTCTGAATTAACATTTTAAGAGTATGATTATTACTTGTTTACCATAAAAGCCATGCGAAATAAAAAAAAAACACTTTTTAATTTAATTTAATTAGCAAATGTTTTTGCAATAAATGAAACAATTTGTAATATTAGAAAAAATAAAAATATCGGCAATCTTCCGTTGAAAAGTCAATTATTACATGTTTATAATCTAGGTAAGATTTGCAAAATTTAATTGCGATTTTTTTAACAGGTCGCTGATCTTGTTCTATCAATTTTAAGCGATCGTTATTTTTTATTTTATAATAACTCTCAGCAATAAAATAAAATAGAGATTATGTCAAAGATTGAGAAACGTCATTTCACAATCGGAGGGCCTTCAGTTTTATTCGCTCGCCGTTTAAAAGATTTAGTACAAATGCATTTCGGAGCCGTTTGTAGAAATTGCCTTTTTGTTCACATAATTTTACAGATATAACCAACTGAAAAAACAGTGGCAATGTCAACGTAGAAAATATAGCAAAAAGCGAAGAATTGTCTGAACATGATCGTGGTCGAAATATTTATTTGCGATATCTAAAAAAAGCTCATTTTTATTTGACAATAAAAGTAAAGTGCTACAAATTGACAAAAAATAATTTCTTTGTTTCATTGCAGTAAAAAATAACTACGTCGTTGGCTTCCTTGACTGATCTCACGGGTTCGAGTCCCAGTACGAACAGTATTTCGAAAGCATGGGTGATTGTGATGTCTAAATATTCTCTGACCCTTTCCAATCCTTAAACAACGTAGAGGCGTAGCGAGAAAGGTTAGTTGATCACTAGTCCTGTTCTGGCCCTGTCTATCTATCCCTTTCAACTTTCTTGGAAAAGAGGGGTTAAGCAACTGAGTAGCAACAGTTCTCGTAGAAAAAACTTCTGTTGCGATATCTACATACATTAAGAAGCCATAACATGATCTATAATGGGAGGACGAATTTTTTTTTTAAAAATCATCACAATCAGTTCAACAGTGCAACAAGCGTGCCTATGGGTGCGCTGCATAAACAATACAAACTTTAACCTGTAATAAAGGTTTCGCAAGAGGAAAAATACTACATCGTGCTATATCACGACATCCATTTCACAAATAATTAGTTGTGATAGTTAATGTAATACTTTACATTAAAAAAATCCGTCACAACTTTAGCAAGATGAATTTATAGAATCGATTAGGGAATGTTGTTACAGTACTAATATTGTATTGTAAAAAAAAAATATCTCTGTATTAAATCAAACGTCTTCTTATGTAGATATTTTTACTAAAATTTGATATTGTTATTTAGAAAAACTAGCTGTAACCCTTGACCTCAACGGGAGGATTTTTTGACGTCTTTCTGGACGTCATCGAAAAGGCGAAATCGGGGACCGACGGACAGACAGATTACATTATCGACTATTAATATATAGATGTAATTAACCGTCTACGTTTTAAATCGTATGCAAAACTGTTGTGAAACAAACGTGTAGTTCTTATATATGTACTGGAATTGTGATCACCTAAATAATACGTTAAGCAAGTAGCTAACATACATTTGAGCAAATATTTAAAAACCGCCGACTCATGAGAAAACCCAATACAATTTTAATAAATGATTTAAAAAATGATTGTTACAGTTGCCCTACCAAGTTTTTTTTTTATTAATAAGTTTACCAACACTGGCGAGCCTGATAGTGATGAAGTATTTTTTTTACGAAATACATAATTGTAATAGTAATATCTAATAATTTGTGCGGCGGATTGGGTTCCGATTGGTCGACCGCGTTTCGACGAAACAGCCATCCCAAGGACGTCGGCAAATTATTTTTTTCCATCACTGGACTACTGGGCCAATGATGTACCGCTGGACCGTGTCAGCTGTGGATAATTTCGTAGAATTGTTTACAGTCGAATTCATTAGTAAGAATTTTATAATAGTGGGCAAATCCTTAGTTCACGTTTACTTGTATTGTGATTGTTGTTAGTCAACTAATGTAACGATGTGCCATCTATTTTTCTCAAAGCGTATTATCACTTATCAGCTTAGTTGCTTATTAATATTAAAATCTATACGAAGACTCGGGAAACAAAGGCGGTAATTAAATAATAAAATTTGCTTTATTTTCTGCAATCCGTTTAATAACTGCCGTTTTGGTATTATGTGAACAGCTAATTTTGTGACAAACTCAATTTTTATTTTTCGAAAATGAACGTCGGAAAAAAACGAATCCCACTGCGACTCCGATTTTAATTTAAAAACCGACTCCGAATTACATTTTTCAATCATTCCCATTGAAATTACATATGTGTATTAAATACCATCAGATCATCTTAAGTCAGCTTAGCATGCAGTGACAACACTATAGACTCTTGTGGTTTGAATACATATTATTTTTAAATGGTTCGGAGTTGTAAGATTTATTCGACTTCGGAAAAAACACATTCCTGCATGTTTGAGACTTATTTTTTTAAAAATACTACTACATATATGCGGAATTTCCAGCTCTAAACGATGACATGTTTAACTAATTTTCGACAAAACATAAAGACTGGCAGTCTTTGTTTCCAGAACCCTCATATAAATTCCTAATAACCAGCGCGATGGAAAGCGTAACAATAGAATGATCAGATATTTATGTGAGACCACCAAAAGAATTAGGAAGGACCAAGCGTCCAGGAGAAGAATACCGACTGAGCAGATGAAGAACGGACAAAGTGGAATATTTTTGACACCGGCATAAAACCATAAAGGCAGAAAATGCGTCACTTTCAGTGAGCTTTATATATTTGTCACAGAACTTTTCACTTGTTTTTCATAGCATACAATAAAAAAAATGCAATCCGCTACGCATATTTAGTTGAATGGCAATAAATAAAGTTAACTATTGTGCTGTTAAGTCTCTAACCAAAATAAAACTGCTGTTTTATATATATATTTAAATACTGTTGCATAATTTATAAGCCGTTTCCGCTAAGTGAGTCGAATTATAAAACGATTAATTAATTAAATAAATAATTATTCAATGAATGGTCAATTATTTTACATAAATCTATCGCGAATTAACAATCGAGAAAATTATGGTAATGCAACAAATTTTGATGACACTTGAGGAAATATTACAAGGATAGTAAAGTAAGAAATAAATTTTACATATAATGGTTTTAATAGTATCATAAATTGAGTAATAATTTATTTTTACCATCAATGTTCTGACAGCGTAATGATGTACGTAATACTGTATTAACTACACATAAGATTGTTATAATGCAATTGTATTGAATAAAAAATGAGCTTCGGGCGAAAATTAGAGGCCACTTCGAGAAATTTATTCTCAACTTTATCTCATATAATTAAATAAATCATATTATATAATAAAGTAATACTGATGAACTCTTATAACTAAATATTTAAGGCTAGTATTTTTCCGGTAAGAATTTATATTAAATGGTCAGTGTAAATAGTCATAATTTAAATGAAATTTAAAAAAAACTAACCTAACCTAACGAAAATGGTTATAAAATATTTTGACCGTATAATATTTTTATTCTGGCCAAAAATTGATGTAAATTCTGACCATTTAATTTGTTCCCTATATTCAATGTAAAAACTAACGACTCAAGTATACAGATCGCTTTGTTACGTGCAAGTGAACTAGAACTCTACTGAAGGTGTACGGATAAATCTTGGTGGTATTTAAACAGAGCCCTTTATCTCAATTCAATTCAAATTTATTGCAACGTTGCCAACATCTTAAAACGACATTTCGAGCTGTGTTTATATGTAACTGAGAGAATATTCTTTATATATCTTTTTTTTCGAGAGAAAACTGATATTTTTTCTAGCAAAAAAAGAGAAATATTCGCAGAGCCGGCGCCAGCACACAGGCGAAATAAGCAACCGCCTAGGGCACAAACCATTAGAGGGCGCATAAATGGATTATGAAAATTATTTTTATATACTGTAATAATAATAAATAATAGTGCATTTTGTTTAATTTTGATGTTTGTATTTGGTCGTTGTAGTTATGATTGTATTCTATATGATTCGAAAAAGAGAGGATGAACGACTGAGTAAGAAATAGTTCACGTAGAAAAACTTATGTTGGGATACCTCCATTATGATGCCATATGCTCCACATAGGGAGCGGACATGGATATATGAAAACATATTTCTAATGATCCTGAATTGTTTTTCATTATTTCGGGAAAAAAATGGGACGACTTGTTAAAAAGGGTCGCGTGAATAACCGTTGCCCAGGGCGCCAAATAACCTCGCGCCGGCACTGGATATTCGAATATAATGGGTAATGTATCTTAAAATGAAACTTTTTATTTATCGTACTATGGAACGAAATTTAAGTTTATTCTCATCAGTTGAAAATACTCGCGATGAACGAAAGAAAGTACAAAGAGTGTTTTTTATTTTTAATTTTATACCTCTCCACAAAATGAACAGTGAACACCTTAAAAGTGTTTTATGTATGTAAAATTCGTACCAGATACTTCTTAACTGATAACGCGTTTTATGCTTGAAATAATTTAGGAAAATGTTATCAAGCAGCAAAGATTCAGTCCTTGAATAATAGCAACTCAACTACGTTCATGCAGAAATTGTTCAACCGTGTACAAAGGCCAAACGGTTATAAATTGTAATTCAAAAATAAATGGTCATTTTATATAACATAAACGATTTAATACAGATTTAAAATTTAATAATCAAGACTTTAATAACTATAAATCCCTTGTTGATAATACTATCAATTCAAAGAATAACTAACTCACATTTTCTATGGACAGGTAGTTTTGTGGAAACTACTCTTTATTGAAATCTCTTCTTGTCCAAATTACTTACAAGCAGAATCGCGTTCATTAATTAAGAATTTATAATTAAAAACAGAATAATCAAAGTAGTGAGATATAGCATAATCACAAAAACTAGTAAGAATCCCACCGGTCGGAAAAAGAGGCAAGCAAAATTAAGGATTTCCGGTCAGTTCATCTTGCGCTGAAGTGATGGCGGGGTGCTGTCTTGTACGTTCCCTAATCTCCAAATTCCTCACAAAATCAAACCACTTCACCCCCAAAAATTAGTTACAATCAATTAATTTTAAGGCGAGATATGAATTTTTAGAAATTTAATTTGAGATCTTGGACATGGATTTTTTAAAATGTCATCTCCTTGAATTGATCTCAAGCAACTATGGTTTAATAATTAAAAATCTTTCATCTGGAATGCCACATATTTTTTGGTATTCAAATTAGAGTGAGGTGAAAAAAAATGAAAACTTTAATAATGGTAAATGATCAATTTGTCGCCTGCTGTGGCCCAGTTGGTTAGAGCTTGCTCTATCACTCAAGCAGGTCTGGGTTTGATTCCCGGTAAGATCACAGTGAATTTGAGAATTATTCAATTCAATGTTGTGATCGAAGACTGGGGGTTTGTGATGTCAATTCACGTTATTTCCTCTCCTCCCATCCTTCTTATCCTTTAATAACTATGTGTAGCAATAGCGATTAGTTAACCACTAGACCTGTTTTAGCCTTATCCTTCTTTCCCTACTACTCACTTCGAAAAAAAGTGATGTTGAGCGACTGAGTAACAAAACAGTTCTCGTAGAAAAAACTTCTGTTAATATACCTCCATTAGGAGGCCATATACTGCACATTGGAAGCGGACATGGATTATAAATTAAAAATATATATAACGTTCATGAAATTATTTCAACGAACTAAAAACAATAAAATGTCTGTGTGGAATATAATTAAAACTGTGTTTGCGAACGAAGCTGGATAATATTACGAGTTTCTTCGCAAATTATGCATATTCCTATGCATTTACAGTTGTTGCATGATACGCTTAACAATGCCAAATGCAAACTAATACCTTCGCAATTTTTTGGTCTCCTTTGTCAATAAAAATAAACGTATTATTGGAGGAGTTCGCGCTCGGACGCCTGTCAATAGATTAGCAAACAATGGAGGCAGACCAGGCCGGCAACAGCTTTGCATCTTGGACATTTTCCATGTTATTATAGGAGCTGCAGTTAGACTTTCGTAAGGCAAAACGCTTCATATGAGAAGAGTGTGCATCTGTGACCTCCGATTGCGAATAATTCATTGTTGTCAGTGAGATTTGTTCTCAGAGTAAAAAAAATGTATTTTTCCACACTCGAGGTAAGACTATTGCTAGTGTTTAAAAAGCAGATACTTTGTCATTTTCATATGAATCAAATTATAAAATCGCAAGTTAAGCTTGCATTTGAAATTATAGTTAACGAAAAATGAAACTCAATAGAATTAATGTAACCTTATACATTAAGAATCTAAGTTGTAGATGAATGTTGTAAAAAATTACCGTACCAAAATCGTCAGACTTATTATTTCAATATTATCGGTTGAATAAGTTCGGGTTGAAGTCTGCAGATCAGTGGTTTGCAAACTTTATGTGACTACACCTCCCTTTGAAGAAAAAAAATATCTTCGCGTCTCCCCATCATTTATTTGCATATAAGTAATAAAGACATATTTTAAGCGCCTCCCCGGTTGGAAATCGCTTCTGTTGATGGTTCTAAAAGAAGCGAAATTCGAGCCACTTCTAGTTACGCAACCGGTCAAATAAAATAAAAATGTAAATTAAAACGTTTTTTATTATTGTATTGCAACAAAGGTTACGTCCACGACTGGTGTTCAAGTAAGTATTGCTAGATTAGTTGCTGTCCAAGCCGGATCACGTAAATTGAAATTAATATTTTTATATATACCAATCAATATCATATTTGATCATTTGATTACATGAAAAGTAATTAATGTATGAAAAAGTGGCTGTCTTCAAAAGTTTCCTCAAGATGTCGAGATAAAATTCCTGAAACCGGGACCATCCCGAAAATCCTGGCAGACTTGGAATTTTATCTGAATTGATTATTAATAAGATTGCTATGCCAATTCGCGATATTTACGGGAGAAATCAAAGTATATAATAAAATGATTTTATCATTTTTTTTTAACTTTATTTGTTAAGCGAATGCAATGTCGTGTCACCGTTTTGGGCCACTGGGTCGATTATCTTTTGCGAATTGACAGAGCGAACAAGTTGCAATATTCAATTTTTGTTTAGGAAACCAGAAAAAACTATTCTCTAGCCGTGTAGCACTCTACAATATTTTAAAGGGGGCCATTGCGAATCGAAAATTAAGCTACAGAAAGAATGCATTGATACTGATAAAGGTTCAAAAAAGAAAATTAGTTCATATGACGAACAAGAAGCTGTTTGTAAGTAGAAACTGTCAAGTGATTGATTTAGTTAGCTCTTTGATATGTTTTGTGTAGAAAAATCTGCGTTTCTTGTGTTGACTGGTGATGAACCAGTTATATCATGAATTCCACATTTGAGACTCTCGGTTTTAACAATCAACCGTGAGACCACAGTGAGCGTATGCCGCAAAGGCTTGTCATATCTGCTGCGAGGAACAATTTATAATTAACTACCGATGTCTAGAAAAATACATATCTTAAGTTAAGAAAAACACAATATTCCTTTTTATTTATTTCCACTTTTATTCACTTCAGAATTTAGCAGTGTTATTTATACAAAACAAATTGAAATAAAAATGTTTATTTCAATTTGTTTTGTTAAAGTATATTTCTTATCAGTTGATAATGCTCGCCATGACCGAAATCGGTCATGATCTTGGTGAATAAAAGTGGAAATAAGTACAAAGGAATATTGTGTTTTTCTTAACTTAAGATGCTAATATAATGGCCTTTCCACCAAGTATTGACAGTGAACACCCTAAAAATGACAAATCTTAAGTGTGTATTCGAACCAAAGATAACCACCTTAGAAACAATGATCATTGCCCACTGGGCTACGGTAGTACATACTTTTAAATAAAATATGCAGACAAATAATTTATATAATAAATACAATAATATATTATAAATACACACATAGGTGACATAATCTTAAGGCGCCGTACTATAAATAAACTTTAATATACACTAAAAGGAGTACAAAAGCAGTTACATTAAATATTTACACATCTTGTAATCGTCGTGTTTTATGTAAAATATTAATTATGTTTTTCTAACGTTCAACACAACGTAGCCGGGTCATAAAAACGACTTGATAGTGAAAAATTAATGCAATAAAAGAGGCAAAGAATCCGTTGATAAAAATTGAATTACGCATTTTTTGCACTCATTTATAACAATAACTAAATATTGACAATGTCATTTTGTCGGTTTTATAGGTGAGAGTTCTTTTGCTTTCTGGTTTTTTAGACTTACATTACTTTTCCCAAGGCGCGGCTCGTAGATCAAATATCTGGGGGTGCTGCGGTAGATTAAAAATATTTAAAAAAAATACATTTGGATTGTATTTTATTATCGAAAACTGCTCAAAATGTACGTGCGTCATTTTCTGATATTATAACCGCGGTGTAAGATATCAATTTATGTACATATTTACATGATATTACTTTTTTTTTCAATTTGCCTGGGGGTGCTGCAGTTCCGCAGTGCGTATGGACGAGCCGCCACTGATACCTAGATATAATAAGCAGGAGAAGATAACCGTTTTCGTTGGAAACCCACATTAAATTATCTGTAATAACGGAAGCGTTCGAGAAAAATATACATTTTTTTAAGAGTACCATAAAGATAAATTCATCATTGTCTAAGATTCAATGATGTAATTTTTTGGCCGTTTGAATACTTTCAATAAAAATAAAATATATGGATTCAGTGATAGACGAAAATTTGAAACTCAAAAAGTACAGTAAATATCATTTCATCTAAAAATATTCTTAAATAATAGTCGACTGTTTTATTTTGATAATATTTGGATAACCATGAATTTTTATTTCACTGTGAAAATAAAACAATGTATTTTAGCTCTACTTATTTTTTTTTGATTGTTGATAGTTATTTTAGCTTGACGCCCTCATCAGAACTATGTCTAAACGTGCATTTACTTATCTATATATAGTGGCATAGTAAAGGTACACAATACATCTACCCTTCCTTCTTTCCCTCCTTTCTTTTTTATTTGATAATCACAATGCTTACAACCAAATACAACATCTGTCAAAAGGACTTAAGCCGCAAATGCCGAATTATTATCTAAATTTAGCTTTTGAATTTGAAAAAAGAAGGGCCTGTTAAAATTGCAACCAGGAAAAAGTACATTCATAAAGGTTTTTTTTTATAAAAATTAAAACAATTATATTAAGTTAATAGAACATTAGTTTACAAGTCTTTGTGCATTTCAAGTTTGTATTTATTAAATATTTTAACTTTGGCCAAAAACCGTTAAAAAACATTTTTCGTCTCACCTGTAAAATTTGTTTTGTATTGTATTTTTTAATATTTTTGCAATACCGAATGATAACATAATTCTCACAAAAGATTTCATTATTAAACAAAAATGTTGAATTTTAATAAACCAACTCAACCCACATTTGAAAAAAAATCGAACGCTTACACGACAATCTAGTTTTGTATACATTTTGTTTCATTACTGCAAAATACGCTAACATATTAAATAATAATTATTTAGCACCTGATTAGATCAATTCACCTGCAGTCGAAAGCGTGAATTTAATACTACCATTTAGCAAGAGATAATAAATCGCGTGAACAAGTCGCTAAGAGAAAAAAAAACGCAAACAGTTCAATGACAAATCTAAGAAAAGGATATGACGTAATATATTAGTGGCACAAATGTGCAAGTCGAAGCCCTTGATAATTTATTATGCTTCGATTGGTATCAATTCTTATGAGTAAAGCTCGATCACAACTAGGGTTATCGGCACATCTGCATTGGTCGTGCATTCTTTTAAAATTCATTTTCACTTTAAATCGCAGGGCCACAACCTGTAAACTTCACATTTTAGTGGTGAAATAACAAAAATTCTCTACTGATTATTTGTCAATATTTTTTTATTTTAAAACAATTGAGTTTATATTCAAAGTTATAGGTGTCCCTTATCTCGACAGCAACAAAAATACAATACTAAATACAAACGAAATAAATAATAATGGGACGGCTAATCTACTCAACCTAATGAATTTATATACACTTAATTTCTCTAAAAATGCTGGTTTTTCGCTTAAAAACAATCACAATTGCGGCTTATTTTTAAAAACTTTTGGTAAAATTCGACAGTAAGTTATGATTCGAGCTCTAGATCAGTGCTTCCCAAAGAATTTCATACCACGGCCACCTAAATCTGAAAAAATAAACCGCTGCCCCCTTTAATACAAAACATGTTCTGCGGCGGCCCTCAATTCGGGAACCACTGCTCTTGATCTTTTTTTTCTTTCTTTTGGCCATGTTCGATCCCTATGTGGAGCATATGGCCGCCACGAGGCACCTCCATGTTTCCCTGTCTCCCGCCAATTGCTTTGCTTCCTCCCATGACATGCCAGCTCCCATGACAACACTGCTCTAGATCATAAAACGGAAATAAGTTTTCTTATAAAGTCACCGTTAAGTTTTTACTGTCAACTTTCGAGCGAGTATAATAATATTTTTAAATAAACAAAACAGATGATATCAAAATTTAATGTGACGTCAAATTTCATTTTTTGTTAACCCAGTGGGTCAAATAATTTGTCAAATATTCGGATATCGAATATTTATCCATACCTTGCTTGAACGAATTTGAAAGACCAGTTTGCAACCGATGAATTAATTTTGATAAACACTATCGAATTTCATATACCTGTTTTATATTGGGGACGGGTGTATTTGAAATAAATATTATATTTTTTCTTATAGTCGGATGGCGACCCTGGTGCTACAGTAATAATATTAGTGTGTCAACTATCCATCCGCTGATTCGACCTTTAAGTTCGAATCCCGTAAACGTATCACGTAAGTGCAAAAACATACTATATACGCAGTAAATGGTACAAATATTAGTACACATGTCGATATGGTGTACGTCAGGGCTTATACAAAAACCGACTTACGAAAAAACCGGTCATCAAATTTCAATAGTTCCTATATCTCGGTTTCAAATTTCACAAAAAAAGAGATAATTCCATCAAATAGTAATGATTTTAAAACTTCGTTTATCTATCATAAACAATAACAAAATCAGAAAATATGTTTTTAGAAAACACAAAACATTTGAGTGAAAATGCACAGAAAAAATAATTTTAACTAAAATATTGTGAACACATTCATTGATGTATGTATAATAAATATATACCTACGGATTATTAAACTATGTCTTAGTATATCAAGTTTTATTTGTAATCAAGGCAGTTTCAAGAAAAAATATAAAGGTTTAAATAAATATAAAAAAATAATTACTAAAATTTAGCAAACCGGGTTACCAAGTTGAAAAAACCGGCTATCGACAGTCACCAATTTAACTGAAAAAAAATGGGTTTTCTCACCAGGTTTTTGAAAAACCTACAAGCCCTGGTATATATGGTTCCACGTACAGTATACAGGTGGACATAATCATTGCATAAAATTACAAATATGTATAGTAGTATGTATAAATTTGAATCATTCAAATTATGTACACTCCCACAGATTTTGTCACTAACGACCCGGGTTTCGCCTTTCGGCATCTTCAGGCGTTCAAGCGCACGGATGAACTTGAACTGACGCTTAGTAAATGGATGTTTCGTGTTTATATATTAAATAAATGTATCACTAAATTAAGACGATTTAAATTATCATTTTGTCATTTGAAAAAAATCATAATACTTTTTGTTGGGTCTGTAAATGCACATAAAACATTCGCGGTATTCGCGGTTTTGAATCTCGGTATAGTTACTCATAAATTGATTATGTGATGACTGAGTCTCCTCCTAAACATCCTATCCTAAAAACGAAAGATGTAAGAATTTACCGAAAAACTCGATTTTCTCGAAAAATGCGCTCGATAAAAAAAATATTTTTTAATCATCATATTCACGAAACATCGAAGCAGCACGTTTATTTAAAGCCACCTGTATATCGACTGTGGAAAGGAAAAAGGACGTACGCCTTACATAGCAAATTTTACAGGAGGGACAAAAAACGTGTTTTGATGATTTTGGGCCATATGCAAATTATAAGATATACACGACCTGGAAAGTGGACAGAAACTTCTAAACTGGTGTTTAATTAACATAACCTAATATTAATTAAAGAAATTTTCTAGGAGAAACCTTTTTTTCAGTCTTTTTTCATTGTTTCAATTTTTACAAGCTCATCTTTTTTCAAACTTAAAAGCTAAATTTAGATACTAATTTGGCATTTACAGCATTCATCCTTTTGATAGAATGTGTATCATATTTGATACATCGCGGTTATCGAAAAAAAACTGTTTGGGAAAAACTGTGGGTTACGTCCTTTTTCCTTTCCACAGTCGATATATATAACCTAATCCTAACCTCACGTGAGAATTTTTGAGATAGATCGATGCACGCGAGTGTTACACAACGTGTGCAATAGATTGGTAATCAATTATAATTTTACTAAGTACAATATTCAATTATTGAACGGTGTCTAAACTGTTTGAAAAACACAACTAATTAAGCTTATGATTAAATAAATTTGCTAGGGTTGATTAATATTTCCAGTTATTCCTAATAAAAACCTACTATCTTTCCACAATACTTTCAATATTACTGAAATTTTCTTAAAATAATGACTTTGTTATGAAAATTATTAAGGATACTGCGAAATAGTTTTCGTTTATGAAATCTCACTAAAATAGTCAAAAATGTTTACATATTAAGTTAAAAAATCAGTTTTCCTAATACAACATTATAAATCTTTACTTTTAAGGTGTCAGTTCTTGGTAAAACGGCCTAATATCAAAAAAAAATAAACACTCATTTGTACTTAAAATCAGATGAAGCACACAAAAGTCTGTATTTTAAAAAAATTGTAACTACAAGTTTAGCTCAATGGCTGCCACAGACGAAATATCTCGTAAAAAATTTCGTGCTCAACACGCCAGAGACAAGTTATCTTGTCAATAACTAATTAAATTAATATTTGCAAATTATAGCCGGCGGGTTAGGTAATTACTATTAATTATCTACGGCAGCTAAAAGGTTAATTTATAATAAATTATAATGTCATATATTATGCGACAGAATATTATTATAATTAATGAAAAAAAACTGTGTTTTGTAAATCAAGATATGAATTCGATCCTTGAATATGACTGCTCGCTGACATACTCTACAAAAGGGTCCCGAGAATGGGCGCATAATTCATTGATTGTTAGCAACACAGACGTCAAATCTATTAATTAATTAATAATGATTCACTATTTCATGAAAAAAACACATACAAATTAATGGGTATTGGGGTCACACGGTATGAGAATCACTGCTTTTGACGGTTGCCTATTTAGCGACATTCAGGACACGCCCCGGGGACATGCGAACGTAAACATTTATTTATTTTAAAGTAAATATAAATAATAATAATAAATAAATAAACACGTACTTATAAGTGTAACGACGCGATTGACAGGTAGGTCAAGCAAACATTATGCTAAATCTTTGCAATTTAAGAATATGTTATTATTCATTTTTATAATAATTATAGCTATTAGAAAAAAAATATGACTAAGGTGGGCAGTCTAGCTTTTAATTTAGGTTTCATTGATATGTTTTCATTGAAAGTACCGTTATCATTCCGTCTTAGTAAAAATTAACCGTAAGCATTGCACATATCCATTACATAAGAAAAATAATAATTATTAAACATTGTATTAAAAAAACGCGATTTTTACTAGTGCGTACATTCAAAGGCACCGTGTGTATGTAATACATACATACAAATATTTAATTTTAATAAATTTATAATTTTATTGAAGGGAAATAAAAGTCTCGAGCCCCGGGATGTCCCGGGACTTTGACTTTATCACGCCTCGAGTCCCGGGACTTTGAAAACCCCAAGACTTCAGAATCCCTACTCTTCAGATATTAATGATAATTAACAATAGTCAAAACACACAAATATTACACACAATTATGATTAGTTTGTTGAGATTTATAATTGTCAATTGAAAAAAACATGTCATTAATTTGGTCAATTTAAATGCGTTTTAAAACGCATAAATGCTATTTATATCAAAAGTATGTATCGTAATTATGTTGGTTTATCGATTGGAAATCAAGATAAAGGGAATGAATGATTATAAAATAGATTTATACGTGTAAAGGGCATTCATTTATATATTTTTAACGATTCAATCGATTAATTAAAAGATAACTGTAATCAATATTCCGATTTAAATCGTATATAGTGTGTCGATAATCACACTATATTATCGATTCATTTTATATTGACATCAAATAAATTAAAAGCAAAACCGGTTTAGTGAGAATGATTTTTTTTTCGAATGTGCATCTGTTGGATTGAACTAGTTTTTTAAAAAGTGTAAGTATTTTGTGTCACACTGTAAAAAGAGCAAGGCCACTAATAGGTTAATAGGATAGGATGGGTGGGAGGGGGGAATTCAAGACATCACATACATCCATGCCTTTGAACAGAAATTCATAAATCGATTGAAAAATCAATTTTATAAAACTGCCCGTACCGGGATTCGAACCCGTGCCCTCCGCAGCGGTAGCCAACGATGTTGACCACTCGACTACACAGGCGACGTATTATTATATATATGATAGCATTTTATGATTTTGTCAACGTTGCAATGAAGTCCAATTGAATAAATAAATAAATGACGAAATTTTTCATTAAATAAAGAGACAAATAAAAATTATCACTTTTTTTACAAATTTGAATCGTTCATTTATGAACATTCACACAAGTTTTGTCAATGATGATCCGGTTTCGCTTTTCGGCATCTTCAGGCGTTCAAGTGCACGAATGAACTTATACTGACGCTTAGTAAATGCATGCATCATGTTGTGGGTTAGTAACAGTTGTTTTAAGAAAAATGTGGAATATTTTTTTTTATATAAACACGATACCTAAGCGTCAGTTCAAGTTCATCCGCGCACTTGAGCGCCTGAAGATTTCGAAAGGCGAAAACCGGGTCGTTAGTGACAAAACTTGTGTGAATGTACAAAATTTGAACGATTAAAATTTAATATTGAAATTCCAGCAAGCACCTTCAGTCGAAATCTTAAACTTTTTTACAACTCAGTTTATGTTTCAAAAATTTGGTCAACCATATCTCAAAACTACCAATTTCTATGTTAGTTATATGTACAAATTAAATTATAATATTAGAAGCTCAGAGGTAAATCACCTGTAATTACCTGATAAAACTTTGTTTTTTTGGAAAAAACCCCTTTGATCTTAAGCCTTCGAATATTGGTATTTTTAATTGGGATCAAATCAAATGGTCAGAGTTTAAATCAATTTTTGGTCAGAATTCAAATAAACTTTTGGTCTGAATAAAATTCCATTATTGGTCAGAATAAAAATATGAAAGGAAAGATTTAAAATATGAATAGTCAGAATAAAAATATTATACGGCCAGAACAATTTTGGTTAGGTTAGGATAGGTTTTTTTTCAACTTCATTTAAATTATAACTATTTTATATAAATTCTGACCAAGTAATATAAATTTAGACCAATGTGATAGAAATTATGACCGAAACTGTATTAACAGCTTAACGACCGCGCGTTTTTTTTATAAAATTTCACCTGGCGAAATAAAATTTTGCAAAAAAATCGCAAAAATTGTAATTTTACTAAATTCACTATAATTTGTAAGCGAATTGAGATATCTTTACTAAATTAAATTTTCTTAGCTTCCAGATACTTCGCCTATACGCATATATGAGTCCGCCGGCCAGCAACCTTTGTTTTTCAAAGACTCAAATACGCGTCCACGGTCGTTAAGCTGTTAAAATTGAGACTGGAAAAATACGAGCCTTTTTAATGTAGAGTAAATTATGAAACAAATATTTATATACTAGTGACGATTTTGGGATGAACAATATTATTGTAAAATACACTGGGTCGTCCACTCAACGTATCGTATTATCACACTCAATTTTAATTATTTAACAATGATACTGATAAACGATAACAACACAATAAAGTGTATGACATATGGAAAACACAATAAATTAAATGCAAGTATGTATGTATGAACTGACGCTTATCAAAACAATAAATTGTCGAAGATTTTGGTGAAGAGGTGGCATTATATTATCAGTAAAGTTTCATGTCGCTAAGCATACATAGTTATAGCACGTGCGATATGTTTATCAATAACGATTAGTAATAAAAACATACATACAATTTAATTTTTAAAATTTATTATTTTACTGATTGTGTTGCGATTTTGGGGGAATAAGGTAACAAGGACGTAATTTTGGACGTAACAATTATTACGTCCAAAATAAAAAGGCGGCGGTGGTCCTGACTTGGACACGTGTTAAGGATGCCGCAAGAGAGCCTGAACCCTGCCTGTCTCTTCTTCCAACCGGATGGATACCGGCGTCGTGGAAGGCGACTGATGACCATCCACAGGATGTACTCAGCGGAGTTGCGGGACGCTGGGATGACCTGGGAGGAAGCAAGGAGACTGGCTGGGGATAGAGAGTCATGGAGTCACTTCGTGGTGACCATATGCTCCGTATAGGGAGCGGATATGGAATAATAAGGTAACAAGAGCGAAACTACAAAAACATATATTTGATCATATTTGAATCTCAGTACGGACAGTTTTAATCAATTTATAAATGTTCGAAAGCATTCCTGTATATGACGTCTTGAATTCCCCCCTCCCACCTATTCTATCTTAAAAACGGAGCGTATCGAGAGCGATTAGCTAACCACTAGTCCTGCCCTAACCCCAATCCTCCTATTCATGCAGTTCTCGTAGAAACACTTCTGTTGAGATAAAACTACAATTTTGTTTTCTGGTAACGATATTCTGATGTCACCTGAGTAATAAATCAAAATTTCCAAATATAACACAAAACTACCAAATCACAGAATCCAATTCATTTAATGCAAGCACTCTATATTATGTAATTATTGCTTTAAAGCCTGTGCAAACTTTGAACTATCCAACACAATACCATCATGCCTACAGTAGACCAGTGATGTACAACCTGTGGTTCAAATAAAAATTATTTCATCCCACAAGCTAAATACTAAGTTTTCCATAACTAAATTTGTTCAGTATTGGCGAGAGAGTATTATATAATTAATTACTTCGATGTCAAGCTCCGATTAATTCTTAGTTTTCATGGTATGCATTTTAGTATAGGTTCTCCGCAAAAGATTTGTCAAAAAGCTACACTTTGCGATAGCCTTTTCCGTAGGAATTATAATTTATTTGCTACCACATTTTACATTATGCATATTTAATGCTGAGTAGACAAAGAGTATCTGGTGTTTCATTATTAAATGAAAAATAATATTTTACGTAAGTCTGATTATAATCTGTAAACTTTTTGATCTCCGCGATACGTCAACAGTTAGAGATCCAATCTCAGACCCTTCTTGTGATCCCGGGATCGCGAAAATGCCTAATATTTTCATTTTATTTTCTTAACCAAAGTTTCTTGAGATCAATTTGAGAATAGTAGTTCACAAACCCCCGTGATTAAGATCTCTGTTCTTATTGCCTGCAATTGAATATATTTGTTTGAATACATTAACGAAGGAGGAGAAAAAATATTTACGAACAAGAACCAGAAGACTAAATTTTATATATGGAAGCTTTTGTAATGACAGATTTAATATTTCAAAAACAATCATCAATTTACTAACAGAATATGAAAGAATTTAAGACCACAATTCATTTGTTTATTATATAAGTATTATACAAAAATATTTACTGAAACAAACTGTGGTACACTGTTGGGAATTATGTTATAATTTAATAAAGTGGTAAATCGGGTATTAGTAAAATCAGTAAAAGTATTTAGACTTTTGGAATCCCTGATCCCAGGAATTGAAGCCCTGGTGAACAGTTGGAATATGTATTAATTGGCTCTACTGTTAAATATGTTCTGAACCACTGTAGAAGGCAATAAAATAAATTCGCAATTTCACGGCGCTGCCGTCATGTGTATTAATTTAACGACTATTAAAATGCACACATTACAATATGTAATATTATTGCGAGCACGTGCGTGGGCATTGTATGATCGATTATCGACCTTCGTGATAACCCGGTTAAATATTTTACTATCGCGGGTCGTCAGAGCCAATCCTACCTGTTATTATTATGATTGATTCTGTGACAGATCGATATATGCCATGTGCGCATTCATTTGAATTTAATGCGAGTACGTAGTTGAAAAGTCTTGAGGCATTTTAAGTCATAACTACAATACACTCATACCTCTTTTTATGCGACCTTTTTTAATCCGATATTAAAATTATGCGGTTTTTATTTAAAAAAAAAACACTTCAAATAACGAGAAGGTCTCCAACTTTGCCGTAAATAAGTAAATCATTTTATTATTAAATGATATAAATTTTAAGCGATCCATCAAATTTCAACATTCTTTCGACCTGCATAATTCTCTTCACCACCCGATACGGCCACACATCTGTGTTCAACAGACGTTTCCCGTGGCATAACATCATACACAATGGCGTTGTTCAGTGTTGTGCTAGGATTGTCCCGGGGACAATTGACCATGACTTGGCGGCTTGTACTTAAGTGTGCGAAAAATTGCCCTATAAAAATGCCCGGAGATACTTCGGGTGTAAATCTACTATTTCTTCCTATGACGCTGTCAATATATAAATGCTTAGTAATTTGCCCAAGTAGCTACTAGGCCCTAGTAGCTATTGGACAAATTACTTATTACCGGGATTGAATACCCTAGAAACTAGGGTATCCAATCTCGGACCCTTTTTCTGGATTGACAATTTTTCAATTATAGTGGGCGATTTTGAAATCATGGTATTTTTCTATGAATTTTATGTCGGTTTCAAAAACCCAGAAATTTGCGGATTCCCCAAAATTACCAGAGGAGCTTTTTATTTAGCTCTTCCAAAAATTTTTGAATTCAAAATCTCAGAAATTTACGGATTTACAAAAAATAATAGCGCGACATATTTTTTTTAGCTCTTCTGTGTTTCATTTTCTCAATCCCGATATTTATAGAGATAGCACCAATACCCGGATTTGTACTATCTCAATCCCAATATTTCAGGATCACAGAATTGGACGGGATCCCGGGATTTCAGGATTGGGTATCCAAGTAGCTACCAAGTCGGCGTTCTTTTCGACCTATCATTTTTTTATTATTTTGTATGTTAAAAATATTTGGATTAGTTATATACTGTAATTTTATTTGTCAAGTGCATGGCGAATTATCGTTAGCTGTAATGCCATATACTGTTCATTTCATTTGAAACAATAAACAATAATTGAAATGTTTGGAAAATAATTTAATCCATTTTCGTCATGTACTCGAAGTAAAAGTAAAGTCAAAATGGGTCGAAAATTGTATTTAACGTGAAAGAACAACTAAGACAAGCCTTTAAATATACCAAAATTACTAATTTCTACACAAAAACTATACATTTTATGTACCGATTCCCAAATGACTAAAAGGTTAAATAACAATCTGTTATAAGTCAGATTGACAGGTGATAACTGATAATATATATAAGATTGAAATATCAAACAGTTATCAGAGATAACGTGTGTAACATAACGTGATTGATTAAAATCAGGGAAATTGTTGTTTACTTATATAAACGCTATATAACAATCAAAGAATATTATGATCCTCCGAAAGAAACTCACTGACTTGACAGAATAGGAAAAATATTATCAACAATCGTTTTATAGTACTTGTTATAAAAATCTTCATTAAACTATGAGATTGTAATTAATTGTGTTTTACGCCAAACGGTTGCTTGCGAGTTGTCATTTCTCATGCCGACTGCTTAAAAAAATAGTAAAAATTCTAGGCGAAGGACAAAAGAGAAGTCTTGAAATTTGTAAAATCAGTTGAATATTCAATTCAAACAGTGCTAGTAATTATACTGTAATAATCAGTTGATAATGGTCGACATGAGCGAAACCGGTCCCGATCATATTAAATAAAAGTTGAATTAGTACAAATGAGTATTTCGTTTTTTGTTTAATATAACGCCTTTCCACCAAGTATTGACAGTGAACACCTTAAAAGTGATGAATATGCCATAATAACTACAATACATCACATATGATATACGTATGCAAGTCATAGGGGCCGTTCAAATCATTTTGCATGTAGAAAAGTACACCGTTTTCAAAGTACTGATTTAAAACCTAGTCCCTCATAGAATTTATCTTTACCAAATAAAAAACTGCATTCATATATATATAAAGAAAATGTATGATCAATCAAATTAAGCATAAAACATATCAAAGCACAATATTTAATATAATGTATGGATGAATAATTATACATATAAACATTTTTTTTATAAATTACGAAAAGAAATACAGGATTAGGAAAGATCGAATAATTATATAAACCCTTCATAATATGTATCCCATTTAACTATAACAGGATTTCCCAAACATTTTCTGGAATGGAACACTTTGCAAGTCCGGAAAATATAACGGAACACTTAGCTGAATTTTTAAGATTTTGATAAAACTGTGTTGCTGCGTATAATACCATTCCAATTTTTTTCGGAACACCTACTCTGGCACCGCGGAACATAGTTTGGGAAACCCTGCACTATAACACAAAGTGGTAAAATGCGATGGTCTTTGAATATGTCCATACGGCGTTTCGAGAAACCCTGGCCGCATCAAAGAGGTGGACAAAAAACCTGGAACGTTACCAGCTTAGAAAATAAAAATAATTCTCGTATTCAATCCATTCAAAAAATTAATCTAGCCGAATTTTAAGCAAGTTAATATGTATGTACTTTGCTCCAGCTGTTATGTGTTGAAATAATTGATAAAAATGATATCAATCGTTCTGTAAAATTGATAAAATAATATTAAGATATTTAAGTTACAAAAAAACTTATTTAGATCCCAATTTAAGATAGTTTTGAAATTATAAGTGTTAATGGTACAATCGTTAGATAACCGATAGATTTTCTGCTACTCGGAAACTATTGACGCTTGACAGATAGATAGATAAACGTCGAAAATAAAATGATAAAACTACAGTAAAATGGACGTAGCACTCAAAATATTAAAATTTACGGTCAAATTTTTTTTTCTATTACAGTACTTGATATAATTAATTATTCAAAATCGCAAAAGCGAAAATCAAATTCTACGCGATTTCTCAACTAATATAAACTTTATCGAGTGTTTAATCGTCAAACTAGCCAACTGATTCCACTTGAGGACATTTGTAATGATAAAAAAATATTTGTGAGCAAGTGTATTTTTGGAATTATTAAATAATGTTTGATGGTTAAATTAGTGTGATATTTTTTTTGCAAAATTGAGGTTAGTTGATTTGCAGATGCAGATGCTCGGTATACATATTAAGTAAAATTTAATTTTCAATTAAGAGTAAAGTTTCATGCTCTCTTGTGATTTTGTTATTTATGAAGTAAACTGTAATAAGCATGGTTAATAATTTCAAAAACCACTAGTTCCAGCACAAAATATTTTTTCATTTGGTGAATTGACTGAATCAACAATTTACATTTAATTTACGACGGTAAAGGTGAGTTTATTGAAAGTGTATTTCTCAAAACTATCGTAGTATACAAATTTATCAAAGATTTCGTGATTGATGCACGGGTATGATAAATAATTTGTACATATTCGTGCGTGTGATATCCGCATGATTATAATCAAAAAATAATAATATGGTGCCTTGAAAAATGCAAAAATATGCGCAATGTTTTGTTATCAAATTCTATCTAGAAAGACTCTGCAGCAAGGTTAAACATATATTTATCAGATGGAAAAATAATTTGAGTTACTTTTCTGTTTTCCTCTAAAAAAATTAAAAAATTCTCTTTAAATTCTAAGCCTAGTTTTGTTCTTTCTGTACAATTCGATTAACAGTTATCCAGTTATCAGATCTCCAGTTCTAAGGACCGTTCGATTGACTTACTCATTGCCTAGAGAAGTGGACATTTTTAGTGATATTATTTGTGAACTGTTTGTTAATTTTTTATTTCTTATTTATTGATTTTGATGTATTATGTAGTTTTATTTTATATTTTGTCTCATTATATTTGTCAAGTACGTGGCGAATTGCCGTCAGCTGTTATATCATGTATTGTAATTTTAATTTTTAACAATAAATAAGCCTTAATTAAATTTCAAATTATGTATATTCACACAAATTTTGTCACTAACGACCCGGGTCTTAAATAAACCTTAATTATTCCTTTCTGCGCCTAGCATGGCAATATATAGTTTGGCTTAAGTTTTTTTTACTTGTCTGATTTCATTATGAGTATCCGGAAGACGTGTGACGTCACAGACCTTTGTTTAGCTGAATAAAATTGACAATTTATCTCTCTCCCGCAAACAATCAACGATGATTAAAAGTAGATGCTGCACGGGACCTTGGTCTATCAGCATTGTCGCCATATCTCACCAAGACATCATATCATTCATCATATGTAACTACTCGCCAAGACGCGTCAAATCATCGTGGACGTATAAAAAAATTGAATGTCCAATAGATAAGCCATTATAAAGAAATTAAAAACATCACAATGATAACAATGTACAATAGTCATTTTTTATCAATACTCTGGGAAATCCACACGTATTATATAGTAAATTAATAAGCAAAACAAAAAATACTTTTAGTTGTTGGTTGTATTTTTGTAAACATTATATAAGATCGATTTCTGTTCGAAGTCATGCGTGTTTGAGATGTTTTAAAATTCCCTCCCACCCTTTCAGATCCTTGTTTATATATTTATATATAAAACCATTAATTTATAAATTTGTTCACCACTGAGAGATGCCAAAGTCATTGTACACGCATTGAGCTATCAATATATGTACACAAATACCTAAGAATAAGAGAAGAAATTTGTGGAAATTATTTTTTAATTTAAAAAACATAATCTTATAAAGCCGCCTGTGTGGTCGAGTGGTCAACATCGTTGGCTACCGCTACGGTGGGCACGGGTTCGAATCCCAGTACGGGCAAAATGTCGGAATAAAAGTTATCCGTGACTTCAATATGGCTTAAAAAATATTTTTTTTATCTAAAAAAAGCTCTCGTCTCTGGGTGGTTAAGCGAGTATATAGTGAGTCATTTTCTAACAATAAGCGATCATTTTTTCCATGTGGATAGCACAATTTAGTATGATAAAGTAGTATTTAGTGGTTAAACGAATATATTCCCGATACTCCCCGCACACTATCATTATTATAACTAGTTATTATCGTGTTTTGCGATGACGGTAATTATAATGAACCGACTCGAAAGAGACAAGAAAATTATGATGAATTTAAGGCCTTGGTAATTGACGATATGATGATTTAACATTGTAAATATGGCTTTATATTTAGTTGCACAAATATTGTAGATAACGTTTTTTGCTATACCATGACGAACTATACTATGTATGAATTTAGCACAAACATTTATTACTTGTTTTTTTAATCAATATCCGCTCTTAACGAGGAGTTTTTCAACGAGGACTCCCTGTCACTTTTTTGCTCAATCTTTATTTTTTAACCGAGTACGGATAGCAGGATAAGGTTAGCAAATAACTCGTAGTTAAATAATCGCTCTTGCTACGCCCCGTAATTTAAGAATGACAAGGAAAGGATATCACAAACAACCATGCATGCAAAGAAATCAACAAATCGAATGAAAAAATGCTGTACGTACAGCATTTTTCAAGTACTCGATACTAGAAATTTACAAATGAAGATTTATTTCCAAATTTTATTTACTTATTTTAAAAAATATATTTAAAAGAAGATTTTTAAAAAAGTTGGAATCATTTAAACAGCAGTCAGAAAAACTAGATGCACTATTTAATTCATTGTTAACTATAAAACCGATATCCACAGCAACAGGGAGTGTTTTTTCTACTGCAGCAATTATATAAACCAAACTTCGATTTAATTTAAAATTTTCTATTATTTTTAAAATATATGTTTTATAAATTGAAATGAATGTATTAATGAAATTAAATAAGCTTATTTATTTATTTAT
Source organism: Himalopsyche anomala (assembly GCA_031772345.1). Taxonomy (NCBI): domain Eukaryota; kingdom Metazoa; phylum Arthropoda; class Insecta; order Trichoptera; family Rhyacophilidae; genus Himalopsyche; species Himalopsyche anomala. The sequence goes on from CM062823.1 coordinate 33,385,216, forward strand.
GCCGCCTGTGTGGTCGAGAGGTCAACATCGTTGGCTATCACTACGGAGGGCACGGGTTCAAATCCCAGTACGGGCAGTTTTATACATTGATTTTTCAATCGATTTATGAATTTCTGTTCAAAGGCATGGATGTACGTGATGTCTTGAATTTCAATCTTATCCGATGAACAGGGCGTATCGAAACCGATTAGCTAACCACTAGTCCTGTCCTAGCCCTTTCCTTATATTCCCACTCTCTTTGGAAAAAGAGAGGTTGAGCAACTGAGTAACAAGCAGTTCTCGTAGAAACATTTCTGTTGAGATAAACTCCATTAGGAGTCCATATGCTCCATATTGGGAGCGGACATGGTAAAAAAATAAAATAAATACACAAATTTAAATTAATAATATATATTTTGGTACATCTGAAACTACTCTAGTATACTCGAGTATTTTTAAATTTTACTGCTCGATACTCGAGTAATTGGAGTCTCTCTAATTGCAACCCTACGAAATCTATTACGTTGCGAACACTGAATGTGCATTTTTTACCATAAACAATTTCGAACACACCGCAATAAAATCATTCAAATAACCACCAATAAATAGATTGAGTGACATGGCTATGTTTGATAATCCGAATAAAAATTTATGATACCTCACTCGTCACACGATATGACCTATGAGCGGGCATAGACAAAGCATTCAGCTTGTCACACAAGCAGAAAGTGAGTGATGTTCCGCATATGACAGTAAAACATAATCCGTTAATCCTCCATTTGAGATTATTTCAAGTTTTTAATAGTTGACAATAAATTCGAAACAAGCATATAAATAGGCAAAGCAATTGAAATGGCTGATTAAAACGTTTATATAATATAAAGTTGTATTGCAACCAGGGACTACAACAACATTTTAAGACATGTGAATCAAGAATGAACATTTGATTGTTGTTTTTTTTTCCTTTTGCAAACATTTGCCCTCAAAACGAGTAAAAGCGTATAGCTCAAGGGTTATGACTATTTAAGATAGCTTTGGGCAAGTAAGGTCAGTTGTTCATCGAGGACTGGGGAAACGCAAGACAGTGATGGCTTCAGACAGTTTCCCGATATTGGAAGAGCGATATATGTTGCAAGTTTGAAGGAAGCGTTTTCCAATGATTATTAGACGCTGAATCTTTCTATATTGTGTAAACAAGTATCGCTAAATATGTCTCCACTTATATTATTTTGTACAAATATAAGAAGAAATTGTAATTTTCTTTAAAACCCTACACATTTCTTACAGTAACAACCAAGGGTGTAACGACTTCAAATGCATTTCAGAAAATTAACCACTCTTAGTATTAATTCAACTTTTATGTAAAGCATTATCAATAGAGTTCAATTACGAATGCTCATGAACTGTTCTTGAGCGAAACCGGTCCTAATCATTTTAAGTCAAATGTGGAATTAGTACAAATGAGTGTTTTATTATTTTAATATAATATAATGCCTTTCCACCAACTATTGACAGTGAACACCTTAAAAGTAATCTGAATTAATTGTTTCGCTAATCCGACCATTCTAGTTACCATAATAATTCTAGTACATAGTCATCATTTCACCAATCAATATGATGAATATATTAAAAACTTCTAATAATCGAACAACCAATACTGATTATTACCGCTCCGGGAAAGATACCCGACTCCACGACTACCGAATCCGACTCCACAGCCCTGGTCACAACATATTACATTGATTTGTATTGATTGCCTGCCTGTAATTTACAGCACAACACACACACAACCTCTGTGTCGTCGATTCGTTCAATGCGCTTGATTAGCATCGTCCCCATCGAGCGCACTGACACATGTTGACAAGTTAGTGGCACTGCCATTTTGTATATTTACGATACCACTGATGATATAATGTCAATCCATGTGTGAAATCAAATTAAAAAGTAACCTCAAAAGATCCGACGATGGCAATCCACCATTATCATAATCAATAAGTGTTCGCGAATTTTAAAAACAGATAAATAATGATTGCAAAACAACTCGTAAAAAAATAATCATGGCTGCTATTATTTTTATTTATTAGCGGCAATAAAAAACACACATTCGATTCTTGGCAAACAGAATGACACACAAGCCAATGAGTCGAGATTAGAGATAGGTGCTAGGTAGATTACGAATCTGGCACATGTCATTTTAAAACGAGATTACACTAGCCGAGAGCGTGGCGTTTGGGAGCCTTTGAATTTAACACCATGTGCGTTTTGAGTTCCGACCAACAACTAGGGATCGGTCGCTGTTATCAATAGAGCTATGTATATAAATAGATATATGAGATACTACGTTTAAGTTTTTCAAATAAACATGAGTTTAAATTTGAATCGTTCATATTATGTACATTCTCACAGATTTTGCCACTAACGACCCGGGTTTCGCCTTTCGGCATCTTCAGGCGTTCAAGTGCACGGATGAACTTGAACTGACGCTTAGTAAATGAATGTTTCGTGTTTATATAATAAATAAATGTATCACTGAGTTTAAAACCATTGCTGGCGAAAAGAATAAGCTCACGAGAATGCCCAAAGATTTGAGTAGTGAGTGGTTTTAAGAATTATATTTATTTGTTTGTCGGAAAAGGTTTTATGACTATATTTATAAAGGGTACAGGAGTGGAGACCCCGGCATATTCAATATTTCATTTAAAATCGGAAGGCGATGCAGTTGTGCTCTGATTATTTCAAAAAATTCCTGCTAAAAAGCTTATGACCGTCCGTATTTGGGTGTAACATTTTTTTATCCCTTGTTCCTGATTGAACACGTGTCCTTCCGAAATTAAGTGTCAAAATCTGTGAGAATGTACATTATTTGAACGATTAAAATTTAATATTGAAATTCCAAAAAGCACCTTCAGTCGAAATTTTAAATTAAACCATGAGTTTGTCTTATTATTTCGTATTGACCCTGCACATTTGTAAACTATACGAATGGTAAATATTATATATTTTCCCACATATCCACTTTAGAGACAGCAAAAATCTTCATGTAGGTACTAAAACCGAGCATGATAAAAAAAATACAACTACATGATCAACTATTTATTTTGTTTTATTTTTAATCCGTGTCCGCTACCAATGTAATATAGATCTTGCTACTAACTGGAAATTGTTAGTTTTGAGATATGTCTGACCAAAGTTTTAAGGCACCTAAACTGAGCTGAGTGATCATTATTATTTGTTTCGTATTTTTAGTGCATCATTTATTCAATTTAAATGTATTACAACTTGATACTTTAATTTGTATATACATGAAAATGAGAGAATAATTTTAAAAAATAACTGTATATGCTATTTACTCGGATAAGAAATAAACGAATGGTAAATTTAAAACTGGCGTAAAATCAATTATTTTGGATATACCAAAATTGATACAAGATCACTTAAAATCCGTTTTTTTATAAAATTGTCAACTTAGAGAAACTTTGACAACATAGTAAAGTTAAGTTAGAATCATTCTCTCAGAGCGGCAACTATCACCTCACACCTCGAGAATGTCAAGCTATTTTATGTAGGGTAGGCAGGTAAGAATTTCAATGAGAAAATCAAAAAACAGATAAGATATCTAAAAAGTAATAATGTAATTAGTACTATCAATGTTTTATCTTACACCCTCCATGCGTCCAGAAGAAAAGGACAAGCCCCCGACTTTTATCTTGTAATTTATAACTTAAGAATTATAATTAACTTAAATGCTTATCAAAGAGTAACGTTTTGTAAAAGAACAAGTGGAATAGCAAAGTTGTCAAATTTAATTTGGTATGAGAGAAGAATGTTTATATTTAATTATTTGAATATGCAAACACTTCATACCTAGAGAAAACTAGTAGTTTTTTCTAGTTGTAGTTTTCTGAAGCTATAGAAGATTCGAATATAATTGAAAATATAACCAAAATATCAAGTTTTTAAATTATGGTTCTAGTGGACTAGGAGAGGGGTGGAGAACCTTTTGTTTTCTAAAGGCCACATTATTTATCTGATTCAATACAAGACCGCAGTAATGAAAACGCTGACACCCACTCCCCTTTTTTTCGAAAGTGAATATTTTAATCGAGTCAAAAGGCCGCATCAGAGTAGCCAAGAGACCGCAGGTTCCCTTCACTGGACTAGACTATTGATATGGGTTCTTAATTATTTTTTTAATGTATATTTTGCTTGGGTTAGTTTATGAATAAATTGTATTCAAACGAAGTTTGAGATCAGGTAAATACAAATTGGTACAGCACATATTTTTGGAGGTATCCATAATATGTTATAAGAAAGAGGAAAGAGAAAAAAAACTACCAAACGCGTAATTAAAAATTTGTTTAACGATAGTGATAAAATATAATAACATTTAAATTACACAAAATTAAGACAGATAACTAATCTTAGATTATAATCGCAAGTTATGTTCGGTATTTCTAAGTAATTATAAATGATAGTAGGCGAATCAGTAACTCAACTATGATGCGGTAGCCGTTATAATTATATCACTCAAATATATTTTTTTTGCGATAACAGAACTTTACAGAATTATATTGTGTACTTACATCAACAATAATTAAAGGGCAAATGGAAAAACCTACTGACTTAGTATGTTTAGATTTTTAAATATGATACATGTCAGACGAAATAACTGTAAGAATAAAATGGATTTTGCTGGATAAATTCATGATTATTCTACGATGTCAATGATATCGAATAGCAAGAGAAAAACTAATTCCGATTACCATATATAATATATATTTCAGTTCCAAGCATTATTGTGAAAAAAAAACTTGGTTCTGATAGATAAATATTATTAACTGTAACTTCTGCACACTTCGATGTCGAAACCGGGTTTGTCATTGAAAAAACTTATAGAGTGTACACAATTTGATATTGAAATTTCAGTTAGCACCCTCTGTCAACATTTTACATTATTCTTATCTTAAATGCCTAAGCGCACTATGTTATTACTTGCGATATTTCGTTGTGGAATAAAAATAAACTGTTCGACAAACTATGCCACCTTTGGTGACACTTCATCACTGGTATCATTAAAATCAAAGATTTTGAATGAGCAGGCAAATCTGCCAAATCCCCCACTTTTATACTCTATATGTGAGTAAATATAATCATATTTTTATTCCGACAAACAAAAATAAATATAATTCTTAAAATTACCCACCATTCAAATCCGTAGGCAATCCCATGGGTTAATCTTTTTCGCCTTTTCGGCTTTAAGCTTAGTAATACATGTATTTATTATATAAACACGATACATTCATTTACTAAGCGTCAGTTCAAGTTCATCCGTACACTTGAAATCATAAAGATGCCGAAAGGCGAAACCCGGGTCGTTAGTGACACTTGTGTGAATATACATAATTTGAACGATTAAAATTTGTCATATTTACCTTTGACAAAGAGCCATTACTATTTTATTATTTTACCATGTCCGCTCCCAGTGTAGAGTATGTGGACTCCTTATGGAGATTATCTCAACAGAAGTATTTCTACGAAAACTGCTTGTCACTCAGTTGCTCAACCTTTATAAGTAGGATAAATTGAAAATAATTTTAACGATATGGATAACAATGAGCGATTAAATCACATAGCAGCGATATTTCAACTAAACAATCATTATTAATGTTATTGAAACGACGATATATTTTATTGCGCGTTTGTTTGGCAGACCGATAATAATTTTCAACTAAATTTCTTTAATAACTTCTCAAGGCTATGGGATTTAGTGCGTATATTAAGTGGCAACATCTTATTCAATCAAACGGTCATCGCCAATCGGTTTGACGGATTAGAAACATTTCGATGATCTGATTTAGTAGTATTGATTCATGAATCTTCGATCAGTAATCAGTGTTGAGATTCAAACAGATCTGATGTGTTGAAACAATTGGACATTGGAAGTAGGGAACGCTATACCGGTATTACTGAAACCGGGGTCCTATGATATTTTTTCAATAACAAAATACCAGTTTTGAAAATGCAAAAAAAAGGTATTTTGGAATTGAAAAATTACTAAAATCAAATATTTAACGTACACAATATTTTAATAAAAATTTCAACGACGAATTCAAATATTTTTAATCTGCCAAGAGTTTTGTATACATATTGACAGGTTCCAGAATTGATGACAAATATTCGAATGACGATTTATAAATTTCACAAAGTATGTTACCATACTTCACTTCCACTGTGTATACAGAAGTTGTCGAAGTATAAGTCAGAAATAGCAGTTATATACAAATTTGATTTGATAATACTGTTTACTCTTAAATTACCAAGGGGTTCGCCGGCCTTAGTAAAATTTAACGGGCTAGCGCTAGCCCCTCCGTGCCTCCTCGAACTTACCCCTGCTATGCGCGCGGGAATGACCATATATTTTTTTAAATGAGCATACCACTATAATGTAATAATATAATTATTATAATTTAGAACTTCGACTGAGGGTTCTTGATGGAACTTCAAAATCAAATTTGAATTATTTTGATTATGTACTCTTCCATGAGTTTTATCGATAACGCCCCGTCAGTTCAATAACATTCGTGCACTTGAAAAAACCTGAAGATGCCGAAAGGCGAAACCCGGGTCGTTATTGACAAAACTTATGTGAGAGTACAAAATCAAAATACAAGTTGGTTGTTGAGTATCCCACCACCACCCGTTATGTGTATGCTGCCGCATTTTCACGGCCGCCTTCCATAACGCAATGCGATCAAGAAAAGAATTTATTCCTCATATTATTGGCCCGATACAGAGCTGCACGGGACATATCTTTAACCATGCACTGTTGTGCTTAAAAGATAAAGATAGAAAGAAAAAAGAGACAAAATCAAAATAATTCAAATTTGACATAATTATTATATTATGGATAATAACTATTCGAAGATTGTCGCTAACATTTAAATGTGAAGATCTTAGATTAGCCACATAAGAAGCGAATTGCTTAATTGTATTCTTTGCAATGATGATATGTGCGCGACTTCGAGTAAACAAAAATAGTATGTTGAGGATCCTTGAATGAACGTGCTTTTAATTGGTATCGCGTGCCGTTTCAATAATAACCAGGGTCGGATGATACGAATTCAACATGGACATCGGTCAGCACCGACGACAATCTATCCGCAAATGGGATTGTAAACAGTGCTGGCGCGAGTTTATTTGGCGCCCTAGGAAACTGTTATCGGTGGGCCCTTTTTTATAAAAAATTGTCCCACTTTTTTTCGAAATAATTAAAAAAATAATTCGGAGTCATTAGATTTTTTTATATATATATATCCATGTCCGCTCACATTGTGGAGCATATGTTCTCCCAATGAAGGTATCTCAACAGAAGTTTTTCAACATGAACTGTTTGTTAGTCAGTCGCTCAACCTATCTTTTTTGAAACATATGGAAAAAGATACATAATTAGAACGAACAAATACAAACATCAAAATAAAATAAAATGTTATATTATTTATTATTAGAGTATATAAAAATAATTTTAATACTCCATTTATGCGCCCTGAATGGTTTGCGCCCTAGGCGGTTGCCTATTTCGCTTGTATGGTGGCTCCGGCCCTGATTGTAAGAACCGTCAAAACAATAGATTTTGTCTTGATGACACAAGAGCAGCGATCGGCAAAGTGTGGTTTGATGACCACTTGTCGTCCGCAGAGAAATCTGACATTATTTTATTTTCTAATCCTACCACCAGAAAAAAAATCTTAGACATGGTAATATGTGGATAATAGATCCGTTTGGAGCGAACATTTAAGCATGAAGCTAAAAGAAAGCCTCATATCTGAAAGTTAAATTTAATTAATCTTTTTCAAGACCTCAGTTTTGGCTTTCTATACAAATTAAATTCCCTTTGTTTAGTGAAGAGACGATGAAAATTCTAATTCAAGTGTCTACAACATATTTATGCGAAAGTCCTCCGATAATGGTTACAGAGGTCCCGGGTTCGAATCCCGGTACGGACAGTTTTATAAATTGTTTTTTTCAATCGATTTATGAATTTCTGTTCAAAGGCATGGATGTATGTGATGTCTAGAATTCCCCCCTCCCACCCATCCTATCCTATGAACGGGGCGTATCGAGAGCGATTAGCTAACCACTAGTCCTGTCCTAGCCCTATCCTTCTATTCTTACTCTCTTTAGTAAAAGAGAGGTTGAGCAACTGAGTAACAAGCAGTTCTCGTAGAAACACATCTGTTGAGATACACTCTATTAGGAGTCCATATGCTCCATATTGGGAGCGGACATGGTTTAAAAAAAAAGATATGTAAATGGAACGCAATCCGTAATTTTGTGTGCACTTCAAACCTTGTATAATATAACACGGATTTGTATTACACGACGTTTTTGTGGAGCCATATAACCGTGTTATACGAGGCCCAAGTATATTATTTATTTACTAGCTGTAAGCCCGTTGACCTCAACGGAGAGATTTTTGTTGCATTTTTAAGTAGTCAGAAAAGTTACTGGCGTGAAAAATAAATTACTAACCTATTTATTGAATAATCCAGAAATTCTGATAGTAAAAGAAATATCTCGGGGCGTATATCGACAGCCCTGCCCTGCAGTATTTAAATTGTAAATTATTTATTTTTGGAATAATGTTCTAGTTTGCTAACAACTATTTTTCGTAATAGCAGAAATTTTGTAAATTATTTAATTTTTGGAATAATGTTTATGTTTGCTAACAACCATTTTTCTTAGAAGCAGAAATTTCGTTAATTATTTTATTTTTGGTATAATTTTTAAGTTTGCTAACAATTATTTTTCATAGTAGCAAAAATAGTCCTTGTAAATTACTTAATTTTTGGAATAATGTTTAAGTTTGCTAACAATTATTTTTCCTATTAGCAGAAATAGACCTCGTAAATTATTTAATATTTGGAATAATGTTTAAGTTTGCTAACAACCATTTTTCTTAGAAGCAGAAATTTCGTTAGTTATTTTGTTTTTGGTATAATTTTTAAGTTTGCTAACAATTATTTTTCATAGTAGCAAAAATAGTCCTTGTAAATTACTTAATTTTTGGAATAATGTTTAAGTTTGCTAACAACCATTTTTCTTAGAAGCAGAAATTTCGTTAGTTATTTTGTTTTTGGTATAATTTTTAAGTTTGCTAACAATTATTTTTCATAGTAGCAAAAATAGTCCTTGTAAATTACTTAATTTTTGGAATAATGTTTAAGTTTGCTAACAATTATTTTTCCTATTAGCAGAAATAGACCTCGTAAATTATTTAATTTTTGGAATAATGTTTAAGTTTGCTAACAACCATTTTTCTTAGAAGCAGAAATTTCGTTAATTATTTTATTTTTGGTATAATTTTTAAGTTTGCTAACAATTATTTTTCATAGTAGCAAAAATAGTCCTTGTAAATTACTTAATTTTTGGAATAATGTTTAAGTTTGCTAACAATTATTTTTCCTATTAGCAGAAATAGACCTCGTAAATTATTTAATATTTGGAATAATGTTTAAGTTTGCTAACAACCATTTTTCTTAAAAGCAGAAATTTCGTTAATTATTTTGTTTTTGGTATAATTTTTAAGTTTGCTAACAATTATTTTTCATAGTAGCAAAAATAGTCCTTGTAAATTACTTAATTTTTGGAATAATGTTTAAGTTTGCTAACAATTATTTTTCCTATTAGCAGAAATAGACCTCGTAAATTATTTAATTTTTGGAATAATGTTTAAGTTTGCTAACAACCATTTTTCTTAGAAGCAGAAATTTCGTTAATTATTTTATTTTTGGTATAATTTTTAAGTTTGCTTACAATTATTTTTCATAGTAGCAAAAATAGTCCTTGTAAATTACTTAATTTTTGGAATAATGTTTAAGTTTGCTAACAATTATTTTTCCTATTAGCAGAAATAGACCTCGTAAATTATTTAATATTTGGAATAATGTTTAAGTTTGCTAACAACCATTTTTCTTAGAAGCAGAAATTTCGTTAATTATTTTGTTTTTGGTATAATTTTTAAGTTTGCTAACAATTATTTTTCATAGTAGCAAAAATAGTCCTTGTAAATTATTTAATTTTTGGAATAATGTTTATGTTTGCTAACAACCATTTTTCTTAGAAGCAGAAATTTCGTTAATTATTTTATTTTTGGTATAATTTTTAAGTTTGCTAACAATTATTTTTCATAGTAGCAAAAATAGTCCTTGTAAATTACTTAACTTTTGGAATAATGTTTAAGTTTGCTAACAACCATTTTTCTTAGAAGCAGAAATTTCGTAAATTATTTTATTTTTGGTATAATTTTTAAGTTTGCTAACAATTATTTTTCATAGTAGCAAAAATAGTCCTTGTAAATTACTTAATTTTTGGAATAATGTTTAAGTTTGCTAACAATTATTTTTCCTATTAGCAGAAATAGACCTCGTAAATTATTTAATATTTGGAATAATGTTTAAGTTTGCTAACAACCATTTTTCTTAGAAGCAGAAATTTCGTTAATTATTTTATTTTTGGTATAATTTTTAAGTTTGCTAACAATTATTTTTCATAGTAGCAAAAATAGTCCTTGTAAATTACTTAATTTTTGGAATAATGTTTAAGTTTGCTAACAATTATTTTTCCTATTAGCAGAAATAGACCTCGTAAATTATTTAATATTTGGAATAATGTTTAAGTTTGCTAACAACCATTTTTCTTAGAAGCAGAAATTTCGTTAATTATTTTGTTTTTGGTATAATTTTTAAGTTTGCTAACAATTATTTTTCATAGTAGCAAAAATAGTCCTTGTAAATTATTTAATTTTTGGAATAATGTTTATGTTTGCTAACAACCATTTTTCTTAGAAGCAGAAATTTCGTTAATTATTTTATTTTTGGTATAATTTTTAAGTTTGCTAACAATTATTTTTCATAGTAGCAAAAATAGTCCTTGTAAATTACTTAATTTTTGGAATAATGTTTAAGTTTGCTAACAATTATTTTTCCTATTAGCAGAAATAGACCTCGTAAATTATTTAATATTTGGAATAATGTTTAAGTTTGCTAACAACCATTTTTCTTAGAAGCAGAAATTTCGTTAATTATTTTGTTTTTGGTATAATTTTTAAGTTTGCTAACAATTATTTTTCATAGTAGCAAAAATAGTCCTTGTAAATTATTTAATTTTTGGAATAATGTTTATGTTTGCTAACAACCATTTTTCTTAGAAGCAGAAATTTCGTTAATTATTTTATTTTTGGTATAATTTTTAAGTTTGCTAACAATTATTTTTCATAGTAGCAAAAATAGTCCTTGTAAATTACTTAATTTTTGGAATAATGTTTAAGTTTGCTAACAATTATTTTTCCTATTAGCAGAAATAGACCTCGTAAATTATTTAATTTTTGGAATAATGTTTAAGTTTGCTAACAACCATTTTTCGTATATATATAAATAAATAGTTAATTAAATTATTATATATAATTGAGCAGCCCTATATAGCCGTTCACAACCCTGCAGGTGGAAATCTTGGAATTCAAAATCGTTTAGTGCAAGATTTCACCCACAGATGTCATTATTAGTTCACTTAAAACGCGTTCTTTTTTTTTGCTTTGTATTATTTAAATTATATAAAGTTTTTATATCGCTTTTCTCAAGTGGATTCATAGATCAGTGTGTAAGCCGTCCGAACGTCGCGCATGAAAATTGGGGCATGGTATCGAATCCCACAGCTTGAGAGAATATTTTTTGAAAATTAATTGTTTTTACACATAATAAAATAAAAATGTCATGATTTCAAAAATTCACTCATGACGTCAGAGAAAAATGAAGAAATGAATTAATGACGACAGCGGGGCAGGATGGGGGGGAGGGGGACCGTCTTTCTTGACGTCATCGAATAGGCGAAATCGCGACCATAATATACAAACGAAAAAAGTATCTCTTTAGTATGAATAAAAAAATTTTGACAGCGTGGCTGGGGCGGAGGAGGGGAAGGGGAAATCGGGGACAATTTACAGACAGACGGACAGACAGACGGACGGACGGACGGACGGACATTAACGACTATTAATATATAGATTAATATCTTTCGAAAAAACGCCCATCCCTTAACTGGCTAACTACTGGAACAATCGCCCTACGTGCACTTTGACGTCACCAGCACGACGAACACGTGTGGGAGGCGTGCGATTGCGTGCTGAAACTCTCCCTGTGATCTGGCCGCTTCGGTTTGTCGGGATCATTGCTTTAACACGCTTGGGAATTGTGAACAGAAAGATAAACTTTAAAAATGGCGCAATTTTAATGTATCTAGTATATTTTGGTTTAAATGTAAGATTTTTCAGTGTACAATTATTTGAATGTCTACCGCAGCAGGAAATTAATAGGCTAACGAATTATATAATTTAAAAAATCAGGACAAAAAAAATATATATAATATTACTGAAACTGTTTTTTAATCGACAAAATCCAACTCATTCTTCTAGCATAGGTAGCATAATGGTTCCCGTGAGGCGCTCAGAGGCCCAAGGGGAGATTTTTTGACTTATATGTATTTTTCAATATTAAATATAAGCATAATAAGAATACATTCTTTTAGGTAGAGAGAACTACCATATACAGGAAGAAATTATATTCTGAACGATGAAAAACAGGAGAATGTAGCAAAAAAGTTGCAGTACAAGTTACACTATCTCCGTTAAGAGTAAGTCTGAGAATATTATAAAACGCTACCTTAGCTATACTATACTGAAAGTCGACATTATTTTTAATCTTATACACAAAGATATAAATTGTTAAAAAAAGATAAAATCCTCAAGATACGGTGTATGCGAGAACGATTAGTTAACTACTAGTATTATCTTAGATCTATCTTACTATCCCTACTCTCTTCAAAAAATATAAGTTGACCAACTGCGTAACAAGCAGTTCTCGTAGAAAAAATCTATTGAGATACCTTCATTAAGCCATATTATGCTCACATTGGGAGCGGACGTAGATTTAAAAAAAAATCTTTGAAATTTTTATCAATTACAAAATAAAATTCATCAGACAAAGCTGATTTGACATTGAAGTTCATAAAAAAAAAATTATGCAACGGACTATCAACGAGGCAGTATTTAAATTAGAAGTTAGTTATTTATGGCTTATGTGTGAATATAAAGGGTTAAAACATGAACGGTGTTGACCCAGAAATGATAATCCTTGTGTCGCGTGTCGAGCGATAAGTTTCTGTTATTTATGGTGCACGGTTTATTTGAAATAATTTATTATTTGTGTTGCGCTGATGATGATTGATGACAGATACATCAGCTTAAGTCCCGCAATTCATCAACCTTTGTAATATGACTGATTTGATGACGCGAATCACTAACATGGCAATTTCCTATACGCCCTATCAACGTAAATTTTTGTTTTCAACCGTATCTGCTACATATTGTCAGCATCTTCACAGTTTTTTTACGAGACATTAAAGTGTGTTATTCATTATCACAACCTCTCATGTATCAAGACGATAAGATTAGAATGGGACTGGAAAAATAATAATAGTGAGATAGTGGCACTTGCTAGAACCTTAAAGAATAAATAAAAACTCTCAAGTAGGGATCATTAAAAATTCGAGAGTTTCCCAGTGTTTATTCATTCATACATATCGACCCGTAATCACGGTTGCCAGGCGTCCCTATTTGAGCGGGACTGTCCCGAGTTTAATAGAAAAATCCCGAGTTTCGTATCACAAGTCCCCTTAAAAATCCCGACTGTGTGACACAGAAAATGTGTACATGAATAAAATTTTCCAAATAGTGAATGTCCCGATCTGTGGATTTGGAAATCTGGCAACCCTGCCCGTAATAGACAAAAAATCGTAGCCAACAATTTATAAATATTACAGGATAAAGTTTTTTTTAAAATTATGCTCGGTTAATAAATATAATAGTAATATATGGGCAATGCATATCCCGATATTATAAAAAAAAATTGTTCGACTACTTTCAGTTCTCTAGATAAGCGTTTCTCAAACTGGGTCCACGTGAAATAAACAATAACAAGTCAAAACACTAAAATTAACAGGCACTAAAAAAAATCAAGCGAATGAGATAACACTCTAAAAATTTTGTCACTGACGCCTTAGGTGATATTCAACAATTATTGGCTTAACCACTTGAATACCAAGCGGACACAGGTGTCCGGAACATATGCAAGCGAACACGAATGTCCAAGACATTTAAAAAATCAAATACTTGGTATTCTAATAGAATAAAAGCAATATGTTGATGAATATGTGTAGTGCTATCTATACTGAGTCAAGATATGTTTTTAAAATATCGGATTCGAGTGTATATTAGTCAAAAACATTTTTCTCAAAAACACGCAGTATCTCTGGGACATATTAATGATTTATTTGCGCGGTATTCAAACGGTTAAAACGCAAATTGTCGAATTCTTATCGATTGTGGGTCGATATACCAACAGCATGGTGTTTTCATACAAACAACGAATGTTTAAGCGTCGACCATTTGAAATTATTACTGAAATAATACTCTTGTATAAAATCAATCGGTAATTTTTTCAGACAATGATTTCTACCAGATTAGTCAGTTGGCTCAATTTTCATAAACTTATTTTGTTCAATTTAACTCAAATCATAATTATAAAAATTATGAACCGTATCATCAGTATTTTTAAGAAGGCCAAATGTTTTTTTTTTGTGTGACGTACCAACAGCATAAAAAAGACTCAACTGTGAAAAATAGTTCGTATAACATTTAAGGCAGCTAAGTATTAATGAAAAGGCACCATGTCTGAATTGATGTCACTGCATGTTAATAATCATGCCTGGGATTATTTACAACCAGAATGATAAGGCACGATGCTTTCCCGTAACTTATAAACTGTATTTTAATGTCGCTTGTCCTTGCGTAATATTGTTTCATTTAAATAAACAGTGCTATCAGATAAAACAATTAATCTTTCGCTGTTTAAGCTATTTTCTCAAATATGACTTACACACATACAAAACCTACTAAAATACATTGTTTTGTCTCATATAAAGATCAACTACTGTGGGTAATTTTTTTTCAAAAATCATTTGCAAAAGGTCACCTAAAAGGCACCTATTCAAATATATTTGGATGCAATAGATTTGGTAATGACCTTTGCCAGGGGTAGCGAACACAGAGCACGCGTGCCTGATGTGGCACGTTAGATAACTTGTATGGCACGCGAACGATTTCCAAGTTCAAAAGATTTAATTTTTAATTTAAAAAAAAAAAAAATTTTGATTGAACTTGGATGAAAAATGTATAGTTTTATTGATAATGTCTTTATTTTTAAGAAACCCTATTGTAAGCTTGTAAATAAAGTTCAGAAAAAAAAACATTTTTTATTTTTTGCTATTTTTTACTGCTTGGGCACTAGAGAAATAATATTTGAGGATTTTTGGCACGCGGACCCAAAAAGGTTCGCCATCCCTGATCTATGCAATAGATTTGGTAAAAACAAACTTGAATGGGTATTTATTATTATATTTCACTGGCTGTCTTGTATTTTTTTTAAACCATGTTTGCTCACAATGTGGAGCATATGGCCCCCCTTCTTAATGGAGTTATCTCAACAAAACTTTTTCTACGAAAACTGTTTGTTACTCAGTCGCTCAACCTCTCTTTGCCAAAAAGAGTAGTAGTGATAGAAAGATAGGTCTAGGACAGGACTAGTGGTTAACTAATCGCTCTCGATTTGCCCAGAAAGGATGGAAGATCGGGAGGATTTCTTTTATCCATGTCCGCTCTCAATGTGGTACATATCACCTCCCAATGGAGGTATCTCAACAGAAATTTTCTACGAGAACTGTTTGTAGCTCAGTCGCTCAACCTATCTTATTCAGAGAGAGTATATGGATAAAAGTATAAGACTAGTGGGTAACTAAGAGCTCTTTATCATTTTAGGAATAACACCATCATGAGAAATGTTCAAGAACTAGCGGTGGCGTGATGCCGAAATGGCTTTAATAATCAAAGTAAGTAAGTATTATATATTTATAATACTTCTGAAATTAAAATATTTAAAAAAAAACATGCATTTTGAAATACGTAAAATTTGTATACAGGTAAAATATGTCAAGTAAGCTTTAAGTATGAAGACTTTGTACTAAAAAAATCTACACTTGAAGCTCATATACATCGACTCTACAGCTAGCTGCCTAACTAATAGATAAGACAATAAAACACGGTTTTATTAAGATTTGCTACTTAATACCTTGCTTTACAAGCGATAATGACATGTTTAATTACAGAGATACAAGGCTCTTTTGTGAATTAGAAATTAGTCTTGTACTTAGGTGTATCCTCTGTAATATTTCCCTCTCGAGTCTCGACACACGAAGATTCAATCTTATATGTATATTGTTTTAATTGTACCTTATCGGAGTTTAATATCTTAAAGAGTGTACACTTTAATAGTTGCTAACAATAGGTAAAGTAGACAGGGAATAAAAATATTTAATTGATATTGATCACTGACATTTTGTGACCATGGATGGATAGCGAAATAATTACTTTATTTTATTGAACGTTTAAAAAATGCTACATATTACTTAAAATCAAAAAACTACGAAATAAATTAATCAAACTTACTAGATGACAAAATAAGTCTTAAACACATGTTAAATCAGAATTCCACAAACTTTAAAGTTAATATATACTTTATTAAAAAAAAAAAACTATTTAGCATTACAGCCAATGCGCCAAATATTTTAAAGTTGAAAGATCATACGAGAAAAACTAAATGAGTTTTTTTGTATTGCAAGTCACTCGACATAAACTCGAAGTAAATTGACATCACAAACACCCATACCTTAGGTGTCAAATTTAAATTGAAAAATCTAAATTTGACATTGACCTTAGATCAAGCTCTAACCAACTAGACCACAACGGGAGACAGTACGGTATTATAATCGACTAGCTTATGTGAGCTTCTGAAGTAGTTTTTTTTAACCAAATTTGTCTCTTAACTTGAATTACATATGATCGTCATTCAATCTAGTAATATTAAGATAAAAATGTTCAAATTAATCAGATATTACAGTTTTTTGCAGGAGATACAATAAAATGAAAATAGTATGTATTATCAACAGGACTGGCAGATTAAAGTTTTTTTTAACCCATGTCATCTTTCAATGTGAAGAATATGACCTCTTTATGGAGTTATCTCGATATTTTAAAACTAAATTTATTTTAGTTACACTCGGTTTGCAGTTACATAACTCAGTTAATAAGTCATGCGTAAATAAAATAAATACTTAATGAAAGCGAAATAATTATCTACTGTTTATTGTGTTGCAGATTTAATCGCAACAATGTGTACATTTCATTTTATCAATCGTTTATCTGCTATTGACAAGATCAAGAAATATTTCATAAATATGTTTATTGTACTTTTCAGTAACAAAACATATTGCACCACGCTTTACAACGGTGCTTATTTTAGTTAGATCCGTAAGTTGATATTTCCCTACATACAATTATTAGTTTCAGTCCATTTTGACTATTATATTTGGATTTCATTTGAATTCAATACATTTATAATTGTTGTGCTTTAATCGCTTTTGTGGAGTAAATGTCAAATCAATCAGTTTTATTGAAGCTTTATAGAGTCTTTCGTTTTAGTCGGTTGCTCGATCAAAGGGTTCGAGGACCGAGTTCACTTTTATATATTATTTTTTAGGTTTTTACACAAAAAAATATCTTTGTTGTTTTCATCGCAGCAAACCTATATAAACAAAACAGCAATAAATTGAAATTTAGTATTTTTCATTGCAATAGCCGGCTACGTGGTTGAGTGATAAACGCCGTTGACTTCGATTACGGAGATCACGGGATCGAATGCCAGTACGGACAGTTTTTATGAATTTATTTTCAATTAATTTATAGATTTCTTTCCCAAGGCATGGATGTATGCCTTAAATTATCTCCAATCTTTCCTATCCTCTAAAACGGGCGTAGGGAGAGCGATTAGCTAACCAATAGTCCTGACCTAGCCATATAATTCTATCCCTCTTCGAAAAATAGAGGCTGAACAACTGAGTAACACCCAGTTGTCGTAGAAAACTTATGTTGAGATAAACTTCATTAGAAATATACATATATGCTCCACGTTGGAAGCGGACATTATTAGTATTATATAATGTTTAAATAATATACCTTGTTTATAGCCAAGTCAAAGTAATAAATATAACACGTAATTCGAAAACGATATCAAAATACGTTATTTACCGATATTTACTTCAAAGATACTAATTTATCTGTTAGTTTACAAAATCAATTCACGATTTTTGTTTGCTTTTTGAGACCTTGTTGTTGAGATCAATCGTGCAAATCACTTAGAATGCATTGCATATTTTTATGCTTACATAACCATATAAGAGGCTCCACAAAACCGTTACTATTCAGTGAAATTTCACTTTTTAATCAAGTATATTATAACACGAATTAAAAATAAATGAGCAGTACTACTTTTCAAAAAAAGGCTGAAAATTTAAACAGTCAAACTAATATTTAAAATTTAACAACTTTTACAATTTTCCAAACCAGGTATTATTCATATTTTTTAAAAGAAATATTCTATCAGTAATGCAAACGTTTAATTTATAACGTTTAGGCATAATAGAATTAAGTTTCTGTTTGATAAATACAATCTTTTGTCGATTGAGATATTATCATTTTTTTAAACCATGTCCGCTCCCAATGTAGAGCATATGGACTCCTAATGGAGTTTATCTCAACAGAACTGTTTCTACGAGAACTGCTTGTTACTCAGTTGCTAAACCTCTCTTTTTCCAAAGAGAGTAGGGATAGGAGGATAGGGCTAGGACAGGATTAGTGGTAAGCTAATCGCTCTCGATACGCCCCGTTCATAGGATAGGGTGAGTGAGAGGGAGGAATTCAAGACATCACATACATCCATGTCTTTGAACAGAAATTCATACATCGATTGAAAAATCAATTTATAAAACTGTCCGCACCGGGATTTGAACCCGGGCCCTCCGTAGCCGAAGCCAACAGCGTTGACCACTCGACCACACAGGCGGCAACAAAAATAGAGGCAATTTATTTATAAAAAAGAAGAAACTAATTTTAACATGTCTTTATTTAAAAAAAAAATGTCTTACAATATTTGTTGGTTAAATGATATAAATTATAATGAAGCCCCGAAATCTCCATAGATATAAACACCGCATATTTTCTTGTTCAAACGATTATAATTTGTTTTCCTAACTGCTCCACACACGGAGTTACGAGGGTGTCACCGAGTTATATTTAACGAAAAATGTGGGCAAATGTGATCTAGACACCAATTAAAACACTTAATTTCGTTTGACGATTGCAAACTTAATGAAGCAGTCATTTAACTATGGCGGGCTATAAAAACAAATCGAGATATGTTCGTATGAACAGCATTCAATAGTCAAAAACCTCGTGGCAAAAATACGTCGTGCTCTACGGCGTAGACTATCTACGTCGTAGCTATATGAAAGCTCAATAAATTTCTATATATATTTTTGTATCCCGTGTTTAAAATATATACCAAAAAAATATAGAAAAATCAACTATTATTTACTAATAATAACCACGCCTCTCTGAACCCACAGTATCAATATCTAAACAATCAAATTAAAGTACAACTTTAATTTGATTTGAGAAAGATTAAGACGTGTTTTATACCCTGAATAAATTACAACTATATTGACTTGCACGTTATGGTTTATTTTAAATCATTTTCAATATCATCTGTTTTATCAACATATGTTATTACAATATAAACGGACGAGCATTTCTACCACATCTTTTCAATAAGGGAGAATTATAGCAGCTATCTTATAAGTTTTATGACATTGTTAGAGAATGCATTTTTGCTAAGTTCACATTTTTGGCAAATAGTTGGCATATTTCTTACTATCGTGATGACATTATTATTTGGCAAACCTTCAATGATCATCATCAATGTGACTCTGTTCACTGTCCAAAAACGGTCAACAATATAATTTTAAAAAAGTGATAAAAACTCTTCCACTTTCAAGTTAAATAAAAGATATTCAAATAATATTATATTAAACCATATGTGCTGTTCGGCAATTATCTTTATCGTTTTTCTATAACTACAGTAAGTAATAAATAAAGCTCTCATTGTGAAAAATAAATTGAATCATTCAATTTCTACTTGCACAACTCATTTTTTTGAATACGAGACCGATTGCTTTCTTGACAACACTGTAAGTTATTTGTAACTATGCAATTTAAGTGTGTAGGAATTTCAAGAGCTGGTACAGGTGTTAATTGTAAAATTACTCGCGGTCAATAATGCTTTACGTAATATTGCAAGTAGGGATTCCAATCTTGGTATTACCGAAACCGGGATCTCAGTATTCATGGTGTTTTTCAATACCGGTTATAATAATGAAAATATAATGGTATTTCAATTTTGATATACTCTCTCGGTATTGTGATCCCAAAGTGTGGTATTTTTCGTATTATTGAACCTTTTTTGTAATACCGGTATTTAAAATGAAGTACCGGAATACTATATTCGTTCGGTATTACAATCCGTAGTTCTGTGTCAATTTCAGACTCGTTGATCGATCTATTTACACAAAATATCGTGTTTTATAATTTTAGTAAGTTTCATATATTATATGAAATTATAATGAAACTGATAAATGTACGTCCAAAATTAAAATTTGTATTTTATCATTTATATTTAAAAAGACGATATATGCAAAAAAGATTTATTTGTTTTTTTTCAAGTTAAATAGTCTACCAATTTTGAATGAGCAAGTAAATCTCCCAAATTCCCCACTTTTGTATTCTTTGTGATTAAATATAATCATAAATTTTTCCAGCAAACAGGGTAAACATAGTTCATGAAATTTAGTCAACATTCAAATCTGTAGGAATTAACCGTTAATCCATTTCGCCAGCAATGACCTTAACCTGAGTGATACATGTATTTCTTATATAAGCATGATACATTTATTAACTAAATGTCAGTTCAAGTTCATCAGTGTACTTGAACGCCTGAATATGCTGAAAGACGAAACCCGGGTCGTTTGTGACAAAACTTGTGTGAGTGTACATTATTTGAACGATTCAAATTTAAAAAGTCAATTTAAAAAATATATTTATATTTGATTAAAAACAAAAAGTGCTACGTAATTGGAATCAATCAATTACAAACATGCGCCACGTTATAAGTGAAAAAATATATTTTTGAGCAGTGTCAAATATAGTAATGTAAAAATAGGGTTAATTTATTAACGAAGCATTATGTACCTAAATAACCATTTCTTTTTTACTTAACTAAAAATCTTCCTCATTATCTGTTATATGAAATCTAGCCGAATTTATTGTGTCACAAAACTTACTTCGATAATTTATTGATTGTGTATGAACTTCAAGAGGAATTTGCATTCCACGAAGTTTTTGTGGAACCATAAGAGGCCCTAGTGAATATTATCATTTATTACGCAATAGAAAATTGAATAACGGTCGGGAAAATTTTCTAACATTCCGGTTTGGCATTGCATACAAATCTTAACCTATATAGATTAACGTTGTTCGTAAATTATTGCTGACATGGTCTACATTATTTACAAGGCTAAAAATGGTATTTTAATGTAAAACGACAACACGTGTACCGACATAAAAAAAAAATGTATTAATTTTACCGAATCAACAAAGCATGAGAGTGCTATTTATATCATATTTATTTTTCAAATTCTGTGTCAAACAAGACTTCATTTTAGAAGGAGTTTTTAACCCTGTTAAATAAAGTGAAGAGCTGTCCAAAGGTAACGTCACACGATTTTGGCTATTTTAACTCCCACTCCCTACGCCCCTCACCGACAAATTTGCGTAACTTTTGATATGAATAGCGCTTTATGCAACTAATCTTTTTAATGTTTCGAATTTTAGATCATTATTTTTCGCGATTGGAAAACCAATGATATCACTTTAAATATGCTGTCAACTCTTGGTGGAACCATATTATATTTATAAAAATAAAACATGTTTTTGGATGATTATGGTTGGTTTTACTCATAACAAAAATGTGCAATGAATACAAGAAAAGTATTTTCTATCTACACTCTTATTATATCCATATGAATAGAAGAAAAAAGCACTACTTTATAATTAAAAATAACAGTGGGTGTGTTTGTTTTTTTTTTTACTAATCTTCGAAACTAAATATAAGACGGTATTTTTAAGTCTGCCTAGAACAACAAAATACTGCCGTCGTATTTGACACTCGCGGCTTGGAGACAAGAAAAATACCTCTCTTCCGATGGGGGTCGTTTAGGGACCCCAGTGGTTTCCTCATTATTGGCCTTATTCTTATGAATTTCAAAAAAAAAATAGTCTAAGGGCTTTAAAATATCTCTCTGTATCATTCATTCCTCATACATTTTTTTATAAAAATCCGTGTTTTTTTTAATAAATAATCATATTTTAAGTTGCGCGTAAAAAAAGACGTCATCCCAGCACACATATGAAATCGCAACTGACGAGATTTAGCAAATGTTATTTTACGAGCGACCTCTCATCGCTCTGTTATCTGTAATGCTTATCGCGCCTTCTCGTGTTGTCAGAACTTATATAAAATGAGGCATCGATGTAAGTAAGATATTGTGTATTTTTTGAGAATAGTATTCGAGGAACATAAATTATTATCATTAACTTCGTACACATCAAACCGTTTTTTGAGGACTTGCTTTGAGGATCTTTTTTATTTAGTTGATTTTTTCTTTTCTGTTTTATTTAATAGAGACGGAACTAGCGATCGATTCCTTTTTCTCCTACAAAAGGTCCAAAAAACTATGTTATAAGAATACCGTAATTATAAACATTGTATCATCCATATTAAAATAGATATTTAAGAAAATGTGGGTATTGGGGTCGCATTTCTTGAGCTTAGAACCAGAAAAGTTAAAAAGATGGGTAACGGCTAAATGCATTATGAATGCTGAAACATTAATTGTGTTTTCATCCATTTATTTGTTTCAGAACTTTTAGCCATTAATTATTTTTTTACTTCCTTACTGATAAGATATTACCTTGCTGTAGAAAAATATATTTTTACAAGGGTTATAAAATGACGGCACAGTTTATGACGGTACTTGAAATCAATTTATAATTCATCGAAAATTATCAATTTCGAAATTCGTGGAAGGAAGTTTATTTAAATAAACATTTATCAATCATTACGTAATTGATATTGAAGAACAGACTGCAATTGTGGACACAAATAATTTAAAACTCCGAAAAGTAAATGGCCGAATTCCAGCAAGATATGTTGGAGATATTACAAGTTGTATAATATTATATTGCTCGATCAAAATTAAACTTCTGATATGATTATTATCAACTAAATTTACGTTAACGCACAGATATGAGCCCCTGAGAAGTGAAGTAAGTTAAGTAGTATTTTAGAAAACCATCAGCTATATACATAATAATACTATACAGGCCTTAAAGTGTTATTAAAGTGAAATAAGCTTTGTAAATACACACTGCGAATGTTTTCTCAATGAATACATTTATACGATCCACAAAAACAATTAGCAAGGACATGATTGTACTTAGAATCGCAATCGAAAAGTTTTGCAAAATACAATATTTTAAATTGCTTGAAAATTCTGACACAGATAAAAACCGGTTCTGAAAATATTATAAAGTGCTTTTCTAAAAAATGTCAGAAAATGTTTGAATCCTTTTTCTACATTCTCTAACACAGGGGTGGAGAACCTTTTATTCTCTAAAGGCCGCATTCATTTTTCTGATTCGACATAAGGCCTCAGTAAACATTGACTAGGGAATCTTTGGCTGGAAACAGGAATTTACGGTCAGAATATTTCTGGAATGTATGGAATTTACGAATTTACATAAATTCAAAGAAATACAGAATTGGCCAGAAAACCGCAGGTTCCCCACGCCTGTTCTAACCTGTCATCAAAATAAGTGGTATGCTGTATTTCTTTATATTGTATGGTAATGATCCAATACCAATGAGTGCTCTAACATACAGTGTTTAATGTATAGTCATTACAAATACTTTTAAAAATACATAAATTTCATTATGAGAAAGGAAGAAACCCATCAAAGTAACACTTATAAAAAATAAATATTTGAATTTGTAGGGAGGGGTTTATTATTTATATTATTTTATTTTGCTTGGCTAAATTGAATAAACCGACTAAAAATAATTGTTAAGAATGCCTAAAATCACTATTAATCAAGAAGATAAATCTAAATATTGTTCCTGCAAATTCATAACAAAAATGCTTATTCATTATTCAGTGAGAATTATTTTAACCAGCCTTTAACATTATTAATATAATTTTGTGCGATTTTCATGATGTTTTGTGATATGCCGAATTAATTAATTAAAATAAAGAATAGTTCTACTGTCGAAAAACACTTTAAACTGGCGAAAATAATTAAAACTCAAAATGACATTTCAATGTACCTCTATTGGAAAGGAAAAAAACAGTTTTCATTTGAAATGTTCTGTTACGGTTATAAATTAAACGGCGACACGAAAATGATCATCGTTCCAAAAAGGAAAATTAAAAAAAATTGGTCATCCATTATGTGAAAATGTACGATAATTAAAACAGTGAGGCGAATGTTGTCGACGTGAGGACAATGTTGGAGCATTCTTATAATATGTATTGAATATTGATGCTTTATTTTTACAAACGAACGCTGTTTTTAAATAATCGCACTTTTACAAATAACGTTGATTTAAATTTAACAAACAAGCCCGTATGCGTTTGACGAAATATACTATAAAAATAAATTGCTCTTCATCAAAAAAAATCAAAGATTTTAGTGAAAGTTAGGAGACCATATCGACTGCGGAAAGGAAGAAGGACGTAACCCATAGTTTTTTAAAAACAGCTTTTTTAGATAATCACAATCTATCCAACATGATACACGCTCTATCAAAATGATGTAAGCTGCAAATGACGAATAAGTATCTAAAATAACCTTTTAAGTTTAAAAAAAGATGGGCTTGTAAAAATTGAAACCAAGAAAAAAGACTGAAAAAAAGGTTTTTCTTAGACAATTTATTAAACTAATATAAGATTATGTCAATTAAACACCAGTTTAGAAGTATCCGTGCACTTCAAGGTTGTGTTTATTTCATAATTTTCATATGGCCGAAAATCATAAGCACACGTTTTTTGTGCCTCCTGTAAAATTTGTTGTGTGTGGGTCCTTTCCAAAAACGATATGCTTTGACATTTGGAGCGGACATGAATAAAAAAAGTTAATCTTTTTTCAAATAAAACTTTTTTTTAATTCAGAGAACCAACCTTCAATTTTTCTTTGAATTCTATCACTTTTTATAAGGTTTTTTGTGTAACGTATCTTACGTGTAAAAAAAGTGTTCCGTCTACTTGTGTCAAATAATAAAGGGAATGTGGTTTACATATCACAATAAATTTTGATGCATGGAAACGATCCCTTGGCCCCTTGTTAAGTCTACTACAAAAATATACCTGAGTTGTTGAATTCAACCTTGCATACATATCTCTATTCCGATCATAAGAATCCTACCGGCATGCAAAACAACAAGAGCAATCCATAGAATGTGCTCACCGATGCCAATTTTATGTGTCCGTCCATCTGTGAGAAGGGTATGGTAAGGAATTGGAATCAAGAAGGCACAGCGTGGATTTTATATAATGTATACACTCCAACTCTTTTTTAGACGGTAGATACGTTCCACTAAACACCGTGTAAAAACACGACTAAGTACATAGAAAAATTGTTTTTTTTTTAAATAAAAAAACCGTGTTATTTGAAGAAGAAAAAAACAACATTATAGTATAAAATATAGTTGTCGCCTGCTGTGGCTCAGTTGGACTTGCTCTACCGATCACACAGGTCTGGGTTCGATTCCCAATAAGATCACAGTGAATTTGAGAATTATTCAATTCAAAGATGTGATCGAAGACTGGGTGTTTGTGATTGTGTCAATTCACATTATTTTCTCTCCTCCCATCCTTTTGATCCTTTAATAATTGGGTGTAGCAATAGCGATTAATCTACCACTAGTCCTGTTCTAGCCTTATCCTTCTTTCCCTACTACTCACTTTGAAAAAAAAGTGAGGTTGAGCGACTGACTAACAAACAGTTCTCGTAGAAAAAAGATCCACATTGAAAGCGGACATGGATTTAAAAAAATAGTATAAAAATCGTGTAAAAAAGATAAAATTATCACCTAAAAAAACTTTCAAATATTATTCATACATACTTAATATGAGGGACTGGACGTTACCCGCTTTCGTCACGAGAAATGTCTTCACACGTCTAATGTGTTAAAATCTTATGAAAATTGTTGTTTGTTATAATCATTGTCTTGTAATATTTTCTTGTTATGAGGATTTTGTTTTGTTTCTGAGAATCGTGCTTGAACAAATATTTCGGGTAGAAATATAGTATTCACTCTTTCTAAATGACTGTGTTATTATAAAAATTTGGGTGTACACAATCAATAAGAATCTTATTGCATATAGGTACAATTAATTTAGAAATGATTCATTTTATCATCAAACTTATCTTGAGAAAGTTTATTTACACTTAACTAAATAAAAAATATTATTTGATGAATGCTTATTAAATAATGAAAGTGTAATAAAATTAAAAAACGATAACACGTCAAATGAAAACAAACAGAGACATTGTGGTGATGACATGACAGCATAAAAAAGACCAACAGAAGTTTCATTGTTGGGCATAAATAATTACGAATACATTTTCAAATTAAATCATCCAATTGGCCGATGACATAAAACAATTTCATTGCATTTTATGTGAGTTTAATTAGTTACGACAATTTGACGAAAAAAAAACTAGCGAAAAAAATTTGCCGAGTGCCTGTGTACGTAGAGTCAAATAAAATTATTCGCTATATCAATCTACGTCATCTCTGAGACCAACGTTTCCGGTGCAACATTTTTTTATGTATCAGTTAGTGACATTTCTTAGGGCAGCGTTCAAATTATAAAAATATAACTAATAACCTTTTGATAAATTATTTTTTCGAAAATAATTGCCTATCTAATAAGAATTAATAGTAACCAGCCTAAAAGTGACTCAAATTATTCACAGATGTAATGTATTCACTTAACAACACTGATGATGATCTATCTTCCTGTACAAAACAAAAATAAGTAGTATTCAAATTGTAATTTAGTGTAGGCGTTTCAACATCACGGAAAACCACAGAATTTTCCAGGTAATACATTCATTATTTAAAACTATATATAAAGTGTAGGTTTTCCTCGAGCTGTTTTTGCTTTAATTGTAGTATAGTTAAAATTGATATGCATTGTTATTCATCAATATAATTAACATAAAGGTGATGACATTTTAGAAAACATAAGCTAGTTTATCATTTCAATTTTCTTTTTAGCTTGATTTTGGCAAAGAATTTAGTGCGGAACTAGTGGCAACGAATATTCACATACACGTAAGTAATATTTATTATTATAATTGAATTTAAAAATCAGATGAATAGCATTTACGTGCAGACGATGCACGTGTCAATTATTCTAACATGTTCACTTTTAAGGTGATTACTGTCAATCTTGGTGGAAAGGCATTATATTTTAAAAAAATACTCATTGGTACTAATTCCACTTTTACATATTTAATAATATCAAGAGCTGCTTCCTTCATGATTAGTACAAATGAGTATATCATTTTTTTAATAAAATCTTAACATGTTTTATATATATATCATCACATAGTCGATAGATACATGTCATTTAACGCTTTTACTCTTAGATTTATTTGTGTATGCTATAAGGAAACTGACAAGTCATTTCAGTCATAATATAAACATTGACGCATTTGTTATAATTGTAATTATGTCTGAAGCCAGAGATAAAATTAAACTGTTGAAAAAAGTTAATCAATTCAATATTTATGCAGACAATTCCTGAAGGAAGGAAACGGTTCAGATAAGTTGAAAAGTCTTTTAAGTTGGACAAAACTTATCCTAATCATTTTTTTATTAATATGTAATAAGTAATATAATCCTAACTATAATAGCAAGCTACAGGCGGTTAACTGCTGTGCCTAATTATTGTTATTAAAGGTTTGTGTATTATGTCATTTGAGCTGTATAAAAGCAAAAACCAATGTCCAATTTGAAATATTAGTAGCTGATGTCGCAAAAAAAAATTTGATATCATTATTGATTCTTAAAGAGAAAAAATTAAATGGGCAGAGTTTAAATCAATTTATGGTCAGAATAAAGTTATGAACGGTCAGAATATTTTATCATTTTGCTTAGGTTAGGAAAGGTTTTTTTAATTTTATTTAAATTATGACTATTTACACTGACCGATATATTATGACCATTTAAACTCAATTCTAACCGGAAAAATACGAGCCATTTTTAAAGGTTCTCCGTAAGATTTCTACGACATTTGAAAATGTTTAAACATTTTTTTCTAGTGCGTTTGTAAGGTTATATATCATTGAATATAATGTAAAATGACACATGGTTCGAAATTGACGCGCGGGTGTGTGATTTTATTTAAAGTGAGCGGATATATCGGGATATGTGGGATCAAATGGGTTAAGTACGTTTCAAGTGTAGACACTCCCCCCTAATCAATCGGCGCGCGACGTCGCCGTCAAAAAATATTTATTATTCGGTCGGCATTTTTTTCATTTATAATCATTTTATGTGGCCACTAAATTACACACATCAAAGTACTCCGAAAAGATTACAAATAAGCACTTATTGAATTCTCAGTTATAAAAATAATTGCCGACGAATTGTTTTTAATACCTTAATATTTATCTTACACCGCATTCAAAATCAAAAAGATTTTTTTAAGCCGTGTCCGTCTGTACCAGAATTGATAATTATTATGCTTTTATGCCAGAATATCAACTATTTCATTCTGTATAGTAGGATTTCCCAAACTATGTTCCGCGGAACACTTATGTTCCATTTAGATCAGCCATCAAATGAATTCTGGGCGAGTTTATCAGAAGAGTCCATCAATATGTCAAAACTAGCTATTATTGTTTTACTTCCATTTTCTACAACCAAATTTATTACGCAAAATAGGATTTTCTTTTAATGCTGAAACGAAGAAAAAGTACAGGAACAGGTTCGACGCCACACCAGATATAAGAATTCAAATAACCAATTTTGTACCTAATTAGTATTTACAATGCCAAAAAATCATTTTCAAATATGAAGGTACTATTTGGAAACACAGCACATTCCAAAATGGTCAAAAAATGAAACTTGAATTTCATTTTGTATAACAATATCCATTTTAGAAGTATTTTTAGTTTTACATTATTTTGGAATGATATTTTGTATTTTACAATGCCATATTTGAGCCTGATTTCTAAAAATACTTTCAAAAATTATATTCGTTTACTAAATTACATTCATGGTTCATGTTTTAACAATTTTGGAATTAGCCGGGTTTGCAAATAATAGCCTCTTATCCAGTGTCAGATTTACAACATGGGAGGCCCTGTTTTTCGGATAACATAAAAACGTCAGAAAATTTCAAGTCAAAATATACAAAAATCTGAACAAAAAGTATATGGATTATATTATATAAACAATTTTTGAGGCCCCTAGGATTCGGAGGCCCCAAGCGCGCGCCTCATTTGCTTATATGGAGTCCGATTGAAACTTTCATAAAAATAAATGTGTTTATAGACTTTTAACAATTTATTAATTTTCGGCCCGGATTTTTTTGGTCTGGAAATTCAAGTAAATACCGAAACATACGAAATCTTGATAATAACATCATAAATAATGCAACTTGATTCGAAGAGTGTTCAAACTACACTAGAATGTTTTTTTCTTTGTCCGACAAAGTAGGCTTTATTGAAGTTATACAGCTTTCTAGTGTCTACGATTTTATGCCAGTCATCGAGGCAATTCAAACGAGAACCGATTCAATCAGCTAGCCGCACTGGGCACAAAACTTTGTACATCGATATTAAATGATAATCTAGGACAACGAGTCGAAAGCAGCTTCGGTAGTATGGCCCACTAATGAAGGTATCTCAGCAGAAGTTTTTCTACGAGAAGTGCTTGTATCGAAGATAGTATAGATAGTGCTAAGACCAAACTAGTGGTTAGCTAATCTATTTAGCTAATCTACGTTATTTAGGTGTTGGATGGGGTACAACCATACAGGCGAAATAGCCAACCGCCTAGTGCGCAAACCATTAGGGGGCGTATAAATGGAGTACGAAAACTATTTTTAAATTGTCTAATATTAATTAATAATAATAATCTACATTTTATTTTATTTTGATTTTTTTATTTGTTCGTTTTTATTATGTATCTTATTCTATATGATTTGAAAAAGAGAGGTTGAGCGACTGAGTAACAAACAGTTCACGATATTTTTTTTGTTGAGATACCTTCATTAAGAGGCCATATCCTCCACGTTGAGAGCGGACATGGATATATGTATATAAAAATAATCTAATGATACCTAATCGTTTTTTTCTTATTTCTAAAAAAATTGAACGATTTGTCAAAAAGTGGGCGCGCCAGTAATCATTGCCTAGGGCTCCAAATAGCCTCGCGTCGGCACTGGGTGGGAGCGAACTTTTAGACATCACAAATTTCGAACTTAAATCTATAAAACAACGAAAACGAAAAATGTTGTTAATACAGTGATTCGATCCCTTGAGATAAATCAGGGTAGCCAACGACGTTGACCACTGCGCTACGGACCCGGTAATGATTCTAAATATTAATTAATAGATCGCATGCCAACTTCATTCGATGAAATAAGGTAAAACATGGCAAAGTATAAATTTTCGGTTTTGATCGTTTCTAAGAACATTCGTGTACAACTAAATTAATGGCAACTCGATCAATAGTTCGATTTATGTAAAATCAATATGGGATTATCACACTATTTTTAACCTCATCGATAAAGTATGAAGATTAGTATTCTCGTATTCGCTTAAGGACTGACTCATCATGAAATAACTTTAAATATCCCACTAGGTTCTTCCAACACATTTGGGTCGATATCTTTTTGTATAATTTTATCAAACCATGAGTTTTTCTAGTATTGTGGCCACCATCACAATTCAGAAAGCAACCAAAATAATTATTGCACGTCTCACGCGAGTGAAACATAGCAAAAAAACATTACCAGCTATGTATCCAATATGTTAACAAAAAAAATAAGGAAAAAGAGAGTAAAGATTGCTACGTTGGGTTTCAATGCCATAAGTGAAATGTCACAATAGCACATCCTAGTAATTGAAGACGCCTGTTTACTATAACGGCCATTCAAATAGATAATAAATAACAAAAAAGAAACTAACTTTTTATTATTTTTTAAATATCATTTATGATTGCGCTTGCTCTTCGTTTTTATATAAAAACAATGTCTACCCAAGAGAGTACTTATTAAGGGATGGAAAACATGGTTCAAATTCGGATCGCATAATAAAAATCAATTCGTTTTACAAATTTATACTGCAACAATAAACATATTATCTAAAAATATTCTAACATTTCTTACTGCTTTCTTATCAATATAAAAAAAAACTTTTTAATAAGTTACATTTGAAAATAAAAAATAAATATCAGTTTTTAATTTAATTAACTTCTAATCAATATAAGCATAAAATGTCAAAGCGAGGACGATTTACCTGTTATAAATAAAGTTTTTTTTATTTCAGGTAATAAAATGATTAAATACATGTTTATAAATACATCATAATAAACCGGTTTTGAATTATGTGAAATTTTATTAAAATATACTTAAAATGTTAAAAATGTGGAAAGATATATTATAAATTGATTCATTTAAAATACTGTAAAGATTTTCGAATGTTAATAATTAGAAAAATAAGTGTAGCTGACAAATTCGGTGCCACATGTATTGAATAAGATTTGTGTTTTATACTATACTATGAATGGCTTCAGTCTACACAAATGTTAACAACTGTTATAATAAATACAGTGTGTAACGTTCCTTTGTTTTTGCGATCCGAAAATATAGCATAAGCTTTGTACCGTATATCGACCCGTAATAGGCAAAAAATCATAATCGAAAATTTATAAATTTTACAGTACAAGGTTTTTTTTAGTAGTAGTCGATGCCTATCCTAATATTATAGTAAAATTGTCTGCCTAGTTTCAGTTCTCTAGAGTCTAGGATCAGTGTTTCTC
This sequence comes from Himalopsyche anomala, assembly GCA_031772345.1. Taxonomy (NCBI): domain Eukaryota; kingdom Metazoa; phylum Arthropoda; class Insecta; order Trichoptera; family Rhyacophilidae; genus Himalopsyche; species Himalopsyche anomala. Next base: position 33,417,429 of record CM062823.1, read on the forward strand.
AATCTCTTTATTTTTCTCTGGCCCCCAATACCATTGTATTTTCTTTCCATAAAAATTCGAAAACCCAGATGAACATCGTGGGACCTTTTTATAACTCTTTTAAGAATTTCAAATCCAAAATCACTGAAATTTAGGGATTTCGCAAAATTTGCCCGTGACCCCCTAAACTGTGATGTGGCTCTCCAAAATAAATCTGTGACCTTCTGGGGAACCAAAGAGCCCACCGTTGAAAAACCTTGATCTAAATCAGCGTTTCTCAACCGGGCTCCACGTGGAACAAACGAAAACAAGTCAAAACATTAAAATGCACAGATTCGAATTGAAAAAAACAGCTTTCAAAAAAATCAACAGTTCATTTAAAATATGAATGCGATTAGAATCTGCAAAGATTTATGTGCATATCCGCGATCCATAAATTGCCCAAATTTTAAATGAAAATTTACAAAGAAAGAAGCAACACCGCACACGTCTTGAGAAAATACACCTGCAGTATATACATCTCAAAGTGTAACAATTAGTAGCAGAAATAATTAATGATTTAGAATAATATAACTCATACCAGTGTTTACTTTAACATTTCAATTTTCATTTTGATTCGATTTGCAACCATTTCGATTCACGACTGAAACTATGTAACGAAACAATCATGAAAATGAGTGAGTCACTGTTGTTAAATTTGAACATGCTTTTACGGTAAGCACACAACTTCTTTAAAATAAGAAGTAAACCGGCTTTATTTGTATATCCACCCAACTAGAGTATCCAACCCGGGATTCCGATCCTACCAATACCAGGATTTTGGGATTGAGAAAATGAAATACGGAATATTTTGTATTTTAGCAAATCCGTAAACTCTAGGGATTTTGTATTCAAAAATTCTTGGAAGAGCTAAAAAAATCCCAAAATTTCATAATCACTGACAAAAAATTTTGTCAATCCTAAATCCCAATTTATACACGATTGACTGTTAAATCCCGGAATCTCGGGATCACAAAAAGGGTCCGTGATTGGATACCCTACACCCCACACTGATGTATAATATTTTACGAAGGCTTTACGACTATGACTTTGCAAAAATAATTGGTAATACGGTTTTGTTGCAACGATTGTTAACCGATATTTAAATCCTTAACACGATAACTCGAGGCTGAGTGTTGTGCACCTCTATCACTGCCAGTAGTTTTATTGAATACATACATTATGCTCATAGAAAATACATAAATCTGTCCACTATGAAATGCTACGACTGTTTTAATGGTACTTATGTAATACTGTTTTAAGTACTATTTTACGATGTTTTTATTTACTTTTAACATCCATACACGATTTTTATATTAAAACGGTTAAAAATCTATTGTATCCGGTAGTTTTCTATGTATCTTAAATACTCTAACACATTTGTACTACGATATATCGACCCATAATTGGCAAAAGAACTAAAGCGGCACAATTCGCTAAATTGCGTTTTAAGCCAATAATTGTTGAATATCGCCCAAGTCGTCAGTGACAAATATTTTAGGACGTCATCTCAATCGCCTGGACGTTTTTAGGGCCTATGCATTTAAGCGTTTTGACTTGTTAACTTTTGTTCCACGTGGACCCCGGCTTAGAAGCTGTGATCTAGTTTAGAGAACCGGAAGTAATCAGACAATTGTATTATAATATTAGGATAGGCATTGACTACATGTTACTATTTACTAACCGCACTAAAGAAATTCCTTTTTCGAACTTTTTTTTTTTAAAAACCTTCTGTAAAATTTATACATTGTCGGTTACGATTTTCTGCCAAAGATCACTTACTTTTTCATTTTTCTTCAAAAAAATGATATACACAAATGAAGTTTTTTTTGATTACTAAAGCAGCCAGCGCTATTTAGCAATCCATCTGATTTTCAATTTTGCACGGTTCTTAAACAACACGTTCTAAGAAAACGAACCAATTAATTCCTTTACGTCGAGTGTTTACGTTTAACGCGGAAAAAATAATAATCGCCCATTTTAATTGAACAAAAGCGTTTAAATATATCATTTTAAATAATCAAAAAAAAAAATTAAAACAGTTTGTCCCATGTAAAATATGATACGCATAACATCATAAAATATCCATTGTAATAAATCATTACATTGTGTGTTCGATCCACGGTTGGACCGATCGGTCACGTTTAATTGGTAGTTTCACATTTAATTTCAAGACTGCGTCATACGGAGAGCAAGTAGATCTCAATTTTAAAAATCGTATGCCGCGTACTGTAAGAGGTTTTGTAAAGCAGCATAGAATGGTGGTGGTGGATCTAGAATTGAATACAATTTCGATGATAAAGATTCGGTATGTATACAGTAGTATTAATAATAATAATAAAGTGTAATAGTCGGTTGAAAATGCTCATAAAGATCGAAACTGTTTATAATCTTAATGAATAAATATGGGATTAGAAGTGTTTTATTTTGTATGTATAAATACGGTTAAAATATGCTCTTAAGTCAAGGTGGCGTGTCAGAATATGTTTATTCCTCTTCCTCGTATTTGCATAAAATGTAGATAATGTTACTTACGTTACTGAAATATATCACAATAACGAAGAAAGCTGTTTATGTATCATTGTGTATTTATTTATCATTATTAAGTAACCTATTTTATTTAGACAACAGAATAGTGTATGAAAAACTCCTATATCAAATGAAGTTTGAACTTTTACCATATCGTAATATAAATTAACAATAACTAACACACAGGAACTGATTATTAACAAAGGATTAATTACTATCAAATATCAAACACTATTTTACTCTGATATGAAATATATTTATTTGTACACATTTATCATTTATCTCTCAAATATTGTATCGCTTCTGTTGGTACCATTCAAAGATATTATTCTTTTAAATACTAGTAAAGATAACATTTTTCTGAGGCAAATAAATTTATTGCAATGTTTGTTATTTTTGGCGTGTTAATTGTGTTATGAAAAAATTGTCGATGGCTAGTTTTGCAACAATTGTTTTCGAGCCAAAATAATGTTGTCGGACGATACGTGCATTGAATACAAAGCAGCCCTTATTTTGACAACTATACTTTTACATAATTGTAATACATATTTACAGCTTTCGCTTTTTTAAATACTTTCTAAAAATACAATAGCTTTTAATGTGTTCAAAATAATTTACTTTATATAATTTGCTGTCCGCATTTGATCGAATAAACGTCATAATTTTGTCAATGATTAGTCGGATCAGTTATTGAAAAGATCGTAGATATATTTAAAACAATGTGTTTATTGAAGTGAGCCAAGTAGTAAAGTGATAAAACTTTTCTATTGGAATTTTAAGTATAATTACGACTTTACTCGGTGTTTTGTTGGATTGTATGTTTTATATTTTAGGGAGATAAAGATATTACAGTGTGTATTTACTGAGCTCAATCACACGCTTAATACTTGATTTGTGAATGTTCATATATGGGGTGGTCGGGCTTTTGCCCCTAAACCCTTTCATCTAATGTTTTGTGAACTGTTAAGGTCATTGGATGCTGGGTATGAGAACCCGTAAATGGTTTTGGTGAGGTTGCTGAGAAGTGAAGATAAGGGGAATGTCGAGATGTTCTGGATGGCTGTTGAAGATGGGCGTTTGGTGTTGCTATTGTGATGGTGGTTACAGTTGCGACTTAAAATAACAGGCTATACAACGGAATAGTAACAGGCTATATAACAGAATAATAACGTATGTTATATGTAAATGAATATGAATGCTGATTTGGTGTGATGATCATGAAGTTGACTGAGTTTTGAGGTGGAAGTCTTGAGATCTCTTGAGGGTGGTGACCCTAGCGACTGATTCAACAATCTCGAGCTGCATTATATTGGGGTTTGCAATGATACACGCTTAATAACATACGGGCGTATCTATTATAGATTATCTCAGTTACGAAATGTATGTTTTGGGGACAAAGATTGTTGACAGTAAAGTAAAAATATGCGAAAATTTAACTCATCTTTCAAGAATACCTTGTCTCTTCATGCAATTTGTAAGCAAGCGTCAAGTCGTTTTGTTTTTTGCTTTGTATCTCAAATACACAAATCGAATATTACCAATGAGACAGTTAGTTGCACATATAAATTACTTTCTGCTAATAACGAAACTTTATTTATGAGGTTTGTATTCTAAAATTGTTACTGTAGGAAGACATCATAATAACGTCTATCATACCATTGTAAATTTAATTCTCAAGCGTTGCGATTAGGGATTCTGTGTCGAGACGTCCAAGAACAAAAGTCCCGGGACTTGTCGGGTTTTTGGCTGTCTTAAGTCCCGGGACTTTTTTGGAAAATGTCCCGGGAATTGTGACAGATTTATAATGTGCTAATAACATGTACATTTTAATTTTGAAAAAAACAATTATTGTGGTTAAGAAACCCTCAAAAGGACTAATATTTATTGAATGAAAACAGGTATGAGGGTTGAGCCCAAGAAAAACGGACACGATATGGTCGGGACAAGACACTTACCCGGGGTTTTAACAAAATTAAGTTTTAATATATAAATGAGGTGTGATAGAAAAACAGATGTTTGGGATTTATTATTTCGAAGAAGTTTCAAATACCATGTGTATTTTATTATAACTGTAGCAAAAGCAAATTACAACATATTAAAATTAAATGTTCATACCTGATGTTGTTTTATGTACAAATGCTTTTTCACTATTTCAAAAAGGTACCAATGTCTCAATAGGACAAAAAAGGTCTAAAAACTGTATTGTGAAGTTACGGTCATAAATTTACTCCTGACGGCGGCTTCATTGATATTTTTTCATTACATGTGCCGTTATCATCCCTTTTTAGTAAAAATTAGCCGTAATCACACATCCATTTCATAAGAAAAATAATAATTATTATACATTGTATTAAAAAAACGCGATTTTTACTAGTGAGTAATTTCAAAAGGCGCTGAGTGTATGTAATACATAAATACATAAATACATGCATACAAATATTTAATTTTAGTAAAATTAGAATTTTATTGGAGGAGAAATAAAAGTCTCGAGTCTTGGGATATCCCGGGGCTTTGACTTTATCGCGCTTCGAGTCCCGGGACTTTGAAAACCCCGAGACTTCAGAATCCCTAGTTGCGATACAACAATTAAAACACCTTTACACGGTGTCTTCCCGAAATAATAATTTTACTATTTTATATTTTTTTTATGTCTGCGAAAGTAAACTAGAAGTTGATTATTTTCCTGGATGCAAAACAATAAAGTGGATTGTGAAAGTTATTTAATATTAACATAATGATAAAAGTTTTTAAAATACCGTGTGAACAGTGCCCACCGCTACATGTAAATAATTATTCTGTTTAACTATTCAAATGCATGATCACAATAATATACATAAATACTTCTTACAATTATCAGTTTATATGTATTTAAAAAAAATAATTGTAGTCAAGTGCTTTTAACTATAACTGTTCACATATTCATTAGATACGTATTCATTTAATATTTTGATTAGCTCTATGAATAAACAGCGTATATCCATCCGAAAGCAAACAATCAATATTAATAATCTCCACATGATGATCTTATGCACTTGCATTACATACTTAAAAATAACACAAGCAAGCACAAGGCATTTAAAATTTAATGTTATGCAACTTTTATAGCACAGAAAAAAAACATTATACCCGCTCTTAAAGTTCAAAAAGTAATTACTATTTCTACTTCAATCAAATTATGTAATATTTAATAATTAATAATATAAAAACAATTGTTTAAATCAATATTTATTTCGCAATAACTATTTATACTAGACAAGGGTTATGGTATAAATGTGTTAAAATGATGTATAAAATATACACATGGATTTACAAATATCACACTTTTATCTCAAGATTATATTTTATTGTATTGCATACATAATATGAGCTCTTAAGAGGTGAAGTAAGCTAAGTAGTATTTTAAGAAAAAATGAGTTAGATGCGTTATAATATTTCCCATGCCTTAAAACAGGCATGTTCAACCTTTCCTAGGTCTGGGGCCAAATTATCATTCTGTCTCCGAGTCAAGGGCCGGACCAATTTAAACTATATTATATAAACATAATAAAGTATTTTTTTAATTAAATAAAACACGTTGCTTTTTCTTGTATGGTGGTGATCATGCACTAGTAGAGAGATGAATCAGGGCCGGACAAAATAGCTCGGCGGGCCGGTGGTTTCCCATATATGCCTTAAAGTGTCGTAAAAATGAAGTGACATCAGTAAATACACACTGCAATAATGTTATCTCCCAAAAATAAAAATAAGCATTCAACCAAAACACAATGTTAATTTAAGACGTAATTGTGCTTAAAGATTTTACCATTTTTACTACTTGGCTCACTTCACTTTTCGATGGCTCATAATATGTAAACCTTCAAGAGACCAACAATTCATATCATCAGTACTATAGTAGAGTTTACAGTGTTATACCCTCGAAATATTCTACGATCGAACAAAAATGAAATGTTTTTCGGGTAAAAATATCAATCGACACATACGACATCCCACAAAGTGATGTTGCTCCGCAAGCGGTGTGCCGCAAGGCGATGCTGGGTGTGCCGCGTCGCGTATCTCCAATAAACGGAAAAAATCAAATCGTTTCGTATATACTATAAATTATTTCTGAAGGCACTTGTCACAGAGAAGCAGAAATAATTATTTTTTGGTTGGAAGAATATTTTATATGTACATACTATATTTTATATGCACGGGCCAAAATTTTTCAAAATTACCCGGTCCGAGCCCGGAAAATTCACGCCCGACCCGAGCCCGAGTCTAATACCGCACTTTTTACCCGAAGCCCGAAACTCCTTATTTTAGCTCGCCGAGGAATTTGAAATCCTCGATTTGCTATACTTTTTCCCAGATTATCTCCGAAAGTCCTTTTTTTTTTTTAGCTCACCGAGGAATTTGAAATTCTCGATTTGCTATACTTTTCCCAGATTATATCCGAAACTGGCCCGAGCCCGACTCTCAATTGCGCTTACCCGCCCGAGCCCGGGCCGGGCCGGGTAAGAGCCTGCGGGCCAGGCTCGGGCCCGTGCAGACCTCTAGTACATACATAATATGTATACCTAAATCGATAAAATGTTTCAAACATTTTAATAACGGATAATTCAAATTCTTTGGTGCAGCCTTTTGACTGATGCTTTTTTTGTAAATAAATCTGAATAATCTGAAACATTTCTTTTCAGTTTATCTCCATTAGGTATCGCTCTACATTGGTAGTGAACATGATTATAAAAATATCCATATGGTTATTTTGTGGTTTGTATCATATATAAACACAAATTAATGTAATTTCTGTATATTATGCACATTTTTATTTGTGGTGTGCCGCGAAATTTTGGCGAACACGTCGGTGTGCCTTGGAAGATAAAAGGTTGCGGAGCACTGCGTTACCGTATCACCAAATGTTGTTTATGACTACGGCACTACATATTGTCACCATTATCTTGTGTACTCTTTCATGATCAGTTTTATTTGGTAACAACAATTCACGTCATCGCCAGAACATTTTTTTAAGATGGACTCAGATTATCTATACACTACAATATTTATGTACTGGTGGTGGTGGCTACACTTTTTTCTCATAGCGACTATTCGCTTGTAATTATATCATGAGAGAGAAATAAAAACCCATTCAATAGGTCCGCGATCGACACACTGGTAATCCCTGCTTTATACTTTAGATTTAAGAGAACTACACTTAATATCTTCATTACCCTAACATTTAAGAAAATATATTGAATGCGATAATTAGTGTTTATGTTTTCGTGTTTGGTTATTTTCCTAGTAACTTTCGATTAACTAATAACTCCTCGTATTTGATGGTAGTATAAACAATTTTTAATTATGTTATTCTATATATTATAGATTATGCACACAAACATCGGAAATATTCGACAGATTGATAAGCCTTAATGACTGAAGTTTCGCTAGGTAATGTTCGCCCGAGAAGCAAAAAGTTAATTGTAATAATTTGGGATGCGTATTACATTGCATTCAGTTCTATCCGTTTCAATAACAATTATATGTATCATGCTTTCTGTTTCAGACTTATGATATATTGATTTTTGTTTGTGTTTTATCTCATCGATTGACTAATTGATTTTGTTTCCATTTTTTTTCTGTTTGCGGCGCATTGTTATCATCTTAAATCCAATATGAAAATCTTTTTCACAAGTGAAACCAAATTTCATTAGTGTTTTAATTTATATCATGGCGTTCTGGACATTGCATCAGAATCAATATAAATAAACAAATCACTAAAATTCTAATTGACGAAGCCAACATAGTAAATTATTTTACACTGATAATAATTTCTAACAAATCATTTGCTGGTATTTCTAGAGCAATAATTTGATACACGAAGCATTCTAAATAATAACATATGTTCGTTTATTGTAAGAAGGTTTATTATTTGTATACAATAAAAAAAATGAAACAGAAGCGACTTCAAACGAAATAATTTCGCAATATGATTGCAATTACGTGATACAAAATAACGTATAGATAAATTTAATAAATAATAACAATGGCAATGATTGATTTATAAGATACCATATCGAAGATTATTGTAAATAACATATAATACATTGAAAACAGTTGATATTTTTTTGAAAACATTTGTTTTTAAATCGGGGATTTTTTTATTATAACGAACAACAACAACATAGCATCCTTTTTTATTTCGGTATGACGACAACAAAACAAACCTTTACGTGTATCCTTTAAATAAAAATAACTCCAACAGGTCTAATGATTATTTAGAAACAATAACCAATTAATATCCTGGACACGTTTTTTTTTTTAATCACGAAACATTTCGGGGTATTTTGAGACGAAAGAAAACTATAGCGGATTTTCCGGCGTCAATCAATAATAATAACAAACAAACAAACGTCCCGTAAAAAGCGCGCGAGATGGACTGGCGTCAGTGCGCGACCGGTTTGATTCGCGGACTAAATTACTGGGTTACGATAGCTGGGTATTTTCATAGACCGCGGCGAGAAGTGTGTGACGGCGCTCGACCGGCGATCGGATGGCAACTGAGATACATAATGAATGACTGATTGCAATGTACAGCGTACAACCGCTCGTCGCCGCTTGCAGAGCCGACTTGGCAGGCCGGTGCAAAGCGCTTTTTTACGCGGCCCGCGAACATTTTTGGCAATTTTCGATGTTTTTTTGTTTCGTTGGCAGGTGCACTGACATTGTTTGTTGTCTAGCTAGTAGTAAAATGGCTGGCCTCGCCCTGAGACCCGCTTATATCTCTTCGCTCACCCACCTGTGTGATGAGTTGAAATTTGAAAAAATCAAATAACTTAGTTTTCGAGAAACGATCTTTTCTTAACCGTTTGAATACCGTGCAAATAAATCATTAATATGTCCCAGAGATACTTTGTTTTTTTTTTTGAGAAAAATAATTTTGCCTAATATACACTCGAATTCGATATTTTAAAAACCTATATTGACTCAGTATAGATGGAACTACACATATTCATCAAAATATTGCTTATATTCTATTAGAATACCAAGTATTTAATTTTTTTAAATGTCTTGGACATCCGTGTTCGCTTGCATATGTTCCGGACACCGTGCATGTGTCCGCTTGGGATCCAAGTGGTTAATTCATAAGCACAAGTGGTGTCATGGACAAAGAAAAACATCATAATTACACTCAACAACAAACGAACTACGAATTATACACAATATTTTCAACGTTATAGAAAACCAGAACGATTTTAACACCATCTTAATCAGGGGTGGGCTGTAGTGGGCTCGGAAGGGCTCGCGCGAGCCCTTTGTTAAATGAAATTTGACAAAAACAAACAACTTAGTTTTCGAAAAACGATCTTTTCTTAATTCATAAGCACAAGTGGTGTCATGGACGAAAAAAACATAATTATGCTCAACAACAAACTATTGAAGAACAACGAATTATACACAATATTTTCAACATTATAGGAAATCAGAACGATTTTAACACCATCTTAACCAGAGGTGGGCTAAAAGGGAGCTCGGACGGGCTCCCGCGAGCCCTTTGTTAAATGTTACTAAGGCCGGCGAGCCCCTTGTTCATTTAAAAGAGAACAAAATTCTCAGATCAAATAAGTATATAGCTGCAATTTCCGACATATATTTTCTACGACAGCTTCAGTATACACAGTGGAATATTTTTAGCCATCTACATTGATAAATTTACGATAAATTGTATATTTTTTTATATTATAAGTGTATGAAGTAACAATCGATTGCTTATTTAAGTATTTCATATAATGGCATGAGAGTGATAAACACTCCTCCCTCAGAACACCGAGAATTGCTTTGATATTAAGCGAGCCCGTTATTAAAGTATTGACAGCCCACCGCTGATCTTAATTAACTCTTTATCTCCAGATCGCTGATGTATCGGAGCACCGAAACAGTGCTTAAAAGTTTCACAGTTATGATCTATCAACGAAATCTTTAATGTATCAAAATAAACAAGAGTAACCATCACAATGTTTGCTTTTTGTTTTTCACAAATGATACATCAAAGTTTGCGCTGGTGAATCAGTTCTGAAAAGCTTTTAAGCACGGCTTGATAAAAATTCTTTTTACATATTTCACAGTAACATCAAACAAAAGAAATGTGTTAAAAACATAGGTACAATATTTTATTGTCGGGTCCGTAGCGCAGTGGTCAACGTCGTCGGCTTACGTGACGAAACTCATGGGAATCCCAGTAGCATTTTTCCAAACAATTTATCGATTTCTGTTCGAAGGCATGGATGTTTGTGATGTCTAAACTTGTTCTCTCGCCTTTCCAATCATCAAACAAGGGTTCGTAGCGAGAGCGATTAGGTAACCATTAGTCCTGTCCTAGCCCAATCCTTTCTATCTCTACTCACTTTTGAAAAAAGAAAGGTTGAACAATTCAATAACAAAAAAAAAGATATTTATATAACAATAAAAGTATTCACCTGCCGTGGCCCAGTTGGTTAGAACTTGCTTTACCAATCACGCAGGTCTTAGTTCGACTCCCGGAGGTCATATGCTCCACATTGGGAGCGGACATGGATAAAAAATATTCATCACTTTTAGGGTTTCACTGTCAATACTTGGTGTCAAGGAACTATATTTAAAAAAAAATACTCATTTGTATTAATTTCGGCCAGGACCGGTTTCGCTCATAATGGGCATCGTCAATTGATAATGCTCGTCGTGAGCGATACCATTTCTGATTTTGTTTAATAGAAGTGGAATTGGTACAAATTAGTATTTAATTCTTTTGAATATTCACATATTATAAAGTGAAGCGGTAATTTTTAGTTCAGTAATTTCGCTTACTAGTGCTGTCAATCTGTGAGCAATGATAATTTATAGGTTTATCCACAGTATGCGATATTAAAAATATTAATGATACCGGTTTAATTTGCAAGTTTTTATTAAGGTGCGAACTTTGGCTTGCGAGTATCTGCCCCTCATACGGTCAGGGCTGTACAAATTGATCCTTCGCCGGCCATAATAGATTGATACATCAGTCAGTCAGCCAGCGGTCCACTTACGAACGAACGTTTAAGATTTTGTTAAGCAAGCAAACAGCTCCAGCTCTCGCTGCTGACATATTTGCACAATATTATATAATAATACATAGTAAATTTTATTATTTTAATCTCAAGTATAAAACAACACACATCAAGAAGTGGTAAACATTTCCGAAACTATCCAACGAAGTGGTACTCAAGATGTACGTGTAACGACTACGAGGCCGGCTTAAAAACGGTTGAATTGCTGTCAAAGTAAGTTTGACATCAGTTGAAGCATCGCTTTTTCATAGGCTCAGAAAGTGTAAAAGGAATGTGAAGATACCTTCATTCCAATAGAATAATATTCAGGGCTGTGGCGTTATAATAAAAAAACGATTCCGACTCCGACTCCGACTGCGACATAAAATTATAGCACTACTCCGAAATCAGTTTAAAAAAAAAGCAGGGCTTCAAACCGAAACTGAACCGAAAACCAAGAATCGTTATTTTTGCCAGAACAAAAACCGGAACCGAACCGAGAAAAAATATCGGTTATTTTTTTTCAGCGCGTATTTTGGTATTTTGTGGAAGTCGGTAAATTCACAGATTTTTGGATCCGAAAGTTTCGGAAGAGTTAAAAAAAAAAACGAGTCACGCTGGTATTTTGGACGAATCGGTAAATTCCTGGGTTTTCGGATTCCAGCTGAACCGAAACGATATATATTGTTTTACTTGAACCGGAACGAAAAAAATAACGGTTCGAAGCCCTGAAAAAAAGTGAACCCTCCTTGACTTTTTTCATCTCGCGAAATACTATTTATTTATTAAATATTTTTACTGTTTTTAATGGTTTTGGGACACTCATATTTTGCTAGGCTTAGTAGCATGCAGTGGCGCCACTTTTGACTACAGCGATTTGTATACACAAAAAATTAAATAGGAGCCGGAGTCGTTAGTTTTTTCTGACTCCGATGAAAACAATCTGACTCCACCGCCTTGATAATATCAAAGACCCTCCGCGCCTAGCGATCATAGGGTTGTACATATTATGTTTCTGATTTGTAAGTATTTGACTACCTTTAACCTGATCTGTGCCGTGCGGTATTAATATGGACGTGCATGGAGGGCCATGATTTTCTTTCAAAAAATAAAACCTAATAAATATGTACTTTTTGGACATATAATAATAGTACATCACAAACACTTACCATATAAATGCACGATGTGTCATTTCCTCCATCATTTATCGAAAAACGTTTCAAAAACGGAAATTACCCCCATGAAATTATAGCCCGCTAGCAACAAATTTGAACACAACAAAAAAGCTTTTTTTTTAAAATCGTTGTATTATAGATTACAAAACAATATCTTTTAAGTTTAAGTATCACACTATGATTCCAAGAGATGTCACTATATGCATGATATTAAATACGTTTTCATGTGGCCTTTTAAACCGCGTCTCAAGTACTGCGTGTAAACACGCACATTTTGTATGGCCGGCCCTACGAGTACAAAATTGTTTGGCGTGTTAACACGTCGCTGGCAGAGAACCGGTTAATAATGAAGTTCTTCCAAGTATATTCCAATTCAATAAATATATTTGAGAGGTACATTAGCGTTTTTAAGTCGAAAGCTTTCGTGAAGTATCAGCTATATATACGCAATGGGTGGTAGTGGTAGAATAAAATAGCATTGCATGGGTCTAGAACAGCGTTACCCAACCTGAGGCCCAATGAGATTTTATGTGAGGCCCAAAACAATCAGTCACCAGATGTATTTTTGTGTATTTACATATATTAATAATACTGTAGTATATACATTAACTATTAGTATTAATATGGTGCGGTCCTCGTTATGTAGCAAAAACAAGCCCAGACGACATAAAAGTTTGAGTGTCGGTGGTCTACGAGCTGTTAAGTCGAGATATATTAAATTATTAATGAGTACAATACGATTGCGAGAAAATTCAACAATGAATTGATGGCATGTGTCTATTTTGATGAAGAAAAAATAAATAAAATTTACAATAATTATTTCTTCACCAAAATTTTAAAAGATTTGACTTTTATGAGTAACATATCTTACAGCTGCCGGTAATAATGTCTGTTCTATAGGATTATGTATGTATCTTATACTTCAAGACAAAGAATTTCAATATCAGCTCGAAATCTTGTTCACAGAAGAAAAACACTTGTATAATAATAATTTATTTTCAACTAAATTTAATGCATGCGTAGGTACTAGTTTTTTTTTTTTTTATTATGTTTGGGGATTTATAATTTGGCTGCTGAAGAATTCAACGAATGGTTTAATACTATGTAATACATTTTAATAAACATAAAATGTTTTTTTTTTGATAACACATTGTTTTAAGTATTAAGTGAATTATCGACTACATCAGCGATTCCCAATTAATTTTAGTCGCGGAACCCGTTGGTATTTTTTTTTATTAATTTATTTATTATTTAAAAAATAAAAGTACAGTACATGACATGACATTACAGCTGACGCCAAGTCGCTATGCACTTGACAAATATAATGAGACAAAATATAAAATAAAACTACATAATACATCAAAATCAACATACAAAATCAAGAAATAAAATAGTAAAACTTAACAAACAGTTCACAAATATTGTCATAAAAATGTCCACTTTTCTAGGCAATGAGTTGATCAATCGAACGGCCCTTGGAACTGGTGGCTCATACCTCCTAAGCGAGGAATAAGTTTTTAGGAACAAAAGTTTTTGGTCATAGTTTCGCCTACGTAAGAATAAATTGAGAGCATGTAAATTAATAGTCATGACAATTTCAGGATTATTAACTCGGCCCCAAAGGAGAAGAGAAAAATGCTTTAAACTTGAAAATGATCTTCGAGCTTCAAGAGAGTGAAATGATAACATTCCTAAAAGAAATTTGGTGGGGTAGTATTCCTTATTTTATATTTAACGTGCAGAAAATAAGAATATATCCAGTTGATTTAATATAATAGTGTGATTTGTGATAAATGATTTATAAAAGGTATTTTTCTGAGCGTCCAAAACAACGTTTAGTTTGACATCATAAAATGTATACAATTTGGCTATTGTTTTTATCGTGAAACACAAAAACTTCGTATACTTCTAACATTGTAATGTGGACATATCGGTTTTTGATCATATTCGGAATTCTATTATCTATATATTAATAGTCGTTAATGTCCGTCCGTCCGTCCGTCCGTCCGTCTGTAAATTGTCCCCGATTTCCCCTTCCCCTCCTCCGCCCCAGCCACGCTGTCAACATTTTTTTATTCATACTAAAGAGATACTTTTTTCGTTTGTATATTATGGTCGCGATTTCGCCTTTTCGATGACGTCAAGAAAGACGGTCCCCCTCCCCCCCATCCTGCCCCGCTGTCGTCATTAATTCATTTCTTCATTTTTCTCTGACGTCATGAGTGAATTTTTGAAATCATGACATTTTTATTTTATTATGTGTAAAAACAATTAATTTTCAAAAAATATTCTCTCAAGCTGTGGGATTCGATACCATGCCCCAATTTTCATGCGCGTCGTTCGGACACCTTACGCATTGCTCCACAAGTTCAATTGATGGTTACGAAAAAAAAACTCTATTTAAAGTTTTAGTGAACTAATAATGACATCTGTGGGTGAAATCTTGCACTAAACGAAGGCTATATAGGGCTGCTCAATTATATATAATAATTTAATATATAATAATTTAATTAACTATTTATTTATATATATACGAAAAATGGTTGTTAGCAAACTTAAACATTATTCCAAATATTCAATAATTTACGAGGTCTATTTCTGCTAATAGGAAAAATAATTGTTAGCAAACTTAAACATTATTCCATAAATTAAATAATTTACGAGGTCTATTTCTGCTAATAGGAAAAATAATTGTTAGCAAACTTAAACATTATTCCAAAAATTAAGTAATTTACAAGGACTATTTTTGCTACTATGAAAAATTGTTGTTAGCAAACTTAAACATTATTCCAAAAATTCAATAATTTACGAGGTCTATTTCTGCTAATAGGAAAAATAATTGTAAGCAAACTTAAACATTATTCCAAAAATTAAGTAATTTACAAGGACTATTTTTGCTACTATGAAAAATGGTTGTTAGCAAACTTAAACATTATTCCAAAAATTAAATAATTTACGAGGTCTATTTCTGCTAATAGGAAAAATAATTGTTAGCAAACTTAAACATTATTCCAAAAATTAAGTAATTTACAAGGACTATTTTTGCTACTATGAAAAATGGTTGTTAGCAAACTTAAACATTATTCCAAAAATTAAATAATTTACGAGGTCTATTTCTGCTAATAGGAAAAATAATTGTTAGCAAACTTAAAAATTATACCAAAAATAAAATAATTTACGAAATTTCTGCTTCTAAGAAAAATGGTTGTTAGCAAACTTAAACATTGTTCCAAAAATTAAGTAATTTACAAGGACTTAATTTTGCTACTATGAAAAATGGTTGTTAGCAAACTTAAACATTATTCCAAAAATTAAAAAAAATTTACGAGGTCTATTTCTGCTAATAGGAAAAATAATTGTTAGCAAACTTAAACATTATTCCAAAAATTAATTAATTTACAAGGACTATTTTTGCTACTATGAAAAATGGTTGTTAGCAAACTTAAACATTATTCCAAAAATTCAATAATTTACGAGGTCTATTTCTGCTAATAGGAAAAATAATTGTTAGCAAACTTAAACATTATTCCAAAAATTAACTAATTTACAAGGACTATTTTTGCTACTATGAAAAATGGTTGTTAGCAAACTTAAACATTATTCCAAAAATTAAATAATTTACGAGGTCTATTTCTGCTAATAGGAAAAATAATTGTTAGCAAACTTAAAAATTATACCAAAAATAAAATAATTTACGAAATTTCTGCTTTTAAGAAAAATGGTTGTTAGCAAACATAAACATTATTCCAAAAATTAAATAATTTACAAAATTTCTGCTTCTAGGAAAAATGGTTGTTAGCAAACTTAAACATTATTCCAAAAATTCAATAACTTACGAAATTTCTACTATTACGAAAAATAGTTGTTAGCAAACTAGAACATTATTCCAAAAATAAATAATTTACAATTTAAATACTGCAGGGCAGGGCTGTCGATATACGCCCCGAGATATTTCTTATACTATCAGAATTTTTGGATTATTCAATAAATAGGTTAGTAATTTATTTTTCACGCCAGTAACTTTTCTGACTACTTAAAAATGCAACAAAAATCCCTCCGTTGAGGTCAACGGGCTTACAGCTAGTCTATATATTAATACTCGATAATGTCCGTCCGTCTGAATGATTGTCCGCGATATCCCCTCCCCCTGCCCCTTCCCCCTCCCTTCTCAAAGCTCCGCTGACGGAATATTTTTATTCATACTAAAGACATATTTTCCCAATACACTGTTTATTATTTGACGATACAAATCGCTGAAAAAATTTCATAGAAAAAAACGCCGCGACCGTGGATCGAACACAGAACTCTGGATTACCAGTCGAGCTCTCTATCAACTGAGCTAACGTCATAAATATCAAGGCGATAAAAATACATTATATAAATCAAGCATTTGAAAATGGAACGATATTTGTGATTCACAAACTGACTTCGATTGTTTTTATTCAAGATTGTGACGTCTGTCAAATATGAATGTGGTATATTTTACATAATATAGTTTCGACAGTTAAATGCAAATATTCCATGTGTGTCATATGCTGACGGCTATTAAATATTTTACTTTTTAACAGAGGGTATTTAGAATTTATCCCGATAATTTAAAAGTTTTGTATCTTTTGTTTTAAATAACGAGTAAACGAGTCTATGCTTTGGACAAGGTAAATTTATGCTCAAATAGTAATATAAATAAAGTAAGCGAAATAGTTTGATAGATTGGGGTCAACGAGATTAAAATACGGCAAAGTGAGCCAAGTTAGGATGATGGGAAAAAGTGAACTGAACCCACCCTTTTTATTGCATAATTTCAATCATTTTTTCTCTAAAATACATTGTTTATGCTTTCGATGGATTCGTCGGTATCTTTGTGGAAGTTCATTTGAATATAAAATAAAAAAATAACTTAGATTATTCCACGTATTGTGCTACAAACTGTGACACGTGTTTCGCCTCTTTCAGAGGCATCCTCAGACAGACTTACTTTTACTTACTGAAAGTAAGTCTGTCTGAGGATGCCTCTGAAATAGGCGAAACACGTGTCACAGTTTGTAGCACAATACGTGGAATAATCTAAGTTATTTTGTATTACTTTTTTATGCTTATTTATTGAAAAAACTTTCACATAAAATTAAAAGTTGATGACAGTTCCCACAAAAATTAATTGAAAACGTAATTGCACTTAAAAGTCAAATGGAAAAGTTTCACCATTTTTATGTTTGGTTCCCTTAAAGACTCATATATTCCTAAAAATAAGCTCCGTTTGGTGAATTAGTGAAGTTAATTTATTCTGATTAATTTGATAAATATGCATTTGATTGTAACATGGAAAATTGATAATTTTGTTTTGATAAAATGTGCAATTAATTTATACCATTTTGCATGTGAAAAATGATTATTAGCAAACTTAAACATTATTTCAAAAATTAAGTAATTTACAATTTAAAACTGCAGGGCTGTCGATATATGCGCCGAGGTCGATTTATGCTACTATGAAAAATGACTGTTAGCAAACTTGAACATTATTCCAAAGATTTAATATTTTACGAAATTTTTGTCACTACGAAAAAAATTGTCAGCAAACTTAAACATTATTCCAAAAATTAGGTAATTTACGAGGTATATTTCTGCTAATAGGAAAACTAATTGTTTAAATACTACAGGGCATGCTGTCGATATATGGCCCGAGATATATTTATTTTATTTTTAGAATTTCTGGCTTATTCAATAAATAGGTTTGTAATTTTCTGACTTCTTAAAAATGCAACAAAAATCCCCCCGTTGAGGTCAACGGGCTTACAGCTAGTCATAATAAATACCGTGTATCGCGGTGTTGAAGCGTGCGAATCGGTTATCATTCAATTCATAAACTCGAAATGAAAAAAAAAATTAACAGGTGTAAAAAAAGATTTCACAAATTACTATCTACGGTTGCCCAGTAGGAAGCATGTATGTACATATATTATTACGCAAAAGATAATGAAGTACATGCCGCGCCAGCAATCTTGAAGTTTGTAAATAAGCGCAAATGAGTAAAAGATAAGAAATAAATGTCACTATGAAAACGACGCCATCAATCTAAATGTGTATATCTCCAATCAGAAGTTGTATGAAATCACACACTTTAAACGGATAGTTTTCAGTTCAAATTTTAGCATTCAAGAGCATCCACTAGACAAGTGGAGGGGTACCTGCGGCCTCTTGGCTACTCTGATGCGGCCTTTTGACTAGATCAACATATTCACTTTAAACAAAAAATTATACGCAAGCGTTTGGAAAAAGAGCGTAATCAACCCATTATATAATATGTTCGACAGTCGAAAAAAAAGGTGGGGGTGTCAACAATGTTCCCGCTAAGGTGTGCCCCCACACATTTTTCAATCCCCACACAAGGCTGCACATAGAAATATTGTAAAAATAAGTTTGTTTCACCAATTTTTTATATTTGCGCACATTTTTTATTTAGCTGAAAATTTACTACTCACCTAAGTTGATGGTCCGCGCACACAATAGAAAAATTAGAGGGAACGTTGGGTGTCAATATTTTTTTTACTGCGGCCTCATGTTGAATGAGATAAATGAATGTGGTCTTTAGAAATGAAAAGGTTCCCCACCCCTGCACTAGACTTATGAAAACCAAAGCTTAAGCCGTGTGAGTATGTTTTTTGTCAAACTTGGTTATCTACAAAAACACAAAATTTGTCATACAGTTTGTAATGTTCGCATGCATACAAATGTTATGAATGCCAGTTTCATATTATAGCATGTGCAATTACCTACATTGAATTAAATTCCAAAGGAATTGGCTAGATTTGATTTCTGGAAATATTCTTTTGATTCGGGTACATAAGTATGACGTGTGTTGTCAAACAATAACTTGAACGCATTTGATATATAATATGAAGTTTTAATATTGAGCCACCTGCATTATTAAAAATTTTCAAATTATATTTCTAGATGTCCAAAGACTACTGCTTCGTAGATTAAGAAAGACTACTCGTCTAAATTTGATACCGATGCATGAATATGTTTAATCATGACAAAGCCGAATTTGATTGAACTGTTTGTAAACGCCATTCAAATTAATGAATAGGTTTACTATTCGTATTGTTTTTAATTCCTCTTTTTTAAAATGGGACTTGAATCAAACGATTTTTCCAACGCCTTTCATTTTTCCTTACCACTTTATAACATTTAAAATGAAGATTAAACGCTTCAAAAAAAATACTATTCGTAAGCATCAAGTATGTAAATTAATACAATACAAAGAAAAATCTACAATTTCAATTACAAAGTTGGTTATATTACTTACTATCGTCTTATTTTTACATCATTGTAAATCAATAATGCGAAATTTATGTCGAGCAATTTATTCAAAAAATTAAACACTCTTTTACACTTATTCAATTCTATATATTTCTAAAACTCTCAATTATCAATACATATAGACTTTGGACAGCGATGGGCTGCCAATACAGTAACAAGGGGCTCTCTCAATCTAAAAGCAATTTTCGGTGTTCTGGGGAAGGAGTGATTTTTTCATCACTCCTATGCAATTATATGCAATACTTAAATAAAAAATCGATTTTTACTTAATACACTTATATTATGTAACAATATGCAGTTCACCGTGAACTTATCAATCCAAATGACTAAAAATGTACTACTGTGTATAGTGAAAAGCTGTCGTAGATTATGTACGAGTCAAAAATTGCAGTCATATACTGATTTGATCTGAGAATATTGTTTTCTCTTTAATTAATAAGGGGCTCGCCGGCCTTCATAAAATTTAACAAAGGGCTCGAGTGAGCCCCTCTGAGCCCCCTCCAGCCCACCCCTGACTTTGGAAAAAAAAAGGACGTCACCCACAATTTTTTCAAAGCAGCATTTTTTCGATAATCACAATGTATACAACAACTTGATATGCGTTCTATCAAAAGGATGTAGGCTGCAAATGCCAAATTAGTATCTAAATTTAACTTTTAAGTTTCAAAAAATTTGTGCCTGTCGACATTGCAAACAGTGAAATAGACTTAAAAAAAGGTTATCCTTAAGTAATTTATTAAATTATTAATTGATTATATCAATTAAACACCAGATTACAAGTCTTCGTGCACTTCAAGTTTGTGTGTATAACATAATTTGAAAATAGCTCAAAATCATCATGACAGGTTTTTTGCGCCTCCTGTAAAAATTGGTATGTGTGCGTTACGTCTTTTTTCCTTTCAACAGTCGATATGCTTCTGAAAATGATTTCCAACAGTCATTTCAACGATCGTACTCAGAATTAATTTATTATTTTTGCCATTTTATCCCGACCTCACCCAAAATCAAAGATGAATAGCACAATGTCGAGTATTATTAAAATACTTCTGAAAGCAGATGCAGGGTGCTGTTAGTAAACAGCGGGCATTCTTATTTTTATCTAGACGTAGTATGCTGAGATGGTAAATATTTGTTTTTTTTTTTTTAATTTACTAGCGGACGCTAGGTTTGTTTTAAAAAAACGTGTACCCGGTAATCGACGATATCTACGAATAGCACTCGTCACGATGGGACCTTGGTGCTGCTTTACATAACGTAAGCATGTATATATTTTCATTAAATATTTTTTTGTCTAGCTCTCAATGATATGGTAAATTACAATTTTACACGTGCAAAGAAATAATAAAAATTCGTTTGACCGTATTTTAAAATTACATCATTTTTTTACCTATTATTTTCCCATAGATTACCGCAGTAAGGAATTTAGTATTGCATCTAAATACATAGTATGTTTAATGTTAAAATAATGATTTTATATTAAATGAAATATGTACCATAACAGTGTTACCCAACATACTGGCATCTGCTACCGAATAAAAATAAGAGAAATACTAAGTCAGGGGTGGGGAACCTTTTCATTTATCTCATTCAACATAATTTTTGACACCCCCCTTTTTTTCGACTGTCAAACATACAATGGGTTGATTACGTTCTTTTTTCAAACGCTTGCGTATATTTTTTTGATCAAAGTGAATATTTTGATCAAGTCAAAAGATCGCATCAGAGTAGCTAAGAGGCCGCATGTTCCCCTCCACTGTACTGAGCGAACTCTTAAACCAATGGTTCCCAAACTTATTTCCCCCGTGGACCCCTAAGCTCAGTATTTTATCCTTCGTGGACCCCCCCCCCAGGATGCATAATAGTGAAGTTTTCTAATTTTTTTAAATACAAATATGAGCACACTGTGATAGGGTTTTTTGTATAGTGGACAATTGTAAAAAAAAATATGTTAATTTTTTATTCTTATCATTAGTGATTTTTTTTTAATGAAAATGAACAAATCAAAACACAATCAAATTCTTACATAAAATAACAAAATCTGTTAATGAGAGGGATGAACCTGATGCTCCGATATCAATTGGTCAATATTTGGGTTCAAATTCGTAAGGTACAGTAGTAAATCTCCACGTTCAGTGATTTGCAACCGATTTCTTTCTAAAACCTCTCTCCACGAGCTACGAAGAAGGAAATGCTAACAAAAACTTTCTTGCGATAGCCCACAATACAGGATAAGCAACGGGGATATCTTTCTGCAGCCAGAACTGCTGGTAACCCTAAATTTAAGAGATAGTTTACTTTAACCTATTTAAACTTCGCATTATTTTGATTAAATTTTTGATTCCGGTCCGTGGACCCCCATTTTTTTTGTATTCCTGTCAGGGACCTCCTGGCAGTCCTCACGCACCCCCGTGGGTCCACGTACGGACCACTTTGGGAACCTATGTCTTAAACAATTATTTTTTAATATTACTTTTGCGCTTCGTTTTCAGTATCACACGAATGGCAGTGGATGAGTCGAAGTCAACAAAGAAAACAAGAAAAAAATAATTTAATGATATTGAAAAATTATAAGTCTATTTATCATATTGATTGGTGAAATCTACTAGAATTCTTTTATGATAGTAACTAGAATGATCTGACGGTATACAGATATGTTAGTTAAACGGAAATGTTTGAAAAAAAACAAGTCGAATTTCCAATTTCACAGCCCCAGTTATGTGTATGACGTAGCTGTATGATCGAAATATTGATCAACCCCAGTTTTTCACATCAGCCAGCTATGGTATATTTTTAGAACAACACAACGAGAATACAACATGCAATTGTACAGCCTAGGCAAAATGATATATACAATGATTCTAATAATTAGTTTAAAATTTTAGGCTTAGGCATTTCAAAATGGAAAGAAATCATTATTATACATTATATCCAATGTAGTGTTTCCTTTTTATATCATTACAATATATGTCATTCATTGAATTAATTAATTTCGCATACATTCAATGAGCTCACCGTTTCTAATTTATTTTAATAGATAATGTGGTCAATCAGTGGTTATCATTTTACCGAATAAATACCACGTGCAGGAGTCGCTGGCAATTGTACCCCTTTGAAAGAATGGAACTAAAAAAAAACTCTCACATTTTTCAATAATTGTAGAATCTATCAACTTCCAACTATTTGAAATCTTCGATGTAAAAAAAGTGTTCCGAGTTGAAAATTATTTTGGAATCTCTCAATTTCTGACTATTTTTTGCAGTGATCAATCCCGAGATCCCAAAATTCTCCAAAATACTCAAGCAAATGTGGTATAGTATTATGGTGAATGATCAATCCCGGAATCCCGGGATCACAAATAGGGTCCAGGATTGGATGCCCTTGACGCAACCCATCGAGTACTGTGTGACCGCTATACCAGTGCGTGCGGGACCGTGGCGCTGCATGCATTTCCGGTATAACAGTCGAAAAAAAAAGATTGCCAGAATTTGAAAATCTTTATTCCCTAATAATACTCAAAAAAATATATACGTTTTTAATATAAATAGTAAATGAGTTTCAATATGTACTATGGTTTGCCTTGATAATTTATATCGGTTTTTAAAACCATTAAAAGACTTGGACAAAGCGTCGGTATTTCTTTTCTTAGTTTGTAAAAAGATTGAACTCTGCCTGATGGCAAAATCAAAATCGTCTATTATGCTAGTTTTTTTTTCATAGCTTATGTTTTGTGAGTGATTTTATAAGCTTGTCTCCTGTATTGACCATCTTTTTTATATTTTAAATTGTTCTTACACTCACATCTATAATTTAAAAAAATGGAATATCAAAAGAGAGCTGTTTTGGAAAAGGTCATTAGGATTCGTTCATATTTTAAAATAAGCCATGTATATATTGCTAAAAATATTTAATATACAAAGTGTGTATAAAAAACAGTTATTTTATTATTTATTGTTTAAAAAAAACAAATAATACTTTGACTTCAAAGTTTATAAATTTCCTAATGTTTTAAAATTGGGGATTTTTTTTAGAAGTTGGGTAATACAGTGATTTCATAGCTGTCATTTTTGCAATTCGTTCATTTGCTTTTTCCGTGGAATTAATGGTGATCTGTTTAACTTTTATTCTTTACAAAACTTAGTTAAATTGGCGATGATATTTTTAGCGAGAGAGCGCCAAGGTTTAGGCATGATTGAAGCGATAATCAGTATGATGACGGCACGACTTTTCAATACAGACTAAACTCGTGGACTAAGTGAGGTAAGTAGAATGCGCTTTGCGGAGGGGGGTTGCATATTTAGTTTCAACGGTCATCGCATTTCCGTGCGCAAACTTATAGAAGTCAGAGTCTAATTTACACTTAGATGCTCCAGTACAGGTGCGGGGAACCTTTTACTCCCTAAAGGCCGCATTCATTTTCCTGATTCGACATAAGGCCGCAGTAAGCATTGACTAGGGAATCTTTGGCCGGAAACAATTTCATGCCAATTTCTAAGGCCCAGAAATTTGCGGATTTCTCAAAATGACCAGCGTGGGACCTTTTTTTAGGTCTTCCAAGGATTTTGACATCCAAAATTTCAGGAATTTACAAAAAATTACAGAATTACAGCATTGGCCAAAAGGCCGCAGATTCCCCACGCCTGCTCCAGTATCTAGCCTCCAGATACTGTTTATGGCATAAAAAAATCTTCGGCAAAAGCGTTTGATTATTTAACTAAGATTATCAGTCTCGGACACCATACGACGGATTAATCGCATCGCTTACTCCGCAGGCTAACCCTCATGCTGAGTAGATGTATGACATCACGTAATATACGACAAAAGTCACTGAATCTACTAATGAATTGCTTTTGTCCAAGAATTGTATGAACCTCATTAATGATGCACAAAAATTCATTAAACGCAATAGTATCATGTTCTTTATGCATAAAACAACATTCCTATAATGCGATTATCGTTATTTGATTTACATCAATATATTATCCAAGAATGCAATACAGACAGACGATGGTGGATGTACATACATGTGTTTAATTTTTGTCGATAAAAGGAAGACGCAATTAAAAAGAGATTCTTACATGAAATTTTCAACAAGTAAAAACCACTTCGACAAATGTAATGTTATTAATTGAAAAATTTCCATTTACTGATAAAAAAATTGATAAATATTTTAATATAGATTTTAACCATTTTATCATACAAATATTTTGAACATGAAGTACCAGGTCATTGGTCAAGTAGTCAACGTCATTGGATTCGGTTACAGTGCTCACGGATTCGAATCCCAGTACAAACCATTTTTATAAATTTATTTTATGGATTTTTGTTCGATGGCATAGATCCCTGTTATGTTTGAAAATTTCTAACATCTTTTCGACAATAAAACAGGTAACAATTGAAACCAGTCATTGTGTAAATAAAATTTGGAACATGAACCAGATCAGGGGTTCTTAACCCCGTGCCCGCGGGTGCACATGCGAGCCTTTTTTGTGCGTCCGGCAAAGTATGAAATATCTTTTTTTTAAATCAAATTATTTTTAATAGATTTATTGAATTCACAAAAATATAACCAAATCAATGTTATTTTAAAACAGCTAAAGAAACAATAATAAAATGAATACATAAATATGTACTTATTTTTAATACTATGTATGTAAATTTGGTTTTTTAAAAATCCAGCCTGCGCCCGCCACTTTTCTCCTAAATATCAAGTGCGCCCGTCACCGCAATAGGTTAAGAACCTCTGTACTAGATAAACGTTTAATAAAACGGGAAATATTTTCATCATAATATCGTGGGTTAATTTAAAAAATCATACTTTTAAAACCATTGTAACCATTGTAGCTTAGAAAAATAAAAAAAGTTTTGGTTTAAAATAATATTATCCAGTGGTTGTTATCATTGCCATGCCAGATGGAATAGGAAAATCGCTGAAAGTTTTTCTTTTAAAAATAACAAAAAATAAAAAAAATATCTTAAGTATTCATTAAACTAAGCCCTGCCAATTGAAATTATCGTATTTTCTTTCTCGAACATGATTGCCGGATAAGAAATAAAATAATGTTTGATATTATCTAATCCGATTCGATTTTAACTGAAAAGTAAATATTTCGTCATAAGATTTTATTGAAACGCTTATCTGTTTGTGTGCCTACTCTACTAGCTTGAAGAGTATTTATAGTTTCTGTTACGTATTTCAAAATTCACTGGACTCTCTTTTTACACGATGGATACGTTCCACGCAATACCGTGTAAAAAGGTAAATTCAGGATATCAAAAAACAAAATTCATTATTGTTTATTGTATCTTCTCGTAAAAAAGATTATTAACTATCACTCAAAGACAATAGACGAGCCCGTTTACGCACATTTGGTAAGACATCTCTTTCATCACTTGAGATATCTAGAGCCTCTGTAAGATTTTAATTTATCTGAGCATAGTATAGATAAGAAGCATAATTTTATTTCAAACCCGTGTAAAAAGAGAGTCCAATGTATTTTTATATCTTCACATTAATAGCCGATAAAATAATCACAAATAATCACAAATCACAAATACGTCCGTCACAACACTCTTTTTTTCCCCTAATGACAACGGCTTATTTTGAACAGCACATTTTTCGACCAATGCTAACGGTCGTTCATCCAATTGAGATGGACATATTTTTATATTAAAAATTCAAATTTCTTGGCTTAGAACTGAAGCATCGTCATAATATTGAGAGAACTTTATTTGAAAGTTTGCTTCGCTACAAAGTTTTTTAAATAATCGAAGATACTGATTCGATTTTTTGAAGCTATAATTATAGGGCTGGGCGAATATTTTTTGGAGCTGATTTGACAGATTTTGATCGGTGTCATTGATTCGATTATTGGAAGGTATGGTTATATTTTGCATCCGGCCTTGAAAATCTTTTTAATTTCTTACATGCATTAGGAATATTCCAATGACAGTATGGATATTTTTTAGAACTAGCCCGTTGACCTCAGCGGGGGGAATTTTGTTGCATTTTTAAGTAGTCGAAAAAATTACTGGCGTGAAAAATAAATTATTGAATAAGCCAGAAAATTTAAACGTAATTAATTCTTTAAATGATTTTTTTAGGAACACACCCAATTCTCTTAGAGAACTAAAATACACCGGAACTGCAAAACAAAATATGCAAATAGCGGAACATAATAAAATATATGCATAAACATCATAATTGAGCTGCCCTGCTGAGCTGCTATATCCAATATCGACAGCCATGCAGTATTCATATTATATCATGTTTAGAATAATTCAAATGTTTGAGTATGCTAACAAATAAATTTCGTAGAAATAGACCTCGGGACATATATCGACACCCCTGTAGTATTTAAATTGTAAATAATGAAATATTGAATTATTGAATATTAATGAGCCCGTACTTAGATTCGAACTCGTGACCCCATAAATTTGTAAAAGATTTCAGGTATCTATAAATTTCAGAAAAATATTGCGAAACACAAACAAAATGTTGGAAAACGCACGCTTTTGGAAAACTCGAACTAAATAATATAGTTGTCATGTCAAATATATACGGCAAATTGTGAATGATCGCGTCATGTATATATAAAAAATTACAGTGTTGTTTTTGAATATTAGCGACATTACGGCTAGAAAGTGGGTCTCGACAAAATTTAATACAATTCAATAGGTGTATATTTCGTTTAGGCAATACTTCAATCGTCAATCGTTGTACAAAGATTTGAATGTATTCCAACAAAATGTTGGGATATAAAATCAACCACATGTTTTGATACTAATAATAAATTTAGTTATAATTATACAAGTGCGTTTCAAATATAATGTTAATCAGTCTAAAGTTTTAAGTCATAAAAATCACAAACTCTAAAAAATAAACAGTAACCATGCAGAAGAGTTTTAAGATTTTTTCAATATTTTAATCGCTGGATTCAATTTCTGAATTTCCTCGATTATAAGACGATTTTTTCCCCCTATTTGGATGTCTCTGAGTCAGAGGTACATCTAATTATTGACGGTGTAGTAGGTCACGGTTTCTCAACGGGGGCCACAGAGAAAAAATAATTTTAGAGGAGCCACGGGTAAATCTAACTCCCATTTTTTTTTAATCGGGTAGCGACAAAATATTGTTCAAACTCCGCGAAAGGTTAAAAAAAAGATTTTATATTTTTGGCAATTTCGGGTTTTTGAAATTGGAATTCCTCGAAAAGCTAAAAAAAGGGAAATTCGTAAATTCCTAGGTAAACTTTTAAAATCTGACGACTCAATTGAAGAAATTCATTTTAGTATTAATTAAATTTAATAACTTTTAGGGTGTTTCACTGACAATTATTGGTGAAAAAACATTGTATTTGAAAATTAAAACACTCTTTTGCACTAATTTCGACCAGGACCGGTTTTGCTTATGACGAACATCATCAGTTGAACATGAGCGAAACCGGAAGTAATCTTGTTAAAAAAAAGTGTGAATTAGTACAGAAGTGTATTTTATTTTTTGAATAAATTTGATAACTGTATTTGATAACATATTGTTTTACAAATTGCGAAACATGCTTCTTCGGAGTGGAGACAATTTGTAGCACAATCGGTGGAATAACAAAGTTAGCCAAATTAATTTTAGATTAAAAAGATATGCGATAAAAAACGTATTGTGTTTTTTTTTTGTGGTCAAGGAATATGGGAACATTTCTGAATATAATGCGATACGTGTCCCAAAGTAAACGTTTTTCACTTATATAACAATTAAAACGTTTTTTTCTTCGTATGCAATACTGACTGAAACCTTATATTACACAAATTGGTGTAAAAAAAATTAACACTATAAAAATAAAGTTCACTTACCTTTTCGAACGAGATGCTTTGGTTGAAGTAACGGTATTTATTAAAACTATTAAGCTGGGATCTTACCTGAAAATAAA
Organism: Himalopsyche anomala; assembly: GCA_031772345.1. Lineage (NCBI taxonomy): Eukaryota > Metazoa > Arthropoda > Insecta > Trichoptera > Rhyacophilidae > Himalopsyche > Himalopsyche anomala. The sequence goes on from CM062823.1 coordinate 33,446,424, forward strand.
ATTGAAAAAATAAGATTATGTTTCAGATTCCAGTAATTATTGACATTCCATAGTTCGGAATCAAATTTTTGAATAATTATGTCTGATACACTTATATCTACAAATTGAATCGGTGGTACAAATATAATGTAAAATAGGGGTGTGGTGCTATGGCTACTTTGGTGTCAATAAGTCCAATGTGCAATGTGTGTCGATTATATTTCTAGTGGAAATTATCTGCATTAGAGTAAAGAGTGAATTCGAAGTAACCAAATGAGTTTCTAAATATATCACGTAACTATTTGTGTACATATTTATTTGGTTAATTAGAGTCGAAGCAATGCAATGTATGAATTGGTTAACTTGTTCAGAATAGGAGTAGTTCAGCATTGGCGTTCCAAATAGGGGCGGTCATGGGGGTCATGCCCCCCCATGAGAATTTATTTTCCATTTTTCTAATTTATTAAAACTTTATTGTGAAATGGCCTCTTTGATTGTTTAGTTTACTATATTTTATAGAATGCATACTTATTTATGTATTGAGTATTTTATTTTAAAAATATCACTTTTAGGGTGTTCACTGTCAATACTTGGTGGAAAGGCATTATATTAGTAAAAACACAATATTCCTTTGTACTTCATTCCACTTTATTTAATATGTCAGGACCGGTTTCGCTCATCGCGAGCATTGTCAACTGATAAGAAATATAATTTAACAATGCTATTTATACAAAAATTAAAAGTTATAAACAACAATTGGCATTGAAAAGAAATTACCAATTACATCAAAAGTGATTCTAAAATAACACAAAATTAAAATGTTTAACACATCTAACATATAATTAAAAAGTCATCCCAGATTAATAAATTTAGAATGGCGATTGAAAGTAATTACAAACATAATTAAAATTTGGGAAATTTTTGACAAAGTGATAAAATGCTATATTAGTAAAGCGAATAGGCTTAATGATAGTGTCCTTTTTAATGTATTATTTATGTATCATATTTATTTTCAAATTGAATGGCCCCTTCCTGGGAAAATTTCTGGATCCGCCAATGTAGTTTAGAATTGGAGAAGCTGCGGTTTTTTAATTTTTCATGTGTGGTCTTTTGATTGAAACCAAATAATTTTATTGTTTTTATTTGTCTTCTTCTTCTTTGGCCATATTCTTTCTATCTTTTCTTGATCATTGTAGCGTTTTAGAAGATGGCCGTGAAACAACGGCTGCATACACATAACTTGTAACCATACTCGCTACGTCTATGTATCCCCAACTCCCGCCAATTTCTTTATTTCCTTCTATGACATGCCAGGATCTATCAGTTCAGCCGAGTATATCCTATCGATAATAACCGGCGTTCGTCCAGGACGCCGGAATCCCATCAGTCGGAAGAAGAGGCAGGCAGGATTAAGGATCTCCGGAGACTTCCGCAGCACGTGACCCACTTTCAACGTCTTCTTGCATGACGGGGCGTTTAGGGTATCCAATCCCGGGATCCCGGGATTGGGATTAGTTCACCGAGGAATTTGAAATCCTCAATTCCCTATACTTTTTCTCAGATTATCTGCAAACCTTGTTTTTTTTTTTAGCTCACCGGGGAATTTGAAGTCCCCGATTTGGTATACTTTTTTCCAGGATTGTCACAAAACCTCGTTTTTTTTTTTTAGCTCACCGAGGAATTTGAAATCGCCGATTTGGTATAATTTTTCTCAGGATTTTCACAAAACCTCGTTTTTTTTTTAGCTTTCCGAGGAATTTGAAATCCACAATTTGCCAATTTCGTCTCACTTTTCGGGATTTACTCAATCCCGAAATCCCGGGATCGCGACCATGTCAATCCCGGGATTTCGGGATCAGAAAATTGAACGGGATCCCGGAATTACGAGATCCCGAATCCCGGGATTGGATGCCCTAGGGGCGTTGTCTTGTACATACCCTATAAGTCAAATGTAGCTCCAGCGATGTATCCCTAAGCGAATAGCGAGCTCTTTCTTTTGCATGTTAAATATAATTAATAAATGCTGTATAATTATTATAAGACTTACATTTCTTTATATTCATACAAATATTTGTGATTCATTTATAAATTAATAAGGTTTGTATATACATATATATGTTTTTTGATTGAGGTATTATTTGATTAAGATAAATAAAGTCGGCACTCGGACATGAAGTGTCCCCACCTCTTTACTATACGAATACCCCCTAACCCATACCATCGAAAAACACTATAATATAGTCAGCTGATTGTCACTTATTCAAATTTTGTGTCATTTTTTTCATATTTCTATTTCTATACATACCAATTGTTTGTTAAAATGTATCAATGAATGTTTTATCGTTAGAAAATGCTCGTGATGAGCGAAATCGGTTCTAATCTTAATGAATATATTATGATATCAGAAGAAAAGTGTTTTTTTTTTTTAATATACATAATACCTTTTTCTGGTGTTCACTGACTAATACTTGGTGGAAAAGCATTATATTAATAAAAAAAAACACAATATTCCTTTGTACTTTATTTCCACTTCATTTAAAAAGGTCAGAACCGGTTTCAGTTGACAATTCTCGCCATGAGCGGAACCGGCCCTGACATTTTTAAAATAAAGTGAAAATAAAGTACAAAGGAATATTGTATTTTTTATTAATATAATAATAACTTTCCAACAAGTTTTGACAGTGAATATCTTAAAATTGAATATTTTATCGAGTTACAAAAATTAATATTATAATTAATACAATAAAATTAAATTATTTTAAATTGTGTCTAGTATGTTTCATGTGACAGCATCAATTCAAAGAAAGAGTATAAATACACCCAATCCACGCCAACGCAAGCTAAGTGGAGATAGCAAATCTTCCACACTCCGCCAAAAGTGCGCAGAAGATTACATACAAGAAAATAATAAATAAATTATTGTCAAATAGTTAGTCAACAATTTCGCAAATTAAAAAAAAAACAATCATGATTCAAATGTGAGTGTATCAGATGAACATAATAATTATAAGCTCCATACGAAAATAATAATCGTCTGATTTGGGTTAGGTATTATGGTGAGTATGTATTATATTTTTATTTGAATTGTGGCCGCAATACATTTGCAGCAACATGTAATTATGCCTTTTTGTATTGATGCCAAATCGTGAATGGTACTTTACGTATGAATATAATATGTTTATAAACCAATGTACAAGACGCGAGCTACAATAGAGAACGAAACAAGAGTGTATCGGAAATATATACAACGTAAAACATAGTGATGGGAGTACCGGTATTATCGAAATTGATATTCCGCTTTTCATGATATTTTTACAATATGTACTGGTTTTCAAAATGCAAAAATACCAGTATTTCGGTATTAAAAATAAACTAAAATAGAATTTTGAATGTATAAAAACATATCGACTGTGGAAAGGAAAAAGGACGTAACCCAAAGTTTTTTCAAAACAGGTTTTTTTCGATAATCACAATGTATCAAACCTAATACAAGTTCTATCAAAAGGATGCAAGCTGCAAATGCAGAATTAGTATCTAAATTTAGCTTTTAAGTTTGAAAAAGATGACCTTGTAAAAAAGTTAAAACCAAGAAAATAGACTGAAATAAAGGTTTTTCCCAGACAATTTCTTTAATTAACATTAGATTATGTCAATCAACCTTAGTTTAAAAGTCTCCGTGCACTTCAAAGTTGTGTATAATTCATAATTTGCACATAGCCCAAAATCATCAAAACACGTTTTTTGCGCCTCCTGTAAAATTTGATATGTGTGGGTTACGTCCTTTTTCCTTTCCACAGTCGATATGTTGTTCGTTCTGGGGTCCGGTCCGGTCGGGGTGAGGTCCGGCACGGAAACCAACAACACTCACGGCTGCGCCATGGACCCGACAATTTCTTTCGTGTTTGTGATGTCTAAAAATTCCCTCCCATCCTTTCCGATCCTGTAATAACTGGGCGTAGCGAGAGCTATTAGCCAGCCACTAGTTCTGCCCAAGTCTTATCCATCACTCTCTTTGAAAAAGAGGGATAGGGCAACTGAGTAACAAACAGTTCTTGCAGAAAATTGATGTTGAGAAACCTCTATTCGGAGACCACATGCTGCACTTGTGAGCGGACATGAATTTAATAAAAAAAATATTTTCTAATAAAATTATTCGCGATGGATTGAAACATTTCAAGTCTGTTAAGATTTTTGTCAATAATGGACAGTGTGGCCAGACGGAAGGGCAGCGAGAGCAATTAGCTGAACAATAGTTATTTTTATGCTTGGTGTCTTTCCATAGTATTCTGGGGAGGTGAAGCCATGCTTCAATTTCCTTTTCATCTATTATATCCCGCGTTTTATCTAGGGTTTGCCGGGGGCATCGGAGTATGCCATGGAAAATCAGCTTTATCCACACCATACAAAATATTTCAATGAGGATACAGATTTCTTTCCATACCGAGAAAATAATCTATTTTTTGTAATTTTATGGTTTCAATTTTGTCCTAATTTTTATCGTTTTAATTCCTTAACTTTAATGTGTAATAATATAAAATGTGAAAAATTTGTAAATAAAGTTTTTGTTAATTAATTTAAATTTTTAAAATTAATCTAAAATCTTTTATTTTGCTAATGGTTTTTATTTTACCTACATAGGCTGACTAGTTTTTAGAGATATCATTATTTTTATAAAAGCTACGGCTCGTGCAAACATTTCGCAAAAACTCCACGGGCGTTTAATGGTTAAAATTAATATTCAATCAAAAAATGCACTCGCTCACTATTGGCGGGTTATGCTACGTGCTTTGTCCTCACGTGTGGGTGATAGTGAAAATATTATTTCAAAGTTGAGATTACCGACAAACACTTTACTAACTTTATGTATGTACACTTTAGCATATAAATAATAGCGCGTAAATTTTCAAATCTTGCCCTTATAAATTATGTAGGATATCTGCAGAACGCCCGCAATGTCCCTCATGAAATACACAAATTCTACATTCCACAAGTTTCCAATTTCACGTAATAAATAATACAGATATGTTTTTGCCGCCTGCCATGACACAGTGATAACATACTTACTACACTACCAACTCTTCCACGCTGCTATCAGCGGCCTTATTTTCGCCATTATAAGCAACATTTACCCAAGGGCCACACATGCTCTAAGTCATGGGTCACCAAACTTTTTGAGAATCGGACCGGATGAATTTTTCAAAAACGTTGGGTGGCCGGACGAAAAGTATTATTGATGGTGTCTTATTAGAATTTTCAAGCCATCAATATTTCGTACGTGTAAAATGTTTATATGACAAATCAGTGGACGTATTAAAACATTTTTTCCTTCTTAACACGTTGATTGCCAAGCAAGTTTAATGTTAAATTATTCTGTTTTTAAGTATTTTTTAATTATTGAAAATATCACTTTTAGGGTGTTCACTGTCAACTTGGTGGAAAGACATTATATTAATGAAAACTCAGTATTCCTTTGTACTTTATTCCATTTTATTTAAAAGGTCAGGATCGGTTTCGCTCATTGCGAGCATTGTCAACTGATAAAAAATATAATTTAACAGTGCTATTTATAAATGAAATAAAAAGGTGTAAACAATAATTGACATTGAAAAGAATTTATTAATTACAGTATAACTGATTCTATAATTACACAAAAAATAAAATGTTGAACATCTTTAACATTATTTTTTTTTAGCTCACCGAGGAATTTGAAAATCTCAAAAACCTGTAGTGATTTACCGATTTGCCCAAAATACTAGCGTGAACCGAAAAAAAAACGATATTCTGGGGTTTTTGGTTTTTCGGTTCCGTTCCTGTTCGAAGCTATGATTAATTTTATTTTGTTTTGTATAAATAGCACTGTAACATTTTATATTAGTATAAATTGGTATTTATTTTTTGAATGCATACTATACGTCAATTGTTTTAGCCACATCGACCTTTATTATAATTGTTTTCTTTGGATGTTGGAGAAAATAAAGGAAACATGTTATATTCCCCTATCTGATGTTTGATTGAATGGAGATGATTAGGTTCATAATCAAAATTTATGGCAACATATTTTGTGAGTCATATTCAGCAAAAAAAATTGATAATGTGCAGGATACATTTTTATATAAATGGTATTGTATCATTTAAAAAATATATATTTAATCATTTCTAAGAAGCAGTGACAGTACTGTGCAAAGGTTATAATAAGGTTGACAGCCTTGCACGTGTACAAAAATCAACGACAAGTAAAATGATCTGCTTCATTTTATTTAGTGATTAATTTCAATTATTTACTATAACGCAATAATAATGATTATTAAGATCTTTTGTGACTAATGCGATATCAACTTACAAACATGGCCAAATTGCTGTCCTCAAACTTTGAACGAAATTGTTCATCAACATTTTTTGTCAATAGCTCATTTGTTGATAAATAAATCAAGTACAATAATTGGACGAATTCGACGAGTATATATCGACTGTGGAAAGGAAAAAGGACGTAACCCACACATATCAAATTTTACAGGAGGCGCTAAAAACGTGTTTTGATGATTTTGTGACATATGCAAATTATGAATTATATACTAGTGTTTAATTGACATAACCTAATATTAATTACAGAAATTGTCTCGGAAAAACCTTTATTTCAGTGTTTTTTCTTGGTTTTAATTTTTTACAAGGTCATCTTTTTAAAATTTAAAGCTAAATTTAGATACTTATTCGGCATTGTCAGCTTCCATCCTTTTGATAGAATGTGTGTCAAGTTGTATACGTTGTGATTATCGAAAAAAAGCTGCATTGGAAAATCGAGGGTTATGTCCATTTTCCTTTCCACGGTCGATTTATATATATATATATATATATATTAACCCGTATATATTCAATAAAAAATTGTAATTGCAGTATATTTATAAAATGTTAATCTATTTTCATTTGATTAATGTTTGTGATGATTTCATGCCTTCCACCCTCCGATTTTGTCAGCAAGGAAGAAAACGATAAGCTTACTCAGTGGATTTTTCAGACATCACAAACACCCATACCTTCGAACAGAAATCGAAGACATGCTGTTCGTACTGGGACTCGAACCCGTGAGATCCGGCACGGAAGCCTACTACACTAATCGCTATGCCATAGGACCCGCAGTCCTTTACGATAAAGAAATCCGACATTGTGATAAAATATTCCAGTGAAATTACATGTGCTCCACGTTGGGAACGGACAAGGTTAAAAAAGTAACTGTCAGTTTGATTGGATATGATTGTTAATCTGGGTCATTTTACAACAATCCCAAAGATTTATTAACTCAGGGCTTTTTACCATGTAACGCGGTGGAACGGCGTTCCGGCACCTTTTTTATTGGTATTTTAATGCTTAATTTCAATACATATTTGCAAAATTTTATTTTTATTTCACTTTGAAATTATTTTATCTTTTTATTTAAAGCCATTGGCTGTTTGTTCTTATCGTATGTCTCTTTTTAATGTCAAGTAGCGTGTACTGTAACACTCATAAATTAGTTAACTACTAGTCTTGTCCTAGCCCTATTCTTCTATCCGTATAATCTTCCAAAGATAAGAGAGGTTTAGCAACTGAGTTAAAAGTAGTTAACGTAAGAAAAGCTACTGTTGAAATACTGCCATTAGGACGATATATGCTTCAAATTGAAAACGCACATGAATCAATTGAAATGAGTTCCGGTACCTTTTCTCAAAAAAAAACACTGCTTTTATATATTTAGACATCTGTGTATGTGTTAGGTATACACAGATTATCGTGAGAATACATTAATGTATTCAAAAGACTTGCATACTATTTTTGATATACACAGAGTAATACTAGAAATTAAATTATTATTTAATGTCAAGGTAATGTTAAATAATCGCTCAGTATCGTGTATTCGTGTAATAAAAAGGTAATATTATCGCATACTATAAGTAATAATTTTATGTGAGTATTTCTTTAAAAAATTAACCGAGCGTATAAGTCATACGTCAGATACAATAATAAAATAAGCTAATGAATGATCGATCTAACTCGGTCACCCGGTATCTAAAATTGAAAGTCAACTAACTGCATACGTTTGTATATTTATTATACGTATAAACATCAGTGGCGGTTCTAGGTACTGGGCTAGGTGGGCTAAGCCCGACCTGCATTTTTCATCCAAAACTTTAGATGGCTGAATAAAAATGAATAGCAATTCGGCCGCTGAACAAAATAAAAAAAAATATAAGCGTAACTAACCTTTCCCAAATGAATATAATAACTTTGTTTTAATTTTCCTCTGTCAATGTCAGACAACGATTAGATTTTTTTTGTATTTGAATGTACGGAAACGTCATCAAACACAAGCGATTGTGTTTTAAATTAACAAGCTTTTGTCTTCGTTGGGGGCTAAATTTATTCTGCCCATTACGCATACTTATGCATTGAAACACAAATACCAATACCCTTGTATTGTATGAAAGTGGCAGGTATTGACTTTCAGTGACAGTTCTGTATTGCTTTTAGTACTTTTTATTTCACTTTAAAAGAGACGAATTTAAGGATTCCGTATTATTATTATTCTATTATTTCTTAGTTACATTAGCATTGATTTTATTATATAATAATTTATGCATTGCAGTAGTGTCGTAGCGTTTTTTAATTTGCTTGTAGATTAATGTATAAGGTGAAGTGGAAACATGCACAATTTCGTAAATAGTATACAATGCTATGCTTTTCTCTAGCCCACCCAAGATTTAAGGTCAGGAACCGCCACTGATAAACAAGTTTATAATAATATACGTACACAGACGTATATAATTGTATACATACATAAAGTTCTTCCGAAAGTCGTGATTGAAACACAATAATAAATTTATTAAGGTCTAGCTGTCGTCACAAGAATAAAATTTTGACTAAAGTTTTAACTGCAGTATTATTTAATTTAAACAAAGATTTTTATTTATTAGTTTATTAACATGGACAAACCTCATTTTTAGTTATTAACTGTTAATTCTCAGTGGAAGGGCGAACCTAAAAAAATATTTATAAATTATCTAGCCGCCTGTATGGTCGAGTGGTCAACGTCGTTGGCTTCGGTTACGTAGGTCCTGGGTTCGAATCCTGGTACGTACAGTTTTATAAATTGATTTTTCAATCGATTTATGAATTTCTGTTCGAAGGCATGGATGTATGTGATGTCTTGAATTCCCCCCTCCCACCCATCTTATCCTATGAATGGGGTATATCGAGAGCGATTAGCTAACCACTAGTCCTGTCCTAGCCCTTCTATTCCTACTCTCTTTAGTAAAAGAGAGGTTGAGCAACTGAGTAACAAGCAGTTCTCCTAGAATTACTTCTGTTGAGATAAACTCCATTAAGAGTCCATATGCTCCACATTAGTAGCGGACATGGTTAAAAAAATATAAATAAATTGTTTTGTAACAATTTCCCTGATTATAATAACGTTTGCAAATTTTCGTTTGTCTCCACTTTAACTTAATAATTCTTTGATGATTTTTGAAATTATGTTTAAGAGGTAATAATTTTGTTAGTTGTTGTCACTTTAGTGTCTCACTTATTCATATTTTGTACCTTGAATTATTTATAGTTACCATTAAATGTAAATTCCTTTCATTATCAATTGTTTGTTACACCCTAGTAGTTTTATTAAAACTTTTGATGAGCGAAATCGGTAATGATCAAATGATAAAATTGTGTAGTTTTAACTTAGTTGAAAATGTTCACCATTAGCGAAACCGTTCCTGATCATATTAAATAAATGTGGAATTAGTACAAACGAGTATTTTATTTTTAGAAGAAAGATGTAAGAGTTCAAACTTTTTAAAAAAAATACTATCTATATACTTAGACTTCTTTTAATTTGTTTTAAAAAAGAAATCGGAGTAAGACTTCACTTAAAAAAACACATCTCAACAGTTCTAGTAAAAGGAAATATAAAGACTAAGTACTAACCATTCATTTTTCGTCATTCTTACGTATTAACAATACCTTTTAATTAATATGATACATATTATAACTCGAATTCGTTATTTTTTTACGAATTCATTCAATTGATGATAAATATTATATACCAATGGTTCTGAAAGTGTGCGAAAAGAAATCTTCCGACTGGGCGTCATGGCACCGTGGCACGGAGTGGTTCAATATAAAAAAATATAATAAATTCACTACAAGGAAAACGTCAACAAAAAATAAACCCCTCTCAAAAGTATACTGCGTCAATCACTTTAAGATAGGTGCTGAAAGGATTACAGATGAGGTGAGCGATCCATCAAATTATGTCGCGTTAATCGAACCGCAAATCTTCCAGACGGAGAATGTTCAATGGGCAGCGGTCACCTTTCGGTATTCAAAAATATGAAGTTGATTTTATACAGCAGCAATACACTAATCTATGTTTTCTTTAAAAAATCTTTTAATTAGGAAATTCAAAAAAATAGAAAAATGCAAAACTGCCAAAACAAAGAATAAATGGAAAAATATATGGACGAAATATATAGTTACTAGGCTGTAAAATGGATAGCGCTCGCTAATTTTTGACTGTATGCACCACACAGACAGTCGCCCGGCTGTGTGTACAGAAGCAACAACAATGGAATGCGACCGCGCAATCGGAGGATTTGAAATAAACACTGAAAATTGTTACATGTTTTGAAACAACACGGTTCGCTAAAACGACCGAATGTTACATTTTTGAGACACAAAAAAACGGAGAAGCGGATAACAAGAAATTCGACTTCACAATACAGTAATAACAAACAAAAGGCTTCATTATATACTTGCACGTTAGACGTGTCAGACATGTCCAGTGATGAAAGCGATGTTTGTCCAGTCTGTCATAAAAGTCTTCGTATATAATCAAGTAGCGATGAAAAGTATTATTTTTTTTAATTATAACACATATATGAATAATATGTTGTGTAAATTACTTATTGGATCTTCTTTGTACCTTTTATAACACGATCAATATCCTATAAGCAAACAAGGCGCGCGCTTCGGGCCTCCGAATTTTAGCGGCCTCAAAAATAGCTTATGTAATATAACATATAACCCATATACTTTTGGTTCAAATTTTATTGCGCCTGGGGCCTCACATGTGTTTAATCCACCACTGAACACGATTGTTTACATTACAGTGTTGTTCTTTCCTATCACTTTTAAAATGATTTTTTGTGTAACGTATCCACCGTAGGTATATAAAAAATAGTTGAGTGTGTTTATGAAAGTGTAATGAAATTCGAACGCGTAGACACCGCAACCAATATATGCAGCTACTATGTATAGCCCAAAAATTTTGACCACTCCACTACAGGGTTGGAAATTAATACAATAGATGAATGAAATCAACTCACGAGATCAAATCATTAAAATTTATTTATCGATCTATAAAATAAGTTTTTAATGAGCACTATCAATAAAATCAGCAGCGCTCACATTGCTTGAGTTCTTACAAGATAGTATAGTATTTATAACCTCTGTAAAACATACCAACGTAAATCAAGTAAGAATTAAAGTTAAAACATTTTTTTGTAAATCAGTGATACCAGAACTGTGAGGATAAAAACGACTGTATATTGCATATAAGTAGAAAAAATGTCTGTTATTAACACAAATTTATTTACAGTCAGGATCGAATTAATTAAATAAATGAGCATATTTAAAAAAAAAATGTAGCATCATCAACTGAACATGTTCCCACTTTGAGAGTGACGATCGTGGAATAAGTGTAAACTGAAAATTTGGAAAAAACCTGGTAGGTATCTCAAATATGAAAAATACATATCACAACCAACGTTCCCTCTAAGCTGCGCGCGTGCACGGCCGCGCAGCAGTTGGGAAGCCTCCGCGCACTCATTCCGGGTTGGCGCGCACTACAAGACAGTTGCTCAATTAATATTTGATCGGTCCGCGCAGCCTTTAAACTTTCCACACAGCTAACCCTTCGGCTTAGAGGGAAAGTTGATCACAACTTGTTGCACAACCATTCTAATAACAGATTTATTGACTCGACTTTAAACGTCAGTATGGTACTAAGCAAGCTAGAGTGATTTTTGTATTAACGAACATCAACAGTCAGTATTCGTAAGGGGTTTTTAAATAAAATAAAATACCTATTCAAAGTTTATAGCCAAAGCTGACAGGGCTTAAGTACGACATTACTGTACTGGAATATGCGTAAAAAGCGTATAAATACAATCTTAAAAACAAGAAAAATAGCCGAGAAACAGATTGTGTTTTTTTGCAGGCTGCATAAAGTTTCGGTAGGTGGGAAATATAAAAGCACAAAAAATTAAGCAGCATTTTTCCAATTCCACATATATTTTATATGATTAGGACCGGTACAAAATAGTGTTTTTTTTTTTAATTTTATGTAATGTCTTTCCACCAAGTATTGACAATGAACACCCGAAAAGTGAAGAATTTTATGTCTAGATTACAGATTTAATTATTTTTTTATCAGGGAAGATACAATTTTCATAAACGGTGAGTAAGGTAATTTCAGATGTAGTTAATCGTCAGTTAACGAAGGACTAACCAGCGTTAACCGGTTATTAATAATGTGTTATTAAAATGAATGACTCTGGCGAAAGTACTGTACGCGTAGTCATAATTATGGTGCTATAATGTAAAACGTACTATTTCCAAAATGAGCGATATTGAGTTAGGTATGGAAATAGGGTAATTCAAGCCTAATGAATCGACTGGTATTATAAGTTTTTACGATAAAATGTTTAGAACACCGTCGTTTTTCAACATAAAAATCATATTTTTCTGCAAAACGTACTATTTCCAACCAGCGGTGGGCTGCCAATATCTATTAACAAGGGGCTCGGTAAATCTTATCCATTTATTTGTATCCATTTTCGCTCCCTATGTGGAGCATATGGCCTCCTAACGAAAGTTTCTCAACATTTTTTTTTCTATGAGAACTGTTTGTTACTTAGTCGCTCAACCTCTCTTTTCTCAAGAGAGTAGTAGTAGGGATAGAATGATAAGGCTAAGACAGGACTAGTAATTAACTTGAACCCATGAGGTCCGACACGGAAGCCCACAACGCTGAAAGAAAAAATGAAGGGGCTACTAAGTCTTGTTTCGTAATAAAATTTAAAATGACGATTTTAAAATACTTTTTACCATATGCCAAGTTTATGAAGTAGGTCAATGATTTTAAAATAATTTATTGTATGATTTTTAATTGATTCAATCATAATATTATGCTTGTGTTGTTCGCTATAGTTTTTTGCCTCTACTGAAAAGTTTGATTTTTGGAAATAGTACGTTTTACATTATAACCCCACAATTTACAAGAGAAGTCGTGTTCGTAGCCAATGGCAAAGTGGCAAACGAATTCGTTTTGTCATGAATAAGTCGCGGGTTCGAGTACCGACGCAGCTGAAATGATTCACGTTCAATTATAATATTTTCAGGCATACAACAAGCTGTTTCGAAAACTAGTGTTTTTTAAACAAGGCGTTGGCTTGGTGCCCAATCTTTTCATGTTTTACTGTCGTTTGGTACAATTTTCTAATGTAAGATTACTTAATTTCATAACGTATTATTAAGTGTGTCGCCCATTAATTTATGAAGGGAATCTGGACTCTCCCCCCCTTTTCGTAATATATGTTACTCGTTGCCTAAAATGATATTTTTTTCTTGAAACCGTACTTTTTACACAATATAGTTTAATTTTGCAATTTTCTAACGACACCCCCTCCTTAATAATTAATTATGGTCCATCAGCAGATTGCAGTACCGGACAAACATTTCAATTTCGTTTTTAAATACCGGTATTGCAAATATTAATACCCTTTGTCCAAAAAAGTGGTTTATCTATTGCAAAACAATACCGCTAATTGGAATCGCAATACTAAGCGAGTAAATCAAAATCAATATTTAGATATAGCATGCAAAATACCAGGGTGAGTGTAGTGGTCTAAGCATTCCTTATTATTTATTCTAGTCCAATAAAATTTATTCGTAAAAAAATAACAGGAAGTCAGTGGCGTGCTTGAGTAGAGATTTGTTATTTTTTTTGAATAAAAAATCGCATCTCAACCAGGGCTGTGAAATTATTGAAAAAATTCTCAGAGTCGGATTCGTCTTATTTTTATACGAGCTTACTTTCCACAGCCCTGATCTCAACAAAAATTCAGTTTATTTTTTTTTTAATTTTATTTAACGTTAACGAAATCAAATACTTTAAGAAAGTTGGGTCGTAAGTGACAAAACTTGCGTGAATGTGCATAATTTGAAAGATTCAAATTTAATATTGAAACTCCACCAAGCACCTTCAAAATCTGAAATTAAAAAATCAATTTGAATAAATAATAAAAGGTAAATACTGCGTTTTGGTTGTGATGCTTTTATTAAATAGAAGGACACTGTTTAAGCACGCCACTTCCTCCCTGGTCATTTTTATAGATACATTTTATTGGAATACTACAACAAGGAAAGCTTAACACAACTTGGATTTTTTGAAAACTTTATTAATATATATTTTGATAATAACACGATTGTTATTAATAATTACACACTTAATAATTTAATTTAATTAAAGGTGTCGCTGTAGACCGCCACACTCGCATTAAGGCGGCACATATTTTTTACGTATGTAAATAAATCAAAATATACTGCATTCATCCATGTCTTCCCAATCCATTAAAAACATCGATAACAAAATGAGAGGTATTTTTACATCAGCCACGCTGTTAGTGTGTTAAAGTGTTCAACCTCGAAGGAAATATTATTATAACGAAGGTTCTTTTTAATTCCGTTTCAGTAAGCAATCTTTAGGGCCCATTATTTTTTTTATAAATAACAACAACAAACGCAACCGTCTAAAATTATAATTACGCATGTTCATGACTTTGTATTGTACTAAATGATTTCAAGGCGACATCTATACGTCGCGCTTGTAAATGGGTGGCGCCATCTGTTAATCGATAGACGAAGCAATTAAATTCATGTAATCAATAGCAAGCAATTTTCCATTTTCCAACTGTATGAAGTAGATACCGGTTCATTTAATTTTTAATTGTCAAGTTTATATGTAGTCTTAAAGGGTATAAATATTGACATTTTCAAGTAGCGAAGAATTAATTAATTTATTAAATATTTTCAGAATAGGAATAAGTAAAAAAAGAGAGAGACGATTTTTTTACCATGCATTGGTTCGCTTGAAACACTTGAAAAAGATATTCCCGAAGATACTATAAAATCCTCCTTTAATATAATGAAAAATGTATGTATGTTTTGTGTTTATATTTATACCGACGAACTGCGATAACAATTCGTCGACCGAAAGCAGAATTATAATAAATTTAATTTCATATAAAAAAAAACTCTCCTGAACAATTAAACAAATACTATTTATCACTTTAAGGGTATTTAATTGTGAATACTTGGTGGAAAATCATATTATTCAAAAAGAAAAAAAAACACAATATTCCTTTGTACTACTTTCACTTTTATTTAAAAAGACCAGGACCGGTTTCGCTCGATGACGAGCATTATCAACTGATAGAAAAATACAATACACAGAGAGTTATAGAAAAAAAAGGTATAATAAACAATTGATATTGGTAAAATAATTTAAAAATTACAGTATAAAATATGAATAAGTGATACTAAATTGACTCAAATTAAAATGTTATTTCTTATCAGTTGCTAATGCTAATGCTCATCATGAGCGAAACCGGTCCTGATTTTTTTAAATAAAAGTGGAAATAGTACAGAGGAATATTGTGTTTTTGTTTAATAAATGCTATTTGGCCTAATTGTGCATTCAGCAGTCGACCATAAATTTTGCAATCTTCGCATATCCAAATTAAAGACTTCTTCAAAGTTATATGCAGTTCAAACCGATTTTTTTTTTGTTTGACAAGATACTGATAATGAATATTAAAAATACTAGAATTCGTCAGTTATTAATTAATGTTCAATGAGGAAACAAAATAGCTTTGTCATAATTTCGTTGAGTAATAATGCTAATGATATTGTAATGATAATGACATTAAAACTGAAAGGGAATCCCTTGAAAAAAACCAATTGATGTTCTATTCGTGGCTCATTAACTGTAATAATATTAATAATTAATTGTTACATTTCGAAAATGCTACATTTTTAAACAATGGTGAGCGAGCGTTTGCCGAAATTCACGAAAGCAATAGAAAAATTTAATGTCTGTATTTAATTGAATCATTTCAGAATATTGAGATGCATATATACATTTAGTAAACATTGTAAGTGTAAGAAAAAAGCGGTTTAGTTGAAAGTCAATTTACACACCAAAATGCAGACTATTTTCGTTCGATGAAGACATCAATTAAAATTGCAATAGGGTGCATATCTAAGAAAAAATATACACATAAAAAATCTACATAGTACATATGGGTCGTCTGGTATCAAAAGCAGAACTATCCCATATATGTCGAAATTAAACTAATGCTGTACCACATTATTCTGCTGGTATAGTGTATGGCTAGAAATTAAAAAAATGTTTAAAAATCAAATAAATGTGCAAAAAAAAATGTTACAAAAACGCAAATGAAAATGATGCTTGGTATCAAAAGCAGAACTGTCCACGACGTTGGAAACAAAAGTAGAACAGTTTGGTAAATCAGGATTTCGACCAATCACAGAGTTACTTTAAGTGATGTCCCATACAATTTTTAAATTGCACTCGTTGATGAGCTGTGTTTAAAATTGAGTTTAAATTAATAAAACTCGAAAAGCCAACAATACGTTTTTCGTGTTTTTCTCGCAACTTCGAAAAATGTATAGTTCTACTTTTGATACCAAACGACTCATATAGTCAAAACATCAATTTATTTTAGTTCTACAATTTTACTTTTTATATATATATATATATATATATTTATATATTCAGTCAACTGTATATAGAAAAAATAATTATAAAACTGTAAAAAAATAGTCGGGCCGATAACGCAGCGGTCAATGTCGTTGACTTCCGTGACAGATCTCACGGATTCGAGTCCCAGTAGGAATAGTATTTATTCCATTTCTTTTTTCAAAAAACCGTTCGACGGCATGGGTGTTGGTGGAGTCGAAGTAATTCCTTGACACCTTTCCAATCCTAAAATAACGAGAAAGTCCTGCCCTAACCCTATCCTTTCCATCTCCCTATCTACTCTCATCGAAAACAAGGGAGGTTGAGAAACTAACTTAACAAACAGTTATCGTAGAAAAACTTTTATTAGGAAGCCATATGCTCCACACTGGGAGCGGACATGAATTTATTAAAAACATTTTGTTGTAATCATAATTTAATTTGACCTTATTATGACGGAGTTCTACCAAGTAAATGCCAATTCATTTGATGATAATATGTTACATGAAAACTTTTCATGGTTTTATATAGGCGAAACATTTTTTACTCTTTTGAATAATAACAAAAACGTCACTAATTCACCTAATGGGCATAAATGTATTTAGATCCTTATTATATTTTGTAAAATGGTTCGAGTTAGAGCCAGACTCTCCCAAATGTTGCTAATCACACATCCTTTTGTAACCGGTGAATCGTGATTTTGATTTTAATAGAAAATAATCGAAGCTGATTCAAATAAAGAATTTATCCAGTTGGGGTAGTACACCGTTTTTCTATTTCATGCACTTACTGTCAACCGGATATATGCAGAAAATTCCTGATTTGGTGTAGGTGCTTATGCACAGGGCCGGCGCCACCGTACAGGCGAAATAGGCAACCGCCTAAGGCACAAACCATTAGGGGGCGCATAAATGGAGTACAACAATTATTTTTATATACTCTAATAATAATAAGCAATAGTACGTCTTATTTTATTTTGACATTTGTATTTGTTCGTTGTAAATATGTATCGTATACTATATGATTCGAAAAAGAGATGTTGAGTAACAAACCGATTTCGTAGAAAAAACTTCTGTTTAGATACCTCCACTAGGAAGCCATATGCTCCACATTGGGAGCGGACATGGGTATATATAAAAAATATCTCTAATGATCCAAAATTGTTTTTTTTTCTCATTATTTCGTAAAAAAGTGGGATGATTTGTTATAACGGTGGCGCGCCAATAACCGTTGCCTAGGGCGCCAAATAACCTCGCGCCGGCACTGCTTATAATACTTTTAATGCCTCGCATACATAGAAGATACACTCGGTAATCATAAATTCATAAGGGATCGTAGGTACATACTATCGGTAATAACGTTATCGCAGGGGTACAATTCCAGCGGTGGTGGGCTCGCTTTATTTCGTAGCTACCAGCGGTGTTTCGGGGTAGGGTTGGATTTGTGTATTACTCGTATATTGAACTGGGCGCGCGCGCGGCCGCGCAGCAGTTTGAAAATAATATGTTTTAATGAGTGTCCATGGAATTTGCTACTTTTACCCTTTCGATAATTGTACGTACATGGCATTTTAAATAATAAATTATAACAGTTCATGGAATGCAATAACGCTAAATGGCCGATATTTATAGTTAGTATAATATTTATTGGTTAGAGTTTTAACCATGTATTGAAATTATATATACCGGTTTACAGAATACTGACACCAGTCAGTTAATTTTGCTTTTCCTGATCCTCTCAAATATGGCCGTTCTGAATGGGTAAAGTGAAGTCAAGTTTGTCGAATGACGATTGATGTACAACTTGTCAATAATAAAAATATGATTGTTATTAATTGCTAATGTGGTGGCCGCACTGGCATGCCATGCCTTCTTGTTCGTATTTTTACGGAATATTTTGTGTACATACTGTATCGTGTTGTGTAACAATAAGTCACCAACGAATTGACACCCGAACACTAAAAATAAATAATGAAGATGACCACAGACCCGGTCATCTATTCTGAATTATTATCATAACAATTATATTACTATTTTTTACAGATGATGCCGGCTTTACTCATACTAATGTAAAATGAACTCAATAGTTGGAGACGAAAGATAGTATGTTTTAATAAGATCACAATTGTATATAGAACCGTTTAATTAAATATACAAAAAAAAGTATTTATATTTCACTGTATCAAAAATTCAACACGGTATTTGAATATGAAAATCTTACATCATTTTAACAGAATGCTGAATTTTAAATGTATTTTTTTTATAGTATAATAATAATTTAACAAAACACACCAATTAAAGTTAAAATATAATGAATATTTTAGGTGACGCAAAAAAATAAACTTGGTTTAATTCTTGAAAATCAACGTGATATAACCTAATTTAAATTATTTTATGAATCCTCACGAATGTTGGTTTTGAAATGGTATACTACTTCCCTGAGTTACCCAGAATTAGTTTAATCGTTGTTTATTTATTATTTTTTATAATGTGACTAATATTATAATAAATTATAAAGTAAAAATATCCAGATTATTATTGCCTTAGAAGTGATCACTTTAACACAATTGTTATTTGGTGATATGACAGGTCTTAATTTATTTGTAAGAGATAATAAACATTTTAGTAATAGTCAATTTAGTGCCACTTATTCATATTTTGAATATTCATCTGTAAATTTATTTCAGATTACTGTAACCAATTGTTTATTACAAACTAATAATTTTATATTTTCTTGTATCGTTTGATAATGGTTGTCATGAGCGAAACCGGTGCTGATTATATGACATAATAAAAGTGGAATTAGTGCAAAAGGGTGTTTTATTTTTTGAATAAATATATGTAGTTAGTTAGGACACGATTAATCATATCCATTTATCACTAAACAATATTAAATATATGAATTTCATTATGGAAACGTAGCGTTTATGACGTGTTTATGAATATGAACATAAACATTTTGCATTTATAACGTACAAACTGATTTATTGATAGATATTATCATATTATCTCGTCACCCGTAAGGGTATTAATTTAATGATGATTTTGAATAGCATCATACGCGATCAGGTTTCATAGTGTTGGCCGCTAAATCGAACGATAGAACAGTGACGTTGCAATGACGCGTGAAACAATATTTTATCGTGACGCAATGTAAGTCTTCAACTTCAAAGCTAATTTACTAATAATGGTAACGATTCGCGGCCACTGACTGTCTGCTGCTACAACTGGCTGGTGCAAGGTTTAGATCAGCGGTTCTTAGACGGTACGGAGGAATCCTGTGCTGCGCGACCTTGTTACACGTTTATCGAAAAATTGTGAATCTATAAAGAAAGAAACTATAGATAACCGGTTTTTTAAATATTTAGAATTACCGATGAAATCTTTCAGTAAACATCTACATGACCTCGCCTCAGCACAAAAAGTTACAATTCCATAAATTAAATACCATTTCGTCAAAATGTCTAAATATGTAGGTGTCCTCAAAACCATATCGAATGTGGAAAGGAAAAACAACGTCGCTTTTCAATGTATACAACTTGATACACGTTCGATCAAAAGGATGTATACTGAAAATGCCGAATTAGCATCTAAATTTAGATTTTAAGCATGAAAAAAGAAGGACCTGTGGAAATTGCGATAAGGAAGATATATTTAAAAAAAGAAGGTTTTTTTCAATTAATATCAGATAGTCAATTAAAAAGCTCTGTATACATGCACTTCAAGGTCTTCAAGGTTGTGTATATTTCATAATTGAGCGCCTTAGATTCAAAACCTACTTAACCCCAAAAACAAAAATTGTTGGCAAAGTGCAAAAAACTGCTGTGGACTTTTTAAGTTTGAATACGTTTTGAGACTAAACACGTTTTTGTTAATACGTTTTCTCTGTATTTAGAGAGGTTTTGGAATCGAAATTTATTGATTATGTAGATATTTAAATAGAGAACAAGTTGGCATCAAAATTTTAAGAAGAAAAAAATGGTCTTATTTATTTTTATTTTTCTACTCTTAAAAAGTCTTAGTTTTGTCATGATTGCGTCTTCTATTTATTAGCAAGGTTGTGGAGTGGGACTCCTTCTCGACAAAAAATTCCTCGATTCCTTTTAAAAAAAAATGTGTATTCAAATTGCTCGGCTCAAAAGTGGCGCCACTGCATGCTACTAAGACTTGTCGTGTTTTAAGCAGGGCTGTTGAGTCCGGGGAAAAAAGACGACTACGACTCCGACTCCGACTACGACTACGAATACGGCTTTAAAATAATCAACGACTCCGCTCCGAGAATTTTTTAAAATAATTTCATTTTAACTTATATATATGTATACCATCAGATCATCTTTAGTCAGCCAAGCATGAAATGTTAACACTTTTGACTATTTTGTTTAAATACACATCATTAAATATATTTTTCAAAAATAAATCGAGCCGCACATTTTTCACGACTCCGGCCAAAATATCGCGACTCCGCGACTCCAACTCCACAGCTCTGGTTTTAAACTATGGTCGGAGAAATAAGAGTCGTCTTAATTCCTCAGGACTCCACAGCCCTGGTAATTAGTCTATATTTGCGTCTGTCATTTCTATCAACAATAACATAAAATCTTTAGTAATTACAAATGATGATATCGAAGTATAAATAAATCAAGTGAAATTTCAGGCAAAAATATTTGAAATTTTACCCTTACCATTCAAATACTTTGGTTTTCTTCGGTACAGTGGAGTAATTAGAAAATCTGGGCCCACATGCAAAAGTTATCAGTCAGTATTTTTTTTGTGACAAAAAATATATTAATGCAAAGAAAATAACGACTTCGAATTGTAAACTGCCAACTGTCGATGGATTAGGAACAGTCTAAGTCTTTTTTCGACAATTTTCAGCTGATGATAATTACAAAAAAACAGTTATTTTTATATGACACGTACATGCGAAAAAGGCCCCTTACTAAACAAGTTTTGTTTAGCAACGACTTTTTAAGGAAATTATTATTTTTTCAATCGTAATCTTCTTGTTTTTTTGAAAATTTAAATTTGGCATTATGCGTCGCATATCCTCCCCCCTTGCACGGTGGTTAAGCCACTGCTTCGTTAGTAATAATTATTTCATTTTAAAGCTACGTGTATTTTTCAC
Source organism: Himalopsyche anomala (assembly GCA_031772345.1). Classification (NCBI taxonomy): domain Eukaryota; kingdom Metazoa; phylum Arthropoda; class Insecta; order Trichoptera; family Rhyacophilidae; genus Himalopsyche; species Himalopsyche anomala. The sequence goes on from CM062823.1 coordinate 33,468,376, forward strand.
GTAATTGAAAAATTTATTATAATTTCAGATGATCTCCGTAACTTTCTTCAATTTTCAATCAACTGTCAACAAAAACATAATATTAGTGAAATAAAATTTATTAGAGAATGATATGATGAAAAATATACTGCCGTGAGATCTTGGTTAAATAACAAATAATTTGATTGTATCTTGTATCATTATTTTATGTCATAAAACTACGATCATGCAATATGCACCTCACAACGGTTGATTTATTGTTTTTACATTTGAAAACATTGAGCAAATATATCAATCTGTCGGGAATAAAAATATCAACGTATTTTAGTTCTACAGTTTTTTTTTATATATATTTATGCGTAGATAGCATGTAGAACTAAAATAAGTTGATATGTTTACCCTATTATAATGGAGTTCTACCAAGTAAATTCCGAATCAATAAATGCATCGAATTCATAAATATTGTGTTTTATTTTTCCCCTGGTCGGAATTGTCATATTTCTGTTTTTGGCTTGCATGTATTGTCTTGTTATTGATGCAATGGTTTTCCTTATATATGTATTGTTATAAAAAATATGTAAATTCAAGTGTTATTTTTCCCTAAAAGCAAAAAATCGCTTAACTTCAAACGGCGATACCAAAATTAGATCTTTTTCGCGCAATTTACCAGTCCTACCAATCCACCGCAAGTTACGTGTTTTATCGCAGTGGGGATTTATTTTTTTGATACTCGTTTGAAACACATATTATTTGTTTGGTGCGGATAGAATGCTCGAAGAAGCGAGCTTCGATCACATGGGGTCAGCGGTTAAAATTATCTATGCCGAGTTCCTTTGATAGTGTCAAACCACAAAAATTCTATCGACATTGAAAAAAAAACACTTGTTATTTATAGCTCCTATATTCGTCAAATGAACACTTATAATAAGTCAAACTATTTCCAACGTTCAACTTGATACACAACACTACACTGGGTCAACCTCGTATATGTCGTATGTCCACGATTCTACTAGATTCATTTGAACGGTTACTTCATTGAGATCAAACAATTACTCCTTATTCATTATGTGTTTTGTAATTAAATAAAAAATAAATAATTCATTATATTTACACAATTACTTATATTATATAATCCATATACTTTTTTTACAGATTTTTATTTATTTGTTTGTTATTATCATCCGAAAAACAGGACCTTCAAATTTTATTGCGCCTGGGGCCTCCCAAGGTCTTAATCCGCAACTGATAATAACCGTTCCCAACGGAAAAGGTTAAGCCTCCTTATATATATATGTAAATAATATCGACAGGAGTTACTTAACGGAAACTGTTCGTAAGTAAGTCAATCAACAAACGAAAAAAGAAGAGTCATGTTGTAAAAGGTTTAGTATATATGAAACTAATTTACTCTGTCAACGCGTATTTACACTATCAGATATGACAACTGTGCTGCGGCACACTAGTGTGCCATGCAGTGATTCCAGGTGTGCTACGGCGTATATCTCCATTACGAAAAATCAAATACAGGCAAACTTCTACTTTCGCACAATTCGCTATTTCGCACAAATGAAAGTGAGGAAGAAGAACCAAAAACATCAAGACTTTAACAATAAAAAATATGAACGAAGCTTTTATTCATCTCGATACAATTTTGAATATTATGGAAGAATTTGATCCCAATGGAGAACGCATATCTCAAGTGCGTAGGGCGATCCATAAAAGCACTGCATGTTACAGAACTGTCTATGAAGAAAAGAAAAAAAAAGAGTAAAATACAACCAACTCTTGACAACATTGTTAAAAAAATATATTTTTTATCAAATACAATTTTTGGTGTTTTTTTTACATCCATCTACATTCGAACATTCAACTTTCGCACATATTTTCAGGAACCAATTGTGTGCGGAAGTGGAGGTCCGCCTGTAATTTGTCCTTTATTTCAGTATATAATTTTTTACGTACCGTTTTTTTAATCTATATTATGACGCGATAATCTTAGCAGCATTTTGGTTTGCCGTGGAGAAAAAAAAGAAGCTCAATAGAACGAATATCATATTGCGCCTGTTCAAGCATTAATTACTTTCAACGGTTCTTGGAAGTTTTAACAGTATGCATAAAAGTGAATTATAGAACCGACAACCTTTTTGAAATGTCTGTAATTTAAAACATTCAATTATTCATGTTTTTAAGCATGGTGTCAAGTGTCGCGATGCGTCAATTATATCACAAGGGTCAAGTACAAGGTTATTACAAAGAGACGCATAAATTATAAAATGCAAATATTTTTTTACGTTGATATCTGTATGATATTGTTTTTACATGCTTACGAGTTTTCATATCGAAGATAATGAAATACTGGTTGAAATGTGATGAAAAGTGTCCGCATTTGTGAGGCGAACATTTAGTTGAAATTGCCTTCCATATGTAATTCCCAGCATTCAATAAAACATTTATCAGCATTAAACCAATTCATTTTAATTTTAAATAAAGTTATACAAAAATAAAATAGTAAACCTTCTTCGCGAACACCGTGTACTATCATGATACAAAAACCAAAATCATTCATAAAGGTGATAAATAGGTTATCCAATCCCGGGATCCCGGGATTGGGCACTCAACGTGAAATCGTGTATAATTTGAGAAATGTTTTGGTTCGAGGAATTTGAAAATTTAAAAACCCTATAACGAATTAACCAAATTACCCTGAATATCACCGTAACTCGTTTTTTTTATAGCTCTCCAGAATTTCAAAATCTCAAAACCCATGAATTTGTCGATTTGCCCAAAACTTTTGCTCGATTTTTTTAGCTCTTTCAAATCCAAAATCGTAAAAATTTTCGGGATTTTCTAAAAATTTCTTAACCGCGATCGCGACCGTGCTAATCCCGAGATTTCGGGTCACAAAATTGGAGAGGATCCCAGGATTGGACAGCCTAGTGATAAAATATATAAAAGGATACTTTCATTGTATATTGGCTTCTTTTTGCAATGACCGTGTAGGATTTCCTGAAAATCTTAGATATGTCCTCATTTAGGATTTGTTGCCATGTCTGCTTCTTCTTCATTGAGATACAATCATATTATGTAGGTATATGGTCAATAAATAAATTATAAAGGAGGTATACATATGAAACTCGTCTGCTAGCCGTTCAATTTTTTTAAAAAACAACTTTTCAATATACAAAGTATGCTAATGACTCGTGGAATGTGTATGTTTGTAGGATCAACGACATGTGAGTTATTATTTTTTTTAATTATTCACCAAAAAAAATGAATTTATTCGACAAAAATACTTAATTACGGAAGAGAAGAAAAAAAAATAGTCAATATTTCTTCTTTTGTTGATAATCTAAATTTCGTAACGAAGCCGATTGCTCCTGATTAATCAACAACATAACACAAGTGCTAAACATGAGTTAAAACTTTGTTTCTCGTTACATGAATACTATAAAAAAGAATATATTATTAATCTCAAAAAGCTGTTATGTATTCATGATATTGTATAATTCGGGAAATAAAAGATCCATTGCTTTTAAAATAAATAAGAAATAAAATTAAAATATATATTAATATATAAAATTCATAATTATATTTTTTTTATTTGCCATCTATCATTTGTGCCAGATTAAGTAATTACATCAAGACAGTGTTAAAATGATATCTTTAATTCCATACAATAAAATATTTACTGTACATGTCCAGTTGCGTATTCAAGTTAAAATACAGCGTTATCTATTGGGCCAACAAATTAGGCAGATAAAGCAGATTTATATACATATACACATCGTAACATACCATAATTAAAACCGTCTTACCCAGAGTGCAAAATTATACATTCCATAAAACGACTACTGCATTTGCGTAAAAAAAAATATAAATGTTGTAAAAATTCATTATCTGTGTAAGAAGTTAATACCATCTTATCATCTAAATTTTCATTTTGGTCATAGTTGATATAAAATCAGCGTAACCCATCGGTCCTGCATGTGACCGAACCACTGCAAATGGCTCCATGGTTGCGTCGGTTTAAATGACATAATCGGATATTCCCAAATAACGTAGTCAGAGTCATAACACTCATAACGTATGTCAAATTTATATCGATATGCTATTCGAAAAACCAAAAAAGCACTTATTTATAGTGGGCGCTTATGTCTGGACGTTTTTGTCCGGGCGGTATTTGCGAGCACTTCTACGGTCGCATTTGGCTTGGCGCTAATGTCTGGGCGCCATAAAATCATGTATATAATCCAGCCTATGAATTAATTTTACGAACAATTGACAAAAAAATACCACATATCGTCGGCATACTGGCAGAAGGCGATAATTCAAAAACCATCTGTTTTGTGTTATGAATGCAGACGGATAGCTTGAAACACGCTGTATTTTTTGAAAAAACAAGTTTAGTCATATTGTGTTTATTTTTACATAATTCTAACATTAAATACATATAGACAATTCCGATAAAAACTATTTTTTTTTTTAATATCGTTTAATAGAATGTTTGAGAATGTGTTTTAAATTCGTTAATCATTATCAAATTTCATGAAGTTTTTTATATCGATAAGTAATAGTAAAGTGCATAAAAAGTATAAAAGTTTGTTCGATTTATCGCCTTCTGACAATAAACCTACGATAAACAAAATCGAAAATGTCGATAATTTAAAAAATAAAATAGATAGCTCACATCTCGCGAGCAATATTTTACACCGGTAAAAGCCGCTGTAAACGGGAATTGATTGAATCGTAAAATTAAAAAGAGGGCTTACTTATATCACAGAAGATGAGCGATGGGTGTTGAAATTGTATGTATTGTAAACAGAGACATCATTAGTGATAAGTTTTCTTCGTGCGAAATGTTTTGGCACTACAACAGTTTCTATGTATGTGCCTAACTAATTAAGAAACCATGTCTTAAGACAATAATTTTAATGTGTTTATTGAAAGACGTGTTATTCAAGGATACAAGAAACCAAAGTAAATCTGAACGCGTGTTTATTCGGAGGATTTGAAAATTGTAAATATTAATAATATTTCAATGATTTATCAGACGAGAGAATTTTTTTAACCCTCATTCAGTCCATTGAATATATTGAGTCAACCGTAATAAAATCTAGAAATAAACTGTACTCTTATTTTACACGATAGAGGCATTCTACCAAAAAATCGTGTATAAAAGACCGTGTAAAATAATCATCAAAAAGAAGCTATTTTCGTTATTTGAAATTTTTTATTTTACTCACGGAATGACTGTAAGTAATTTAACTTATGTACTGTATTTACTATTTTGGATGCGGCCCTTGGATTACGGTTGGACTGCTCTGTTCAAATAAATAACATATATACCCTCAACTATTTTTGTACGTGTTAAATATTTATTTATTTATTGTTTAAAATTAAAATTATAGTACATGACATAACAGCTGACGCCAATTCGCCATGTACTTGACAAATATAAAGACACAAAATATTAAATAAAACTACATAATACATAAAAATCAACACAAAAAATCAAGAAATAAAATATAAATGTTATACTTCTTCTTCTTTCTTTGGCCATGTTCGCTCCCTATGTGGAGCATATGGCCGCCACGCGGCACCTCCATGTTTCCCTGTCTCCTGCCAATTGCTTTGCTTCCTCCCATGACATGCCAGCATCCCTCAGTTCCGCCGAGTATGTACTCGGCGGACGTCCGGGACGCCGGAATCCCACCGGTCGAAAGAAAAGGCAGGCAGGATTGAGGCTTTCCGGAGGCATCCGCAGCACGTGACCCAGCCAGTTTCAACGTCTCTCCATAACCACTGAGATAATGTTATAAATGTTATACAAAAAAAAACGTGTAAAAGGGTGATAGAATTCATAGAAAAATTGATGATTGAAACCGTGTTATTTGAAAAAAGGACATCATTGTGGTACAGAAACTCGTGTAATAAATGGAAATAGTGAAGACTCAATAAATAAATTATGCAAAAAAAATAATATAATATGTTTTTTAATTAAGAAAAAATCCTAGTATTCATCGTTACTTGATTATATACGGAAATTTTATGAGGGACTGAACATAAATCGCTTTCATCACTAGAAATGTCTGTAAAGTCCAATGTGACCGAATCCAGGAAATTTATTAAATATTTGTTTGTCGAATCAAAGTTGTGAAAGAACATTAAATATTTTTTAAAGCAGTTAATAGTTAACAGTTAATAGGTGAAAAACTTTAAATCCTTCCTTGAAAGTATGATTCTGTAGTTATCCTTGCTATGCATTCATTGAGTGAATGAAGTGATGACAATTTAGGAAGAATTTTTATTAAGATTTTTTTATATGGTACAAGCAGGCACATTTAATTGGCTCTAAGTAACAACGTACAATGTAAAACTTTAAAAAAATCACACGTTGATTAACCACTGTTATTTGTAATTTATTGCCATTTGATCTTTGATTTATAACAATAAAAAAATGTAATTCTTACGTATTTGCTACAAAAAGTAAACAGATAATTTAATTCGCATGTAAGAATTTCCTCATTAAATTGAAAAAAATATTTATATTACTTTTTTCAATTCGATTTTTTTACATACTATTTATTGATGATGGTCAACGTAATATTATGAACTTGGTGCATTTCATCACTTTTATTTCAATATGTAATAATACTTAATAACACAAAAGTTCAATTAGTGGTCTGCCGGATTAAAATTGTGAATTTTGTGGTCCGTGAGCCCAAAAAGTTTGCCGACCGTTGTTCTAGTTGATATGGTTTGTAGTGTTGGTACACGTTGTTATCCTTTATACTATTTTACGCAAAATAATTGATATTTAATTAAGTTTATTTTAGTATATATACAAATAAACATGTCATTTTTATGATGTCATTAACACAAATTAATTGTCCATATTAATTAAATGTATATTAACGCAATCATTATAATATATTAATTGGTATAATCATATAATAATTGTTGACCTATTAGTCATTGCATTCGGAAAAATAAAATACTCATTTGCACTAATTCCACTTTTAAACAGTCCACCCCAGTTATTCGAGTTTTGTAGTAATTTCATTATTTTTATGATTTACTTAAGACTTTCTTTGTGTTTTATACTCTTAACTTCAAAAAATGGTGTTTCTATGAATGCCCACTGTTTAATTCCAAGAGTATAGATCAATTGTTATGTCGAATATATAGGATAACATTTACTGCTCCAAGATTAATGATAACAATTGTCGTAAAAGAGTGGTATTAATGCAATTTTCAGATAACAAGTTTCAATTTTTGAATGAACATTTTCATGCATCGTTTTTTTAATCAATTTAAGTCTGCTATTTGCTATATATTTACATCACCATATCCAATGATTATTTGTCGTTACTTGACTACCTCTTCCAGTACTCTTACTTCAACCGTTTCCGCTCCCTATGACAAACGTGTGACCACCACGCGGCATCGCTTAGATTCCCAGTCACCCAATAATAGCCAGCTTTATACACAGGTATTTTCACTTCCATTTTAGTAAAATATATGCTTTAAAACGAGAAAAAGGTGTTTTAAAGAAAGGTACATTGGGTAGTAGTTTTGATCTACATATATAATGAAAAAAACTCTTATAGACTTTGTTTACACTGCATTTTTTGTTTTTAAACATACGCAACCTTACTTGGCCTCCTAAACCCACGACTGCTTTTCTATTTGTCCCTGGTGTCGAAAACGTCAAGCGTATCTAGAGTTTTTTTTTCCTTCACTGGTAGTGTCTTAGGAACAGAACTGCCCAAGACTTAGTGACGTGCACTTAAGTGAGCAGAAAATCAATCGCTCAAGATAATTGAAAAGCTTCTATGTGTTTAGGTCTACTCACTTTCCGCAAAATTCACATAGAACTGGTAGGTTAACTTATAAGCCACCAAGTAGGCGTTGTCGATCTGTCCAATGGTTGAGGTTGGGTCGACTTGCGCAGCTCGTCCTTTTCATCGTGCATTAAACGATATCCCCATTGGATGTGCTCTGCATTCTGTTTTATAGAGCCACGATTGCGCATACGCAACCACTCGATCGCATGAAATGCCAAAACCCTTAGTTCCGCCAAGTTTAGGACACCCTATGGACAAGGCGCCGAAATCCTACTGGCGAAATGACTAGACAATCAGAGTTAAGGTTTCCCAGAGGCATTCACAGCGTGTATCCCTTTCAGTTCTATCATATCTCCACCTTAGTATCCACTTCCACCTCTTGGGTATCCACTTTTTTACAACATAAGAAATTCTTTCATTTGACTATCTCTCAGCGAGTTTTCTCACCGAAGTCATTGGGATTTTTTAATTCTTAACGAGCTTAAAAAAATTTAAATCAGCGGTTGCCAACTTTATGAACCACAAGTGCCTTTAAACTCACAACTTTAATCTTGTGGATCACAAAAAAGATTTTTCTCTTTAATATTATATAATGGTATTTCAAACACTTTTATTCTTACCACAAATTAATAAGAGCGATATTTGCAGCTGCGTGTTAAAATAAGTTTTAAAAAAATTGGCTTCAATTACGTTACTGTAATAACTTTGCGGACTACTCAAATCGTCTCGCGGAGTATCGGTTGACGACAGCTATTCTGCATCATTCATTATTTTTCATATATTGATTCGATTTCCTAATGTATTATATGTCCAGAGACGTTTTTTAATATTTTACACTCTAAGATTGTTTGTTTCATTACACAATACTTGTATGGTTATTTCACGAATACGTAATCTTAAAAATATCATGGGATAATATATATATAGCAACAGCTTATTCGGATAATCGTACGAGCGACACGTCCGTTTGCTGTTAAACTACTACAATTTTTTTTAATGATCTAGTTAATTGACACCAATTTAATATGTCCAAGACTTATGTAATTGTCATTTTACACTGTAGATCTCAAGCATTCAGAACAATAATCATACCACTCGTTATTTTCCGAATGAGGTTCGAATACCTAACGACCCACAATATCAAATATTTTATATTCAAACGCAGGGTTGTCCAAAATGCTGATATATTCATATCGACTGTTGAAAGGAAAAAGGACGGAACTCAACAGTTTTCCCAAAACAGCTTTTTTCGATAATCACAATGTATACAACTTAATACATGTTCTATCAGAAGGATGTAAGATTAAAATGCCGAATTAGTATTTAAATTTAGATTTTACGTTTGTAAAAAGAAAGGCCTGTGAAAATTGCGCCCAAAAAAAGGACTCAAAAAAAGGTTTTTCTTGAAAAAGTCAATAAAAAAACAGTTTATCAATCACCGTGCACTACAAGATTGTGTATGCTTCATAATTTGCGTTTGGCCCAAAATTATCAACAAACGTTTTTTGTGTATCCTGTAAAATTTGTTCCTTTCCGCAGTCGATATTTACGCCAGCGGCGTACTTGGTTCCAAATAAAAAGTACCGCTGTTTATTTTGACTGACGTTTCTCCCGTCCCTCATATATTATATGATATATATCGACTGTGTTTAAATAAAAGAGATCAACTCTAAATTGGTGGTTTTATTTGATAATCACAATGTTTCTAACTAAATACACCAACTGTCAAAAGGGCTTATGTCGCAAATGCCGAATAAGTATCTAAATTTAACTTCAAATTGCAGCCACGAAAACGGACCTTCATAAAAGGTTTTCTTAAGCAACTTATATAATTTATATAACATTGAGTTAATAAAACACGTGGTTATAATTCTTTTGAAGTTTGTGTTTATATAATAATTTAAATTTGACTTTCTTCTCTCCTGTAAAAATTATAATGTGTGGGTTGATGCCTTTTACCTAAACTTTAACTTATGTACTATTTATTATTCTGAATGTGGTCCTTGAACTACGGTTGGACAGCTCTGTTCAAATAATAAAAATATATATATATATATTTACATTTTCGATTTATATCAAAGTTGAGATGTTTCATTAAAAAAATCAACAAGGTGAGATAAAAATCTTTTTGTGTGAAATATAACCGACCTAGGTTAACGAAACTCTGCGTTCGATAAATCTAGATTTGAATAATACAAATTGTTTTTTGATGAATTTAAATACGCGCTCGAAAAAAGATATGACGTAAAATGAATTAATATTGTTTTCCTATTATCACTAATGCACTTAGACGATAGTTTTTTTTTATTATAATTTAAATAAATAAATTTCAACATCGAAATTTAATCAAAATATTAGGAGTTTGGAATCAAAAATGACTAGTTTCACTTTTTCCTAGAAAAATGCAATTTTCTTATACAGTTTTCAAAAACAGTTTTGCTTATAAGCTCATATTTTGACTCTTGATTGCATGGAAACTGCGAGGCTTTTAGCGACTTTAACACTTCCTCTACGGTGCTAAAAAATACTTCCGAAATGGTGCTGACCCTTTAGCAACCAACTAAGAAACATGTTTTTTTTTATTATACGCCCTTGGTTTTTACCGTCCATCAAAGCACGGTGAGTGTTGAAACATGTTTTTCATTTGGATCTTTAAGGGCCAGCAACATATCGAAAGTATTTTTAAGCACAATAGGGGAAGTGTTAAATATTAAATTCTATTCTTTGAACGAAAAAAAGAGGAAAATTTTGAACGATGAAAGAGAAGAGAGGTTGAGCAACTGAGTAACTATCAGTTCTCGTAGAAACACTTCTGTTGAGATAAACTCTATTAGGAGTCCATATGCTCCACATTGGGGGCGGACATGGTAAAAATAAAACAAAAATATGTTTGTGAATACAAAAAACTGGTTATCCAATATAGTATATACACAAAAACTTTATTTAAATAAATATGATAGGTAGGTGAATACTAGTTTTCATAAAAGGTATGAGGTGCTTTCATCGAGCATTACATAAAGTTATAAATTCAATTTTCATATAATAAAATTAATAAGTTTGTATCGAAATCGATAAATATTCTAACTAAGGCGATTTTAAAATAGGAACAACTTTCTGTTTTTCCCCAGATGACGTATTAACTCGTCTTGATAACCATGTACAATTGATTTACTATGAATATTTATCGCCGTCTCTTCTATTCCACTTGAATAGAGCGAGTGCGCAAATGACGAGCACGTTCTGTGAATATTAGAATGTTTGTAAACAAAATAAATAATTGATAATATCTGTCATTATTCCTTGACTCATTTTCGAATTCGTTTAGTTTAGTTGTATGCATATAAGATAGTGCAACAATAGTTTCTAAATTTCATGGGAAACAAAATAATTTTGCAATATAAAATTCAATCTTGGTTAACAACGTGAATCGCTAAATTTCACACAGCCCAGTATTTCGACGCGCGTCCGTTAACGTTATTTGAACAACAAAAAAACTCTTTTGAGTTATTATATAATCATTCTTAAATGTCCAAAAAAAAAACGGACAACCTAAGAACCAATATTTGATTAAAACTATTGCAAAATGCTTATTATTTAATAACAAAGATTGCTAGTGTTTAAGTCATATGGAGAGCAAAGTTAATAAAAAAATAAGCGACATAATAAACAAAATAGTAAGATTAATATGAAAAAAATATAACGTCAAAAATCGTTATTTTTCTGTCTCTAAACGTATTTTTTCAATATTATTATTAAGTGCTATTATGATTCTATAGAAATACTAATAGATTTAATTTAAATGATTTAAAAATACCTATTAGTTCAGCGAAATTGATGACGTTGTCAAAAATAAAATTGTGCAATAGGTTATAGTGAGGGCTGTGGAGTCGCGTAAAAAAAAGACGAATCCGACTCCGACTCCAGCTTTTCAATAATTAACGACTCCGACTCCGAGGAAATTTTTCAATTAACGTATTGGCAGCCTAACGCTAGATGTACTCATTCAGAAACCTTCGCGGGCGTTCACAGAACAACTCTCCAAAATTTTATCCTAATCGGATGAGCGATATAGGAACGCATAAGGGACAAACAAACATTAATTTTTATATAGATACATGTCAAATTAGGAACTTTTCTCGCACCCCAGATAATACAATGAATGTTTCGAATTTCAAATTCTTTATGCAGCATCTGTTTTTTTTACTGTGAAAAACATAATATTCGGTTGTCATCAGCTTAATCGTTAGTAGTATTTTGAAACATTATAAAAATATTATTATTTCAAGATTACTTTAAAAACCTGAAATATATTTTATTATTCAAATAGGACTATTAATACAGCAACGATCGTTTAAAAAAACCCACATAATTTTAGAGAGTATTTTGTCCCGTCTTTACGATGGCATTGCAGCGGTTGCCGCACAATGCATCACATAATATCTAAACCGCTGAATTATTCACAAAGGACATTATCACCATATTTTATGACTGGAATAAAATAAATGAAACATTCGATACGTAAGTAGCATCAATGCAAAGCTACAAGGTGGCTGCAAAATAGTAACGGCAATAAAGTGACGATATGGGCAAAGATAAAATAGTTTTTTCTCTTCTCACGACATAATAAATATTGGCTCGTATTCAACCGGTTTGAATTTTAATACAGTTTCGGTCATAATTTCTATGACATTGGTCAGAATTTATATTGAATGGTCATAATATATCGGTCAGTGTCTAGTGGGAAGAATACATAATTAATGGTCAGAATTTATATAAAATAGTCATAATTTAAATGAAATTAAAAAAAAAACCTAACCTCACCAAAATGGTTATAAAATCTAACCGTATAATATTTTTACTCTGACCAAAAATTGTATTTCATTCAGACCGAAAGATTATTTGAATTCTGACCAAAAATTGATTTTAACTTTGACCATTTATTTTGTTCCCATAAATATTATTGTAAGTAAATGCGTCGGTTTTCGTCGCGCAGTGGTCAATTTCGTTATCATCCGTAATGGATCTCACGGATCCCAGTACGAGTAGCATCATTAGGTATACCGATTTCTGTTCGAAGGCATGGATGTTTGTGATGTCTAAAAAATTCCCTCATACCCACTAATGATAAAATAACGGCGAGAGCGATAAGCTAACCACTAATCCTGTCCTAACCGCATCCCTTTTATTCCGACTGTCTTAAAAAAAGAAGTTCAACCAACTGAGTAACAAGCAGTTCTCGTAGACAAAACTTCTGTTGAGATATCTCCATTGGGTAGCCATATACTTCGCGCTGAAATGTTTGAATGGTAATATTCCTTGAAACAATGTAAAAGGTGGTTTAATTTCGCGAGGAACTCAGAGATTAGGGAACGTACAATACATCGGACCATCACGTCAGTGGGTATGGGAGATGTTGGAATTGGCTGGGTCACGTGTTGTGGATGCCTCCTGAAAGCCTTAATTTTCCTTGGCTCTTCTTCCGTCCTGGACGACCGTCGGGTACTATCCATAGAATGTACTCAGCGGAACTAAGAGATGCTGGCATGGCATGGAAGAAAGCAAAGAAATTGTAGCGGCCATATGATCTCGAAAGTCTCTGAATCAAATGTATTTGAACCTTAAATATTCATTAAGTGATAAACACAAATATTGTACGTATTCTGTCTTCCGAAAAAAACATATAAAAAGAGTTCTGCGACTCAATTAATATACTTGGAAACGCTTAACTAGCAGCGTGCCGTAACGTTAAATAGCTTTAATTCGATTGCCACAGGCATGGAGGCTGGATGAAAATTTGTTGTACCAAGTTTAGAACTGTCTACATAATTAGAAATGTTTTGATTACAAGACTTATGTTATTTGTTGAAATTTTTGTGCCACCCGTCCCTGCTACAATTTCATTAATAAAATACTCAAATATTTTGCAAACTCTCCCGGTATTTTAGGTCGATTGAATCTTTACATTTCATTCGAGAATGACAGAGACATTCTATTTGAAAGCTATGATATCATTGAAATGTCATCTTCTTCCGGTGCTCCAACGATTATAATATTAGATTTGCGGATGTGGATATATTTAATGACGATTTCAAAAGAAAATGTCTTATTTATTTTGTTAAAATGTTTAAATTCATTACTACCGTACTTTTTTATTGAAAAAAATTCATGAAATTTATTGTCTTTTTTATGTGAAATATGTAGGTCCCTTTGAACGTGTTCTTTTTTAATTTAAATAAATAATTATTGAGTGAACCATTTTTTATTACAATAAGAAAGCAGTTGGGGGTTTAATTTTCTTTTACCTTTTTCAATTTTTACCGATGGCATATTTCGTCACAAAATATTTTACACTCGATTTAAAATAACATCACCTTTTTCACATGTGGGTATCGCTTATGAGGTGGCCTTCATTATTAAAAAAAATACTAGACCATAATAATGATAGAACAAAATGATTTTAATATTTGTTAGTTTTGTAAAAATGTGAGTAAGCTTTTTCGTTAATCAAGAATAAAATGGTTCATAGAAATAGATATATTATAATAATGAAAAATTGGATTCCGTTGTGCGGCTTAATATTAAGTATAATTCTAAACAATTTGTTCAAAATTATTAAGGACAAAGATTGCATAAACTTTTGAATTATATATAAATAAATCATATATTTCAAAATAAAAAAAAAATGTAAAAGTGAAATCCTTTATTTGGGCGGTTTATTTTTTTTCACGATTTCGAAATAGCGCGGTCAGATTTTTAAAAAAATGATAGCTATTTCAGAATCAAGCCATCTTTGGGCTAGTGCCTCATGTTTCTGTCGACTCAGCCCTACCAATATAATTAACATATTTTATTTAGGTTGTGCGATTGTAGTGGTAAATTATTTAAAAACAGGTACTGAATCAATGTTACTAGCCGCTGTTACAAGTATAATGACTGTGAAGTGTATATGTTACACCGAATCGGTGAAATTGCCTATTTCACGCAGTCGGCAGACATTTTGCTGAATGCGTGAAATCGGTAAGCCCGTTGCCTATTTCACGCATTCGGTAAAATTTCTGCCGACTGCGTGAATTCGGCATAAAATCTTTTGCTTATTTCATGCATTCAGCAGGTAGATTCATAGAAACTTTGTAGGTTGTCTATGATCACAGCGCTCTGGCGGTGTTTTTTGCAACTAAACCAAATGTCATTTCATAGCATATAAAAGCATATTGTTAATTAATTACAATGTCGTTCATCTCCATACAACTTGCAAATAAGTTAAAACTGTAATATGATAGTCAGCACTCGTCGACATCAACTCATCGGGCGTCATTTTAGAGATCTATTTTCGACTTTGGAATGTCTCCCTTTGTGACAGTTGTCAAAATAAACCATAGACCATAATAAGTTATATTGGAACTATCTATGGTATAAGAATAAGCTGTCACAGTGATGATAAAATAATTATATTTTAATTGTAGAAAGCTTATAAAAATTAGAAATTAAATTTACTCGCATTTTTGCATCCAATAAAATCAAATAACGTTCGTTCGGACACAGCACTGTACAACATAACCTCAACGGGTGACGTTTCTATAATGTACAAGCTGTAAGCCCGTTGCCCTCAACGGGGTGATTTTTTTGCATTTTTGATAAATCAAATATTTACTGGCGTGGAAAATCAAATGCAAACTTATTTATTGAATAAGCCAGAAGGTTTTAGCTTAATTAATTCTCTAAATGGTTTTTAAGAATACACCCAGACCTCTTTAAGAATTAAAATAATTGGGATTGTAAATAATTACTCAAATATCGGAAAACTTGAATTCTGGACGTGCTTAGACAGTATTTCAATGTAAATAATAAAAAATTACAACTGAACCAAATTTAAATTAAGAAACAAAAATTCGACCCATGGTAAAAAGAAATGTTATGATATTTTTATTAACAAAAGAATAGTGTGTCATTCCACTATGACAGTAACAAGACAGTGGAGAATGTCGACTAATAAAATATTGAGAAACCGTGTTACATAATATGTATATGATTTTTGTCATCCTATAATTATTATAGGATGACAAAAATCATAAAAACAGAGGGCGGGGGTGTTGACTCTAAAAATTTTGAGAATCCGTATCACATATAGGATAATCGAAATTAATTGCAAATTTTATCCAGATGTATGAAAAATATTCAAAATATATTCTCACACAATTATAATCTCACATAAAATTATATTTATAATATATTTTATCTAGTATGGAAGACAGTCAAAATATATAAAAATCAAATGCAATTTTTCAATAAAAAATCAATTGCACATTTTATCCAAATGTATGAAAAAAAGCAAAATATTATTCTATGATAAATCCATATCATAATTCAAACATTATTAATGTATTAAAGAATTCAAAAAGATTTACAAGGTCAGACGTGAAAAGATTTAATCATTATGATTCAATTGATCAAATCAGCTCCAAAGAATATTTCTCTCACTCGACTCACATGATCCAACGATTCATTTCGATAGCCCTATAATCATAGTTTACAATAATCGAATTAAAGTCTTTGATTATTCGAAAATTTTCGAATATTATGATCCATGGTGATAGAATACTTCAGCTCTACACCAAGAAATATCGATTTTTCAAACGGGAAGATATCAGAACATTCACGCGCGGCTTAAAATAATCCGCTCTCATTGGATAGAACGACATTTCGAAAATGTGCTATTCAAAATACCGTTATCATTAGACGAATTCCACGGCAAGATCCGCATTAAGCGTTATTAATAATATGAAGATTGGCCCTTTTAGTTAGTTCGTGAAAAATGGTTGGAACATGGTATAGAAATAATCTTTTCAAAACGCGTCATCATTCTGCATTCACAATCAAAAACAATAATGACAATATTACAGCCAAGCTAAATTTGACTTCTGTGTAAAAATTATTTTTTCAACTGTCATGTTGACAGTTAAAGAATTTATACACTGACCATAGACAATAAATATACACCCTGGCGAATTCACTCAGTCGGCAGAAATATTACCGAATGCGTGCAATAGGCAACGGGCTTGCCGAATTCACGCATTCAGCAAAATTTCTGCCGACTCCGTGAAATAGGCAATTTCACCGATTCGGTGTAACATATATATTACGCGCGGCAATAACCTAACACCGAGCAAATTCTCACTTTGTACGTAACTTATTTCACCGCTACACCTAGATCTAGGGATTGCAATACCAGACATACATCAATACCAGTTTTACAAAAAAAAAAAAAAAAACAACGAATTGGGATCTTAATACCGGACGAGTAATTCTAAATCAGTATTTCTTATAAAAAATCATCACTAAAAAATATTTACAATCATAAAAAAATACGATTTTTTTAAATAGTAACACATCATCAAAAAGAGTTTTCAATTCTGAAACTTTTCGTTATTGATAACTCTTAGTAGATTTAAAATATTCCAATTCATTTAGAACATTTAAAAAACATATGTGATAATTTTTATAAATTAAAAATTCGGTTTTAATTATTTTTTACTACAGAAACAACGGTATTTTTGCATTTTAATAATCGGTATTTCGGTATTGAAATAACACCGGGATCCCGGTTTCGGTAATACCGATATTGCAATCCCTATCTAAATTTGCGGCAGGTATAAACAAAACTGACAAATCGCTTAAAGAACTATTGCATAACTGCGTTATTTTTTTATTTATCAATCACCTAGCAGTTTTGGTGCGTATACAGGTAAATAAAAACTAAACACCACCGAGAGTTCAGGGACACGCTGTATAATAGTGATACAAGATATAACTATTGATGATACCTTACGATAAGACTTGCGAAAAACCAGTTTCCACACAGTCAGTTTGCTAATATTTTATACCAATCGCGAACATACACGCAATAACTCGAAACAAACATTTGTGATGTTCTTAAAATACCTCGAAATATTCGCACCACTATCGTAAAATTTAGAACATCGTTTAAGTATTCAATTCTAGAAAATTTAACTCACACAACCAAACTGAAAATCTGATAAAATGTCAGTTTTAAATTTAGAATTTCATACCATGAATTAAAATTTTATGAATAAAATTTATGTGTGTTTTTTCCTTGTACGATAAGTTTTTCTACCAGATGACGATTGTGCGTTTATTATGTGAAATATATTTTTTAATTAACATTATTCATTTCTCCACCTCATACCATTATGTTTTATTATGCATTTTTTAAAAGATTGACGCGCGCTATTTTTTCATATATGTACGTAGGTTTAAATAAGTTGTATACATAGCAGCGATTTCCAAACTGGGAGGCTCACCTCCCTGGGGTGGCGTGGAATATTACAAAGGGAGGCGCGAATAGTTTAATAACAGCAGAATATTTCTTTACCCTTTAAAACGTGTACGAGGCGTAATAACATAAAGTTTGGAAACCACTGATTCATAAGAAATGATTCCATTAAAATTCTTAATTTAAAAATACTCATACTAAGAAAACACTATTGCATTCAAATCAATATAGATATCATTGCTTTGGTACATAGATTTAATGATATAAAAATGACTATAAAAACCTAATGCTAGCTGTGGATAATATGTCTAGAGGTAACTGATTGTGATTGAAACATTTTTATCTAGAATAATATAAAATCAAAGAATTCACACTTATCTTTGTTGGAAAGATTTTATTAAATACATATCCGATCCCAATGTGGAGTAAATGGTCTCTTAATTGAGGTATCTCAACAGAAGATTTTCTACGAGAACTGGTTGTTACTCAGTTGCTCAACCTCTCTTCTTTTCCAATGTATTAGAGATATAAATGATAGGGTTAGGATAGGACTAATGATTAACAAATCGCTCTCTCTAAGCCCCGTTAATTTAGGATTGGAAAGGAGGGAGAGAATTTTTAGACATTACAAACATCCATGCCTTCGAACCCATGAGACCCGTGAGATTGGCATTCCGCTTTAGACCCGACACTGTTTGAAAGATTATGATTTTAACATTTTTAAAAGTGGTTTAGGGGTTACGCGTTATTGTTTGTTTATAGTAAAGAATGATAAGTTCTCAAAAATGGCTACATCAATAATAAATATCTGACACAAAAATAAATTTAAACTATAAGATATTCTCGGAAAAAAACGTATACTGTCCCTAATCCGTCGACAGCTGGAAATTTACAACTCGAAGTCGTCCTTTTCTTTGCATAAATTTTAGTTTTGTAACAAAAAAAATATAGTCCCTTTGATAACTTTTGCATATGGGCCTAGATTTTCTAGTTACGCCACCGCTCGTCAGTTTAATTATACTTTGTCAATAGCAGGTAGAGTGAGACAACAAATGAGTCACAGAGAAACCAATAGGAATTGAACCACTATGCAGTTACTGTCTTTAATGAGTAATGACTCATTGAATTGAATTCATTAGTAGTAAGAATTGAGCCTGACCAAGCAACTCAAAAGTGTTAGTAAAACGACAAAGTGATCCATTTACCATGTCTACGTCTTACCAAATCCTAAAAAAACGGGCGTAGAGAGCGAACAGCTTTCAGCTAGTATTAACTTCTTACCCTACCTTATTATTTCTTAAATGACAGGTTGAGCGACATGCTTAAAATCGGTTTTCGTTTTAAACCTTTTCTAGAAACACTTTATTAGTAATAATAATATTATATGATGAATGTTAGACGTAAGGTGGTGAAGAAAATTGTACGTGAATTTATCATCTAGCGCTTCTGCAAACACAACGTAGGTAAGCGCCAATATGGAAGATGAATAAATTAAATATTACGAGTGTCTGCCGAACCGCAGTTATTTTATCAGCCTGATAAACAAATCGATTTCAATCAAACGTTAAAAAGTGTTGTTATGCACGAGCGTCATTTTAAATATGTATACACAACACACACAATGTTTTAACTTGTCAATTTATAATAATTTGTCTGCCCGCGCATGCACTAAGTAAAACTTTGCTATCCCGATGTAGTTTTTCATCGGTGAAGAGTTATTCTTATATGGCAATATTTAAATAATTGCATGTAACATGAACTATTTAAAAATCGAACCAAGCGAAGTTCGCAACTGTACGTAATACTTAACTTACCGTGCTGTCAAAATAACAAATAATAAATTATATTTATGAACTTGATGTTAAAAAGTAGACGCTAAACAATTACATATATTGCCGTCTTAGTACTTTCACTGCAAAGGAAACTCGCATACCTAAACATAAGTATAATATTACAATAACAGAATCTTCACAAAAGAGAATGCGCGAATTATAATAGCATAATTATTTTGACTGATTCTGACTCATTTACGAATGAATAAATAAATAGGAACCAGTGCTATTAACTATTATTTCGTGCTATTTTTACTATGCATGTCACCTAGAAATAAATATCAGGTTCGAAAAAAAATATTCAAACAGCAAGAAAGTCTAAATACATTTAAGTTTATAGTTATTTCAATTCTTCACTTGTATACCCTAATTATTCTTAATTGCTACATCAATACTGAAATTTAAAACCAGAATCTAATAAGAACCATTAATTTTAGCGGGAAGAAAAAATTAACAAGTCTAATTGACTAATTGTATTAATTATTAGTAAATAAAATGCTCGAGTAAATTTTTACTTTATAAAAAATATCGTTTGTTTATATATTATATGTTTGCGATGTTGTTATTTTCAAATGTGTGTGAATATTTTTGAGCGCACTGTCAACATCTTATTTCAGATTGGCGTGAATATATATGATACAAACAATCTATAATGTTTGTACTTATATAGCGAAATAACGTTAGTCACTTAGGAAAACAATAAAACAGATAGAAGTAACACAATTTTGAATAATTATTTAATATACGATGTGTGGAAAACTTTGAATTTGAATCACAAATCATTCATGTATGATTACGCGGTTTCATGTTATGTATTTTGCATTAAAACAAATAATTAAATTATTTTGGCAACAAATAACGGTAGCAGGGATAATTTTGAATGCCAGAAGAAAGTGTTCCTTGTAACCGCGCCAAGAGCGAGGTTAATATATAAATATAAACGAAAAATATAAATACACAACAGTCAACACGCAAGATTGTTTTCCTAGCGACTTACCTATCATTGGTCGGGACGGTCTTTGATTTTAGTTCGTAGAATGGCTGGTTGGTTGTCGCGTATGACATCGCTCCCAGGATACTCTGATCGAGGATGTTCAGGTCATCCGCGCACAGCGAGGCCAGATCGAACCCGAGATCTATCCCAGACTCGTCCATTGCCGCGCGATCACGGGAAAATTTTGTGAAAACTCACGCACAAAAGTCAAACTATCTACGAAGTATGGCAGAATTGAGTGCTGCCATAACAAAACACATGATAACTTTTTCCCGCCCTAGCGATGACAGCTAATTTACATTATTTAAAATTATCTTTGTAACTTACTCTGGAAGTATGAAATTTATTTTCAATTATAATTTTGCATAATTTTCCAGCTTCCCAATATCTCTGTAGCTACGTAATTAGTGTAGACAGTTCTTTATCCAAATATGGAACAATCAAATATAATTTTTATTCTTATAGAAACACCGTAAGCATCGCGGTCCGCCATCGTGCTCGAAGTTCGCGTTATCGAAACGTTCTGTCGGTGTTTTATTGCAATTCACAAATAAACACATTGAAACATGGCTAAAGCACATCCACCTGAATTAAAGAAGTAAGTTATAATAACAGATTAATAGTAATCAGAAAGACTTCGTTTTCATGTTAATTTCTAGAAATGCATTCCGGCATCCCGCTAAATTCATGAACGCATTTGTTACAAATATTTAACAAAACTTAATTTTACAGTGCTTCAAAAACATTTAAATATACTTTGGTCTTCAATTTTCATTAGTTTGCATTATTGTTTTATGATTTGGGGGTTTTTCAATTTGTTGTTTAACATAACCTCTTTCATCCGGTAGGTTCATGGACAAAAAATTGTCCTTAAAACTTAACGGTGGCCGAGCTGTGAATGGAATTCTTCGAGGATTCGATCCGTTCATGAATCTTGTTCTGGACGAGACTATTGAAGAATGCAAAGACGGTCAGAGAAACATAATCGGTATGGTGGTAAGTAAATAATGTATTTTTTTTTCCATAATATCTACAGTTGCCCTAAACGCTATAGAGAAATTTCCATCATTAAAAAAATTAGGTAAATATGTCATACAGTAGCACGTCGACTATTGCGGCGAAAAACTTTACAAACTAAGCTGATCTTCTTTTTAATGTGTGATTTTAACGCAATTATCAAACCCTCAAAAATAATTTTAAATTGTTTTCAGCTTAGTTTGTGAAGTTTTTCGCCGCAATAGTCGAGGTGCTACTGTATGACATATTTACCAAAAATTACCGCATATTATAACTTTCTAAGAAAGCAGATCATAACTAGATGTAAATGAGAAATTGACTTGTCATATGACGTCACTCTCAAATAGAACACTCCGATAGTTTTTAATGCAGAAGCATGAGATACATAAGCACCAACATTTGTCTCATGGTAGATAGTAGAGAGTCTAATCCCGAGCCTAAATGTCGATTTTGGGATTACAATTTTGTCATTCAGGGGCTGTTCCCGAATGTGAATTAGTTAACACCATTTTCGAACATAAATATTGATTTTAATATTTTTTTAATTTAACATTTTACATGTGAAACTGAGAACGCTGCGCCACCATCATAGATATAATATTTTTTCGAATGTAATTATTTTAACCCTCACTTGCAATCACAGGACGTGTTTGAAATTATTATAATCAAACAATGTGATGGTCTTTCTATTTACTGTCAACCATGTATTTTGACTCGAATATTATTGTTTTGACATGAATAAAACTTTCGACAAAGGCCGCCATTTTGTTGATGTATTTGGTAGGGTTCCATGAAAATGATATGTTAGCCTGTATGGTTATTTTTCTTGTAAATCCAATAAATGGCATTGATAATATACAATATTCAGTACCATTCTTTAATATCAGGTGTTATTATTCGGAGAAATTTGCCACCTGTTGGATACCGCCTTGCAGCACTTAAAAGGCTAATGCAGAAAAATACACTTATTATGGCTGTAATCAACTCCATTATGATAATATTCTTATTTTTAATTCAACAATAAATATATTCCTTACTGGAAACAGAAACCTTCTGCAGTTTTTTTGTTGCAATCAATAAACATGCAAAATTTTAAATACTTATCCCAGCAGGATCTCCAAACTAGGAATTAAATGTAGCATCTACTCGTGATCTTTTAATTATCAAAAGATGATAGGTTTAATGTCATGTATTCACAAGCAATCTACAATATGTGTAGCCAACATTAAATGGTCCTGCATCTCAATCCGGTTGTGCCTTAATCCAGTTCTTCCCAACCCTTTTCATGCCACGGACCCCTAAATTTGAAAACAATCTGGACCCCTGAATTTTTTTTATTTCACATGTTCATATTTTATCACAAAGAATGTTGAAAAAATTAAAACTTTTGCGGACCTCAGGTTGGGAAGCGCTGCCTTAATCGATATGTTGATAAAACTAATGTGATTAATATGTGGGTAAAGATTTTTCTTCTAAAATATAACCACAATTGATACTGAATCCTTAAATATAATTTGACTAACTCTTATCGTTGTCTTTATTTACAGGTTATTCGAGGCAATAGTATCATCATGCTGGAATCTCTAGACCGGATACAATAACAATAGTAATTTTAGTTTTAAGCGTAATTTTAAGTAATTCATAAACTCCATAATGTGCATTTGAATAAAGTAATATTTAAATACATATATTATGTTTTATCTATTCTACCATACTTATTATGTAAAACATATTTTACCTTCCACCACATATGTCACATATAGATCCATCCTCAAGCTAGATTACTCGGATTAAGTATAATGCACAATAATTAAGTGGCTTCCAAAATTGGCTGGCACATGATTAGTGGCGTAACCACCATACAACGACCTATGCAATGCATAAAGGCTCAGGAATCCCCAAATTTTTATCCATGTTAAAATTTTAAAAAAGATGAGAAAATTAATATTTATAATCCCTGTCAAATGAGTAAGTTGTGGGAGCCTTTTTCGTTTGTATATGTGAAAATTTTTCAGAAAAAGATGTATACAGTAAAAACCCCATTTACACTAAAGTCGGGACCATGTAATTTGGAGTAGTGTAATCGGGGGAGTGAATCTCATATAAAATATGGGATTTTGTTTTTTCCGCAAAAATGCAAAATTAAGATTTCTTAGTTCTGCAAAAAAAAAAAATATGGACAAAATATTAGTTACTAAGTGAAAAATGCAAAGCGCGCGCAAAATCCAGCACACAGACAGTTGCCCGGCTATGCGTGTATAACCTGGCACGTTTTGACTACACAGACGCTAGCCAACATTTGAGTGTATGCACCGCACAAACGATCGTCTCGTAACAACGACAATGGGATGCGACCGTTCAGTTGGGGGATTTGTGGTGAATATTTCAAGCCAGCGCATAATTGGGAATTCTACTTTACTATCCATAATTTGTCGACAGCTGAAAATTGGCAACTCTGAAGTCGCCTTTTTTCTTGGTATAAATTTTATTTTTGTAATAAAAAAAATTGGGGGCCCTCGGGTAACTTTTGCATATGGGCCCAGGTTTTTAATTATGCCACTGCCCGTGATAACGGGGCAAAACAGGTAAATATTTCCTTCATGAGAATATTTATTGAACACAAACTCGGTGAAAGAAGAATTATGGTTCGAGTAATCAACCAATATCAAAGAGAGGAGTTTAGAGATGGTAATTACCTAATAAGTCCTCTCCTAAAGTAGCAGTTAGGTAATGGGCTAAGTTGACTCATGACTTCATTATAAGGCTACATACAAGTTGTGAGTGGACATAATATGAATGTTAACGATAAATCCCTTTATAGTGGGCTACACTGAACATCATTCCCTTAGTTGAAAATTCACTCCCTTTATAATAAGTCAATAGTTGGCTGTACACATATGCGATTTGATGGTTGCATATACTTTAAAACAAAAAAATAATTTAAAAACGACGTGTATAAAAGTTCTTTCTCAGGTTCCAGAACAAACACTACCCAATGTGCCTTTAAAAGAAACTTGTTTGCATTTTTTTTTCGCTTTAAAACATCTATTTCAACCAAATGCAAGTGAAAGCACCTGCGTGTGAAGCCGAATATTGATATTCATTTTTTGAGGGTATTGGCTCCAAAAATTAAATAATGACAACATCGCACACAAGTGTTAATGAGTTAGCAAAATAATTGAATCAGTTCTTGTGTTATTTGTATTGTCCAGACATCGCCATGTTCGATTTTAAAGTTATATTTCAATTTTCCGAGAAAGTATTTGTTACACTTCATATTTCACTAAAACAATATACTTTTTCATAACAAGTGCATATAATTGTGTCAATGCTGGCTAAAAGGCGCAACACATTACTAATTATGAACAATACTTGATGTGTGCCACCTATTATATGGTTTGTGGAGAATTGTACAGTACCATGTTTGAAAGAGCTCCCAATTTCACTAACATGCAAAAACATATTTACTAGCAACTGTAATACCGGCCTAAATATAGGTAAATAAGAAAAACGCTTAAATACAGCCAATTGGGATCGCAATACCAAGCAGGAAATCAAAATAGACATTTCACATGAAATACTGTTATTAAAAAATATGTTGGGTTTGTAGCATAGTGGTCAATGTCGTTGGTTTCCATGACAGATCTCACAGTAAGAACAGCATTTTTCTTGATCAATGGATTTCTGTTTGATGGATTTTTATAATACCTAAAATTCCTTCCCAATCATCTGATCCCTAAAAATACGTGTAGCGAAAGCAATTAGCATCACTAGTCTTGTCCTAGCCCTTCCCTTCTATCTTCACTCTCTTCAAAAACGAGAGGATGAGTAACCAACTATATTCTTAGAATTTTTACATAAAGAATAAGACATTTTTTTGTATGTATTGCATACATTTTACCAAGATCTGGACCGATTTCTCAATACCATATTCAATTTTATACTATTTAATTTTTAATATAAAATTAAATACGATAACTTTGTTATTCCACTTGCGTTAAAAGGATTGCGAATGAACCTCAGTTTATTCGAAAAACCTTGCAATGTTCTGTACGATGATGCTTCTTAAAGTGGAGTCACAATGTTAGTCTTATATTATAAATAACCATGTTTGTATTTATTTTTCATCAGTTGATAATGGTAAAAGATACCGGTCCCGATCTTAAAAAAAATGTGGAATCAGTATGATTTTTTTTATTTTGAAATATAATATCTTTCCACCAATAATTGAAGAGTGATAAAAGGTTGTCGTCGCTGCTGGTGTTCTTATTCTACAACATTTGGTTATCAGGATAAAATAATGTTCAAGAAAACGCAAATCTTGGCATATTACAAATGACTTTAATTGAGCCATAATTTTCCATACAATTTTTTCATTTATATTTTACATCACTTAAACTAAAAAAAAATGATCTTCAATATAATAATCATCTCCGTTCATATATTATTATAATTATTGTTATTATTAATCATTATTATAGAAATCATCCCTTACACGTTAAGACACGTAAGATATATTTTAAAACATAAAAAAATTATTGTTACACTGAGATAAAAGTTCCAAACACTATACAACACTAATATACGTGGCTTCGTTTTTCTCCTTAAAATCTTAACTTAGGACATCGTCATATTTTTGTATATTAACTAACTTAAATATATATTTTTATATATACTGTACATTAGCTAGTTTACCTCATGTATAGGCTTTTGAAATATTTTTTTGAATAACACTAATGTGTCCAATTGAAATCTTGTACTTTCTTATTACATTTTATATTATATCGCTTTTCAAATTTAAAAAAATGAGTTCACATTTGAAAACATCATGAGCATTATTTATAATATTTATGTAAATACCTTCATAAAACTTTATTTAATGTTATCGATTTTAAATGAATGAAAATGAAAATCACTGTAACTTGTTTTCAGAGGAGTGAAGCAAGTGTCACTTGTAGTAACTATGAAACAAGTTTCATTTGTGATGCAGCAAACGTTTGTCTACCATTTTACAGTGTAATTTATTAACAGTAATAAAAAAACAAAACTATTCAAACGAGTCATGAAACAGAAGCGCAACATACTTATCACCGCAATGTTGCTCATAAAGTTTGATAGTTACGGAGGTACCTAGAAATAATCAGCATATAATGTTTTCAAATGAAAATATTTTTATTTTACACATTATCAAATAGCCAAAAGTTTTGCAAAAATATTTCCTGTTAAGAATTATCATGTTTTCCCGCCTGCACAGGGAAAAAATATACAAGAACTATTCAGTTACTTTTAAAACTAATAATTATCAATCAGTTAATAATTTTCTACGAACCATGCATTGCAATATTTAACATTCAAGATTCTCTCCGTCATTCCAAATAATAATCTCTGATCGGACAGAAACGAAAAAAAAACCAAATTAAAAATCAATCAAAAAGATTATCTTTAACATAACTATTATTCTAAGAAGCTATCTCTGTGACATGGAATAAGAATGCAAAATAATGTTGTTTTTTGGATCTTTCACCGACAGACGTATAGTATTGTGATTAGGACAGAAAACATAATATTCCCAGTGAGGTAAGATGTTTACTTTAATTTTGATTCTTTTTAGTGAGAGTTTCGTTATATTATGCAGAAATTTACCGAATAAACATTTTTATGTTTAGTATCAAAAAAATCATTTGCTAAAAAGTTAGCATATATTATGATCACAGGTTTAGGCCATAGATAATAGATATTAAAATCTATTCTTACAGACTGATGTGACAAGCAAATTGTTTATTCTCATAGACAATTTAATATTTTTTATCAATGTACAATCAATAAGAGTTATTGAATGAGTACATAATGTATAATAAGAACAATTATAGCAAGATTCACTGCGAAAGAAATGGTGTTTACATTATTTAAATAAGGATGAAGCGTAACGGGATCAAGTAGCAGTGTGCAATGAAATAAATTTCAAAATCTAGAGAATATCTTAAAAAATGTTTCAATATAATAATAAAAATGTGTTAGATGATTATAACGTTATCCGTCTGGCTTTGATATTTTCACTTGAAATCAAATATAAACATGTCCTTCAAATCAAAGGGGTAGAAAAATTAATTACTTGGACATAATATATCAATGTATTTGTTACCTCTGTGGTTATACATCTTAAATGTAAACAAAATATAATAACTGCATAGAATAGTTACTACCCTAATCAAAAAATAATTACAATAGATTCATTGACTTTAAAATAAATAAAAACTTACATAATATTTTAACATTCAAATTTATTATTACAAGAACAAAAATAATTCAATTAAATTAATTAATTTTCTTGTTTTTATTTGATTATTACTAGGCCTTGATTTTTTGATGACGATGAATAACTATAAGATCACACATAAGGTTGTCACTGGTTTACGTATTATAAATACAAATACATTTAGTTTTTTTTTTTTACTTTTATACACCGAAACCTTTTGTCAAAGATTTGAAAAAATATTTTGAATTATTTTTTTAAACAAGTGCAGACTCTGGAAGAGAAAACTGTCTTAGCAATCTTAAATGCAGAATAGTCGGAAAACAAATATATGTCCCATCGTATTTATGCCAATTTATAACTAATTTTTTTGACTAGATTATGAGACGATTTTTTAAATTACTCTATAAATTAAATTTGACATAATTTTCTGCAATCGCTTGATTTTGAAGACATTTTATGTCCACTGTCATTTTGTTAAGGGGTAGAAAAGGGAAAGAAATGCCGACGACTGATAATTGTTTGTATAATAAATATTCTCTACTTTATTTGTTTTTCTACTAAATGTTCATATTGTGGGATGACATTATTTTATGTAACAATTCTAGGCCAGCAAGAAGTGGGTTTTATATAATGGCAGTGTCAATGCGTCCATGAATCTCTTTGCGACATCGGAATAATAAACGCATGTCTCTTAAAAGCTTTGACAATTGATAAAACAGTAAGATGCCTAGTTCCAGTTTAAAAAAAAAGTTCAGTTGAAATGTAACATTATACTTTTGTGTGATAATCAATTAGCGCAGTTTAAATATAATACAAGTATTAATTTAATCATGAACACAATATTAACATCTTATCATCTATTATTATTTATAACAAAATAATATTAGCCATATTGAAATATCTAATAACTAAAGCACAACTCTTGAATACACTGTTAAATTCGTAAAAGTAAAACATTGATACATAACACACAAAATGCCCCAAAAAAGTGACTAACTAAACCGCCCGGTGGTGTTGTCTTTTGAGAACTGACTCTTGTCGCAAAGCAGCCGACAAAAATGAAGTAGTTAATTAATTTATAATAACTTAAATCAACGTTTAGCTCATTATTATTGTGATACGAGTGCAGATATTTAAGTTCTGGAACAATATCTCTGGTGTTATCCAATGTAATAAATAGTACAACATAATTAATAGTCTTTCAAAGAAAATCGTTAAGTAAAATCACAATATTTTACATACTGAGAAGTTATTAAAAGAGTACAGACAGATTTATAAGTATACTGAATTTTTAAATGACATATTTTAAAACAATTGTTAGCAAGATTGTTTGGCCAAAATCACCACAATCCCTTGGTCAACATAAAAAGTATGTCTCTTGACATAAAATTTGTTTTTGTTAATGTTACATAACAAACAAAATTCAATAGCTAGATTATTCTTTTAAAACTGGCACACGCAGTATCATCAGTGTTAAGAAAGAAAACAAGTAATGAATGCAATTTAAGTAGCATTTTTCATATAAGATAATAATAAATGTATCCGTTAATAATAAAAATAGTTAAATGTAAATATGTAGTATTAAGATATATGCACCAGTTTAGAGCAGTCATTTAGTAATTATAATTAAGTAAAAAAGAAAAAAAATATTATGGTACATCTTGCAAACATAATATTATCTAGATTTAACAAAAACTGTTTATTTTCGTTACTAGCAAATGTGGCAACACTCATTTAAAACAAAGTTAAATGAATCATTTTATGCTTTCCGACAGCAAATAAGAGAAATTGGTTTTGGTTTTGCTTTCACGATTTCAGAAAACAGACATTTTTCAAGCATACCTGGTTAATTTTGATAAACCATTAGATATATATTCTCTTTTGCAAAATCAATCATTTTAGAGAGTTAATAAATCAGCTATGCCACACAGACCAGTTACATGTAACGAGCATAAATAAACACTTAATATTACACAATAACTACAATATTAAATTTAATGCCATATTAAGTATCATTTATTGTTATCATATTTTCAGATATTTTTTTTATAAATAAACAATGTATTTTGTTGCCACGCGATCCATATCCAGCATTGGTAATTGTATTTTTTACTATCAGCAATGATTTTACTTTTACCCATAATCCAAACCTACTATTAAGGGAGCATTCACATCTACAGCCGGATAAATTTTAATGAACGATCTGCTCTCATCGACTCTGTAGTATGTGCGCATCTATCTCATTTATTGCTGGCACTTATTTCTCACTCACTCACACCAGAGTGAGCGAGAGGTGAATGTGCGTGTGATGTTATATATCTGGAAATATGAATCCACTCTATTGCAAGAACTATGTTTGTCAATTTTTATTTTGAAGTAAGAGAAACGTGTATGCAGGAGGATAGATTTTTAGTTCATTAATAAATGAATGACAATCTCACAATAAGCATTACGGTTGTAAATATCGAGAAATTATTAAATAATAGAGAATCAAGATTTTGATGCTATTTGTGCAAAGCAAATGTGTTGATTATTGTTCTTAAGCAATATGAATATTGGTACTTATTCATATGTTAGGTATATCATAGATTTGTAGAGGACTATTAAACTTGGGGCTCATTATATTTAAAATAAATAATGGCAACGAAGAGTGGGGTAAAGGAATTTCAATGGAAGCATTTGACACGTAGCATGCAACAATGTTAAATGAAAAAAATGTATAACTTCTCTATCCTCATTATTTATTAGGCATTTATAAGTCATTCCACAACGATTTAATATTCAGTAAAATTGATAATAGCAGTGTTTTTAAGAAATTTTTACAAAAAATCACTCTATCGATGAAAATTACAGTATTTCCTAACAAATAGAGTGGTTGAAAACACAATAGACATTATAATAATGTATAGAATATAATATGTATAATACAATTAAAGTTAATAATATAATATTGCAGTTAAGTCATTTCATATTAGGAACCAAAATTTCTTTTAACCTTTCCACATGGCAATCTCTATCGCGCAAATAACACGGATGTTTCAATCACATGTCCAAACCGAAAAGAGTTAACAAGAAACGTCTAACTATTGATATTGTTCATTCGGATACAAGACAATGAGTGCATGCGATATTTTATCACCAAAGAAAAGATTAATGTACACATAAATTTGAGCAATCTTTTATATTATACAAATATGTAAATGATTCGGATGACGGAAGTTGAAATGGTGAATAAAACAAATTACCATGCACACCGTTAGTCACATTTTATAAATTGAGGCAAGCGTTATACTCCGATAAGAAAAGAAAAACCTCCAATACTATACCTACGATGACAACTACACAGGTATCCCTCGCTACAAAATAACACAAATAAAACTGGAAGGCAAAAACGCCATAACCCAATTTGGGAAGATAGTTTTTTTTGAATTGAAGTTTTTAGCAAGTTTCAGAACTCTTTAGTTTCTTATGTAGAACAGTAAAGGTAGCAAATAAAAGAAATGCTATGAGAATGAGAGTAAAAGAATAGATACTTGTTTGAAATATGAAAGTCTTTTATTTTCTTTTTTTTAAATTGACGATTCCTCAGAAAAAATCATCAAGCAACGGAAGGATTCCTTGTATATGATAAAAACCATAAAAGGAACTTCACATAACGTAAGGGTAGGATTTTTATAATTATTAAAACTTCAATTTAAAAATTCGCTATAAATATAACAAATAGATGAAAGTTACATCTTGTAGGTATGTATGATTTTCGAATACAAACACCTGTATAGCACTAAATGTTATGTAAATAAGGATATCGAGATTTAATATTTGTTCTGCAACCAGGGATATTGGAGCAGGTATTATATATCGAACACGACGGATTAATGGTTTCGCTTAAATGTACGCCATTACTGACGAGAATTGTAAAAATCTCATCAAGCATGACTTGCGCATAGACACATTCAAGCATAATCATTGATCCGCCTTGTACGATTATTATCGACAGTCAAATTGTGAGATAATATATTTATGAATAATGTGAATAAAGAACGATATTACTTAGCACTATATTAGTTTTTGTTTTTCCATCAAAACACTCTTCCGATTTATTTTGTTTATATTTACAACATTTCATAACCCCTAAAATATTTCCCCAAACACACACGCACACAATAATTAAGTTACCATGATTTTTACAACTAAACAATGAATTTTTTACATATAATAATATGTATAAAGTTATAATTATTATTCTTCTGATAAAATGTATGTAATAATAGCCTAACTTCGATGACTTTTGTTTCATGAATACATTTTATACTCTTTATACAAGACAGACAGCGTCCATTTACAATTTTCTTAATAATCGTCAAGTCTTTTCTAATGTCGATTTTAACTTATACTACTCTATCATATATGCATCGTCCGTAGTATCCGTTCCACACGCTCGCAAACCCAAGAATTTTATATATATATATATATATATATTAAAAAAAATACATAACATTCAACACGCTCCTCGAGGAAGAAAATTTAAAAACAATTGTTGCCGAAATTTTTCCCAACGGCGATTGTTAAATTCACACTTATACATTAGTCTTTTGTTCGCAAGTATTCAAAACCCACCCTCGAAGTTAAATCCGTCGTGAGACCGCGTCATATTCGTTTCCCCGCCGACATTAAAATGGACACAAGACTCAAAAGTGTACATAAATATAAATTCATAAACGAATATATATTTTTAAAATACGTAATTATTTTCCTAATAGATTTTTATGCAAAAATTTCCCCTCTTTTAATCATAATTGTCTTTATGCATTTTTTTTCAATATTTCAAAACTCCTGAAGTTTCAAAACGCTCTAGAAAATATAGATTCCCCAGCACGAGATTTATTTCTTTTATTATAGACAAGTACATTTTAATATACATTTATTTAGTCTACATTGTATTTGTTTTATGCGAAAATTTTGAAAACTATCTTAGTATAAATATCGCAAAGTTATTACGTATTTCGTTCAGGACATTAAATATTTCGTTATTAGTCCTACTTTTATTCAAATAAAAAATGCTAAACTTTTATTTAAGAAAATTACAAAAAAAACTGTAGAAATCAGTGACATATGTATAAAATAAAAGGCGATTAAAGATAATACACTAACGTTTTCATATGCTGTGAATTTGTTAACCTTGACTCGATAATTATGTTGTTTATGATACAACGAAAATATATTTTACAAAATGTTCAAAATAGGGTAACCCTAAACACTAGCATCGATTTTCGAGATCATAAAAATTATTTTTTAATATAATTTGAGCTTCCAATAATAGATTTTAATCCTAGTCAAAACAAGCGGTGAGGTGTTACTTAAAGTTTCAGCCATTATTACGGTCAAGAGCTGAAAGAAGATTGGCAAAGTTGATTATAGCAAAATTCAAAAACAAAAAAAAAACATTCTGACCGTTTTACCCTCAAAGGTTGTGTAACAATGCGACACAAGTGTTGAAAATTTATAAAAATTACAATTGTTTGAAAATGGTTTGCTTAAATGAAACAAAAACAAAAATTAATTATTTACCTACAAATAATAATTCGAATTAACTTTTCAATATAAAAACTACGCTTAGAGAACTAAAATACAAAATATCATTTATATTTTATCTGCAAGTCTACACTTAATAAAAAGGAAAATAATAAATATATATTTCGAAGTTAAGAGTAGTTTGAAACAATTACTGGCAGAAGTAAGAAAACGATAACTAATACATGCGAAAAATTAAAATGACCTTACGATAATATATGGGATAATTATGCTACAATAATAAATTTAGCTCGCAAATGACTATTTCAAGTAGTACGCGTTCATTGATTGTTATTTAAACAATGACTCTCACATCGCAAGAGTTTAATCGAAACGTGAAAGAATTTAAAAAATAAAAAGAAATAAGAAGGTTAGAAGACAATTAAGAAAGACTATCTATCGTAACAAGTTTAGCAAATAATCATCTTTATGTATATGTAAATATATATTTATACACACACACAAATATACTTAATATACCTATAAAAACGTACCCTGTTATATTGATTAAAATCAAATTGTTAGATTTATATTTTTGTTTTTCAGAGTTCTTCGCTTAGAGAAGCAGTCCAGATTTACAAAATGCTTGTTATATAAAAGCGTTGAGACAAATGATTCGATAATAACAATTAAGTAGACCACTACCCGGAATACTATTAATATAATTCAATATTATGAAAGTCACTTAAAAAAACAAACCGTAACAGACTGGTCACATAGATATGAGAGATTTCAAGCCACGTTAATCACATTCTTAATTCAAAAGAAATGACCACAATAAGGTAGAAATATCAAAGTATTTAGTTCTAGAAGTATTATAGAATTCGGTTGATGTCTATTTCAGCTTCACGTCTAAATTTCTTGTAGAAATTAGTTAGTAATGCGGCGTTTAAACGATACAAACGTACTATCCACCAATGCATCTACATGCAAAACTATCAGCTCTCATAATAGGATTGATGGAATTTTTCATTATTATATCTTGCCACTTTAAGCATTCTACTCTTGTCAAGATCATATTGAAAGATGACTTTGATAAGCAAAAATAGTCAAACAATTTCAGATATAAAAAGTGTTTTCAATGTCACCTGTTTCATCTTAATCTTTGATTTCAATACCAGAAAATTGCAGGCACAAAAGCAAGCTTGGAAGAAAGTGAATAAATCTCTTGTGTATTATGAATGATTTTTACAGATCTTTCATGAGAACATGTAGTTTATTAGATGTCGGAAAAGATTCCAATAACATATATATTAATATTTTATGCATCTTGAATAAGTTAATGATTAAGTGGCAGAAAATATGTGCGAGACTGAATTTTAATTTTATAATGCACTCTCGAACGCTGTATTCAAATTCAGAAATTTATTTCTTTAATAGTGATAAATTAAGAAAGATTTGCATTCAAGGCAGTCATTATGTACTTTAAAAAAAAACAATTCAAAGAGTCAACATTATTGAAATGAATATACTATCAAAGGCAATCAATTTTATGAGAATTCTTTATATAAATCTTTAAAACAGTAGAAAGACAATTTTTTGTGAAAAAGACCCATTCTTGATTTCACCTTTAATAATATTTCAATAAAGAATTAGTTGAATGTATTTTTTTTCTTGAAGTTGACACGCCTGAAGTAACAAAGCTAATAAAAACAAAATTCTTACCAAAGGTATATCCCTAATTTACGTAGTAATTTATTAAGTTTCACCTAGTTTTATTAATAATCCGAGAATTATAATTTTGTACATTTGTTTTGAGATTTTAATTAAGCCGTCTGCAATAATTACTTTTTATTGAAAATTTATATTGACTGCTACAGTCACTTAAGAGACGATGCGAGCTGTCGATAATTCGAATAGACTGCCAACTAATAAATCACAAAAAATCCCAACGTTAAAATATAATTCATCACAAGGCGCGCACCACAACACTAATAACAGTAACGAGATACTAACAAGGAAAATGGGACTCAGTGATTGTTTTGCGTCGATAGCTTTCGAAATATATGATTATTTTGGGTAAATTTGCATACAGTAAACAGTATCAAAGTGTTCATGTTAAATTTCTTTTTGTGATCTAAATAGTTACCAGAATTGATTAGTTGAGATTTTGTTGACAATTGTCACTTATTAAACCTAAAATTTATAATGCATATAAAAAAAATATGATTCATTAAAAATTTTCGACTAGTTTCAATTATTTTTTTTGCAAATTTTTAAAACAGCACCTAAAAGAGCAGTACCTTAAGAAAACAATAATTTCTATCAATATCAATAGTGATAATATAAACATAACTGCTAGAAAAAATAAGAAAATATTCAATATATCATACACAATCAATAATAATTAGGTTAATCACAAAAAATTGGGGAAGAAAAAACAATTTAAAACATTTTTCCTAATACATGCCTATTTCAATAATAATATAATATTAACAACAGTGGATCGTTTCAGAAAATTATCATGATTTTTTCTTCGTTTGGCATCACTGCCATGGGGCTAAAACAGTCACGCGAACGGCACAACGAGTGTCTATCGACCGCGGTGTTTACTCCAGCACTACTGTTCCCCTCCAAAATATATATACAACAATTAATATTATATATCGAACGGCAAGAATTGAATCGTAACGATTGTCTTTCAAAGAAATTCAATTGTAGGTATTAGAAGCTAGTAAACAAATTCAATACACAAAAAATGCGAAATAAGTCTTTGATTCATTTTGTCTTTTCACACTAACAATATAAAACCGTTTACTGAGCGACACATAACCTCTATCTAAAAATCAACGTTTATAAAAAAACAGACACGCTCCTGTTGGAGTTAAGGATGAAGAGCTTGATGCTTCTTCGAATAAATCATAACAGATGGAATAAAAATTAGCATCGTATTTATTGAATGGTGTGTTTGTTTACGGCATCATACTAGCACCGATAACTCCATAGACGAAACCACAAAAAGCCATCACATCAAATTGTCAGAGTCCAATCCTCACCGCATCCAAGATTAGCAGAATCCTCCAAAACTGACTGAAGAGTCCGCCGCTGCGTTCTTATGTATGTGATCCAGAACGTGTGAACTTAAATAAGTGGGCATATTGGCGGCGGCGTTGGGTATGGAGCCCGGGCCGTACCCGTTGTAATAAGCTGAATAATTGGGAGCCGGTGCAGCCGGACCGTAGCCAGCCCCGGGTCCGTACTGTTGAGCCTGCAGTCCCGGATATCCTGAATGGTGGTACGGAGATAAAGTATCCGGTAAATATCCGGGAGTCGGCCTCATCAACTGCCCGTAGTGACCTCCGGGATATCCCACAAACGGTCCCGCAGCCAGAGCTGATGAATATCCGTTATTTGAAACAGGCGGCGGTCCATAAGGTGTCGGGTTATAAGGGTACGGACTGTACAGTGAAGGGGCGTGGGCTGCGTAGGGGTTTTCCAGGGCAGGTACTGACGCCGGGCCAGCGTGAGGTACTACTTCCGAAGACAGAGCAGGTCCACCGTCCGCTATAGACGGGATCTGGTCGACGAGAGATTCTAAGCCTGATAGACTTTTCGAAGACACGTCTTGTTGCTTTGTTCCTGATGCCACTGCGGGTTTAACAGGGGAACCATAATCTCCGGAAGAACCTGAAATAGTTATATTGAATATTAAGCTGGGAATATCATAATGTAACAATATGCAATCAGTAAATCATAATATAATTCTGGTCCTGCAAATATTGCTCAACAGGTTAATTATTAAAATATGCTAACATTGATAGACTGTGGTGATAAGGAAATTATTATGTATTATGGTATCTTTTTACAACAATACACACAGATACACATGAATGCACCCGAAACAACCTAAGATTACGAATTAGTGGTAGTGTTATTTCAAAATATAAAACTATCAAAAAATATGCGAAAACTTTTGAAATAAACTTCGTGATACTCTTCTAAATTAAATAAGGCTAGATCAGCGTTAAATATTACGCTTTCGATGCCAATTTTAGAGATGTCTTTATTCACAAAGTATTTCTAAAGTAATGTTTAAAATTTTAACCTGTAGATCCCTGCACTGTCAAGGGTTGCGGTGACGACTGTCCCCCGTCCAATGGCAATCCTCTGAATGCCCCTCCGCCAGATTGTGACGAAAATGGACTCGCTTGGTTGCCTCCTAAGGTGTGGTGAGGCGGCGTTGAGCCCATTCTATAACATATTAACACACTCACTTACAGTAATACAATAGTTGTTATACAATTAGTCAATCTACGAACTGAGTTATAAATGCTGATCTGCCATTGAGCCCCTAGTGTAAATTTATGAGTTTTGTATCGTTATTAAAATAATTTACATGATTTCACTGTTAAACTGTTATAATTGAATACTTTGAAATACAAACTAATGTTCACTGAATAAATTGCCCAACTGAGAAAAAACTGAAA
The DNA here is from genome assembly GCA_031772345.1 of Himalopsyche anomala. NCBI lineage: Eukaryota > Metazoa > Arthropoda > Insecta > Trichoptera > Rhyacophilidae > Himalopsyche > Himalopsyche anomala. Next base: position 33,506,590 of record CM062823.1, read on the forward strand.
TAAAACAATGAGTTTATTCAATGGCATGCAAATATTCTATGGAAAGAATCTAATTATTTGACTTGGTGTTTATTTGTGCCTATCTGTTTCATACAGAAAAAGTTTAATGACATTCATTGTTGTAAAACATAAAATGTTAGATATAGATAGAATGTAGAAGATTTTTCACACTGACCTGCTAAAAGGATTGCCGTACATGCTAGCTGCGTGATGCAACAAGCCAGCATCAGTCTGTCGAGGACTGCCAGCAGCGTCACCAGCATAACTTCCCAGATTGGGGTAACCTCCTCCTGCCGCCAACCTGTCGTGCTGGCTGGAGACACTGGCCACGCTGGCGTTGTCAACATCTCTAGGCGAACCTCTAGCGACATTTGAAAGGTCAGCAGGTGTTGCCGTTCCATAGCTGGAGTTGGCACTGCCGCTCGGAGTGGGCACTTGAAAACCTAACCTCTGCTCATTTGAGACTGGAGATTGCGCTTCATTTGAACCCGGTTGGACATTATACATGGAGTTAGAGCCACCGTACACCGATTGCGCTCTTAAATTTTCTATATTCGATTTGTTTTGCGATTGGTCCATCGCAGAAGGTACAGGAGATGACGTATTCGAAGCTGACGAAGAGGGACCGATTAAATTCAACGCTGAATGTCTGTTTTGGTTGGAGAGCTGTCTGGCGTTGGCTTGCATTTGCATCATTTGGTTAGATCCGCCCCCACAAGCTGCATCCATTATATCGTTGCTATCATGCGAAACATCACCCAACGCATTCAGAGAGTCAGAAATATTGTGTCGAGGATCACCACTAACCATACCTTCGGGACTAGTCCTCCGACTGTCACCCCGGTTGGAGCCGGTTTCTGCAGTCTCTTGTCGAACATTTCGCATCCTGCTCTCTACTATTGAAGGAGGTTCAAAATCTATGTGCGCCATGCTCGGGCTGGAGGGACCCGGCGAAGATATGGCCGCCGATATCTCACTAGAGAGATCTGACTGGTACTGCTGCTGAGTCATACCGCCAGGTCTGTTGACTGACATATTTTGAGGCGGGCTCTGTGTTGCATAATTCTGATTCTGCCCGGGCTGAACAGGACTTTGTCCATAGCCAGGGTGATGCGGTAAGAGCGGGGAGTATGGATGTGATCTGACGGGATTCTGCTGGTATGCTTGAGACTGAGATCCGGGTGATTGTGAATACATTCCGTTGCCTGCATTCTGCTGCTGAGGCACAGGAGATTGTGAAAAAGGATGAGAGGGATTGTTTGTTTGACGGGCAGGACTAAGTTGAGGATAAGGAACTCCTTGTGGGATGGGGGATTGAGGATAAGAATGACCCATGGGAGCTGGAGACCGACAAGCAAATCCTACACCTTGCGAAGCCGGACTGGGCTGAGAAAAGCCCTGAGGTACAGGAGACTGGGAATAAGGGTGAGGCATATTAGCAGGACTCTGAGCAAACATTGGACTCTGTTGTGAATAGGTAGGTGTGTTGTTCTGAGGAGCAGGCGACCGAGAGTAAGGGTGGCCGGGGACGGGACTAGGCTGCGAGTAATTATGGTTCTGACTGTGTGGTCGTAGCGGAGGGCTCTGCGAGTACTGCGGTGCATTTGGATTCTGCGGGGCGGGCGACTGTGAATAGGGATGGGCGGCGACTGATCCAGCCTGAGGAACCGGACTATTAGAATATCCCTGCATGGCCTGATGCTGTCGCTGTGGGCTCTGCGAATATCCTGGGGGTCTCGGACTTGGACTGTATCCGACGCCCTGTGGACGCGGACTCCGGGAGAAGGGCCCTGGCGACTGACCGTATCCTTGTGAGCGTTGCTGCATTCCTCCCATGCCCCCGGGTGTTCCAGGACCGACAGCAGCTTGCTGCGTGTCAAGTCCTGGAGACATCTCGTTACGATTACCGCCCATGGATCCGGAAAAATAGGGAGACGTCGCAGGACCAACCGGAACATTGACAGGTAAGTTTTGCCCTGTCGCACCGGGGATGCCTGTCTGTGTTCCGGCGCCCTGGTTCATTGCTGGATACATCATTTGCGAAGCATCCAATCCTAAGTCTGTCTGATAATCACGCTGCTGCATGCCTTGATAATCATCCATGAGACCGGTAACAGGGGATATTCCCAAGGCCTGGTTGAGGGGCATGTTGGGCAGAGGCGGAACATTGACTGCAGCCTGAGCAGCGTTCAGGAACTGCTGGTCTTCGGGCCTGACTTTCTTCGGTCTACCTCGTTTTTTCTTGGGAGGTTGTTCTCCGTTGAGGCACTCGGGTGGGGGCTGCTTGGGCGGCCGCGGGGCTCTGGGCTGAGGGGGTGCGATCTCTCCATTTTCCAGCTTGACTTTCTTGGGTCGGCCTCTTTTCTTTTTTACCGGCACCTCCGTCCCATCCTCCAGCATCATCATCTCACATGGGACCTCCGGCCCGATCAGCCTAGAATTTCTACAACGCGTTAGTATTCTGACAAATTTAGAGCCATAAGGGATGATAAATATTGAAAAAAATTATTAATGATACAAAACATATTTTTTGATATTTTGATTTTTTTTATTTTCTAACAATAGTTGTGCTATTCCTGCAATCATAGTACTTGAAGTATTCAACACAATCACGTTTTAAGTATGCAGGCCGTCCAACACAATCACGAGTTTTCAGACCATCCATAATAAATGCTATGCAGGCCGAATAGCACTACAGATATTTCAGCTTTGATAACATTTTTTTTCGGTTGAATACATGTCACATATTATGTGCCAAAGTTAGTGGATCTATATTATCTAATTTAATAGTGATCAAATGACTTGATCGATCTTATTGAAAAAAATAGTATTTTGATGTAAATGTGGATATAACGCATCTAACCTGCGTATTTCGTTGTCCTCCTGTGGCCTCCGACATGTCGTATCTGGGAAAACTAATTCTGCCTCATCGACATGCTGCAGGGCCCCATTGAGATAGTCTCGAAATCTTCGCAGCGCTGAGTAGAAGGGAACTTTATCGGCCGCTCTTGGCAGCTGAGCGCATCGAGCACTCGACGAGGGCATCACCCACATGTACTAAAATTTTCACAAAGAGTGGAGTTAAGAATAAAAATGTTTTCTATGAACACAGTCTATCCAAATATATAGTTATTTATTTATTTATTTAATTAACATTGCAAAAGGTTGACAAATTATAAATTTAAAACTTTTACAATGGAGAAAAAAAAATAGTACAATTTAATATTAAAATCAGTAGAAAAAAAATGGCAAAGAAGTCAACTGAGTAAGCTCCGACGAACTCTACTTTAATACATAAAAAATAGTATTCGTCGTAGTATAGTCTGAGTAACTGCATTTTAACGTATTGAATGTTAGCAATGAATTGTGTTTGTAAATATAATACAAATGGAAAGTTTGTTAACAGTATAACAGTTAAGAAGTTATGCAATGACTGAGTCTCAGGGGTCTGATTGTGCTGAAAAACCTCAAATGGCTGATTCATCAGTGCAAACATTATTGTATACTAATTTAACGTTAAATTTCCATCAAGCACCTTCAGTCGAAATTCTAAATTATTGTATAATATTAAAAACAATATTGAAGGTTTTTAATGTTTAATGTATCATTGAATTATACTTCAATAAATATTTACACTATATGGGATTATTCAGCACAGTCTATTCAGGCGGATAGATCGGCCTTAAAAGCTAGAGTTAATTAAAAAATCCATGTATTTTTTATAGTTCATTGAAAATTTTGGCTAATTGATTTTCATTTATTCATACATAAATGCAGTATAAGTGCAGTTTGATTTTATTTATTGATTAAATAATTTTGTTGATGAAAGTTTATTTAAGATTCAAACTTCTTATTAACTATGAGACGAGATTGTACATTTATATTATTAGCTCTTTTTAAGATTATATAAATATATATTCAAGTTTGACAAAATTTAAATATGTCATATAATTTTTATACAACTAACCGTGTTTGTCCCATGAACGGTGTCGGGTTGTCTCCCGAAGCAGAAATCTTTCTTTCCAGAGAAAACCTCATAGATGAGCTTTCCGTTGAAGACCGCGATCTTTGGCCTGAACGTTTGCAACTTTTCCAACAGTATCTGGCTCCCGTCTTTGATTTCTTTCCGTGTGAGATCAGCGGACCCTTTGGTGGCCCGCGACACCATATTTGTGAAACCGATACCAAAATGCAACAGCTGAAACAGGCAATAAATTATCACTCAAGGTCTAGAGATGTCGTAAGTGGTAATTGACAAGATGGAAAAATAAATAGTGAGTAATCTGATTGTTATATTATGTTTTATTTCTTGGATTCCAGTTAGCCTAATTATAATGGCATCAAATACCATTTGATAAAAAGGTAGTCCCATTTTCTCTTTGAATGAGCAAGTAAACTATTGTAAAATGGATACCGCAAAAACGATACCTTATAGTCTTCATCAGCGTTCATCTGTTCTTGAGTGAGACCAGACAGGTAGAGGCACTTCCAAAAATGATTCCCGGGACCAGCATAATGGTGCCCTTTATATGCTGCAAATAGTCCAGGATTGATTCCGATCTGAAAGAAGTAAATTCATGTTTATACACCTGTGATTAACTGCCTACTGCAAATATTTTAGCCATATTCACACGGCGGTTATAATATGGATAGTCATCAGCCACTTTTAAGGACCAGCTCACCAGCACACAAGCCAGATTTAAATATGCTTTTATTGTTGTTTACAGTAATCATGTAAATGTAATATAATATATTCAATAAATATTTAAACCGATAAATTCATTTATTTTTCACTTGAAAGGATCATAGTATACAGAGCAGTATAGTCTACTCTTATACCACAGAATTCCTCAGCAAAATAAGCTACTGCAACTCTAGTATTTGCTGCAAGCATTGGCTTTCGAAACTGAGTATACAGTTGCCGTGACAGTCGCACCCATAAAGCAGCACATTAAAAATGTACGCATTGATGAATAGCCCAAACATTCTGTATTATATCGATTGTGGCACAGCCGTTCCATAGACAAATAGCGATTTTAATTAAATACACCAAAAAGGACATTCTGGATTACTCTGAATTGCTCGATATGATGTTACTTCATTTTTACTAAAAAATTGCTTGCATATTAGCTTATCTTAACAAAATTACGAGACAAGTAAATATATATTATTTTTTAAATTGAAATAGTTAAAAATAAAATATAATATGGCATTACAGCTAATGCCAATGCGCCAAATATTTTAAAGTTAAGAGATCCTACGAGAAAAACTCAATGAGAATTTTTTTTAAAACACTCGAGATTAACTCGAGAAGAATTGACATTAAAAACACCCACGTTTAAGGTCTCCAATTTAAATTGAAAAAATCTAAATTTGACATTGACCTTATCAGGAATCGAACCCTGACTTGTCTGATCGGTAGAGCAACCCTCACCAACAAGACTACAGTAGGCGAAAATGTTATAAGGGGATGGCATAAAACTGAATGAAGAGTTAACGGATAACTTATGGATCACACAAAGAATTTGTAAGACTAGAACAGTGTATTAAAAAACTATAAATAAAAATTATATGACGACAGCAATACTAGTATATTAATAGAAACATAGCGATCATACTCACAATAATGATGTCTAGGTTTTGTGCAAGATGATCAGGTAACGTTCTTCTGCAAACTTCTTCCTCTGACATTCCATTGAAGCGATCATGTTTTTTACGCTCTTTTATAGGTTTAATAGGCACCATCACTCCGTCTAAACCAGGCTCGTGCTTTATTTCAGGGCTAGAATTCAAAGAACACCGATTAATTTAAGGAATGTTAATACGTTCACTGCTCATTAACCGGGGAGTACATTGCACCAAGGAACCGATCAAAATGGCAAATGGGGTTAAAGGGACACCGAGAAACGATGCTCAGCTGTTTTGTGAAGCAACAATTGTAATACACAAGATATGACGTCTAGTGCGATATGCACACCCAGTGTATTGAATAGAAAATGTGCTGGTTACGTTTTTAACACTGGATGTGTTGAGAACACCTTACTGGACTATTTGATATATTTTACGATATAATTGATACTGTCCGCTGCATGCGAATATCAATCTCAAAAAAGGACCACATTGATTACTCATTTGATAAACTGATCAATCATCATACGAGGAGACAAATATCATGTTACTATGTTAATATAAAATATTGTCTCCTTGGCTAAATAATTAAATTTCTTTATTATAATCAAAATGCGATCTAACCAACATGAAGTAAAAATGTTCTCACCATTCCCCTTTAACTTTCTTCTTTCTCCCTCGTTTTTTAGGCGGGCTCTGCATCATGTGCTGGCCTACAAGAGGATCCTGATGAAGAGGATTTCCCCCCATAACTCCAGGATTTCCCTGCTGCCCTAACATTGCACAGACGGCCGCTTCTTCATCTACAAAGCTATAAGGGTCCTCGGAACACTCTCTCTTGATGCCATTGTAACCTAACATGTCATCGTGTTCTCGTTTTACACCAATGTTACCAGGAAAACCGTGTTGATTCGAGTAAGGATCACACTTCATCGCGTAAGGGTTTTGATGTAATCCATCACGCTTTATTCCGAATCCACCATAAGGCATTTCACTTGTGTCTTTATAACTATTCATGAACATTTCATCGGGCCGCTTGTAAGCTCGCCCGTATGGATCTAAGTTTTCTCTGGAGTATGGATCGTTGTCCCGCTTGTAATGAGCATAAGGATCGTGATCGACAGCAGCCATGTCGTACGGTTCCCGTTTGATGCCTCCAAAGGGCATCTCCGCTTGCCTCACTACCGGCATATACTGCTGAGCCAACCGTTGCTTCATTTCGTAAGGGTCCATTTGGTCCCTTGGCATTTGGTATCCTTGAGACTGCGAGGAACTGTCTTCGTGATGCGCTCCCGCCATGACGTGAGGTATGTTATCTCCCGTGTCGAAAAGCATTCCGGCATGTTGACGGTTGCCTCCACCGAGAGACGAATCTGATCTAGAATTGGAGGGGCAAGGAGACGACGCCGGTCGGTCCCTGGAAGCTGTGGAATCTTCATTAGGATTTAACACCACTGGTGAGATTCTTTTCGGTGAATTCGATGCGGAATTTTCTAACGCTACCTCGTTTAACTCTCTGTCTTCATTATCTTCAGCTTCAGGTTCATCTCTAACGTCCAATTCGTCAAGAGGTTCAATATCTTCTTTACTTATATCTGCAGATTTGGATTCTATTTCTTCATCTACTCTATCCGTTATCTCATCTGGTTTGACATCATCGTCTGTTGCTTCCATTTTACTATCCATAATAACTCCTTCGGTACTTTCTTGCTCTTTCTCGTCTTGAGTGGATTCTACGGGGAGTATCGCAGAGCTTTCCTCAGGATCTTCTTTACTTTCTTCAAGCGTCGCTTCTTCTACACCTATATCCTGCTCTTGGGGAGCTTTGATCTCCAGACAGTCTATTTTTAAGGGTGTCGCTTCTTCGCCGTCCTCCTTGGATTGACCCTCTTCACGCGGCGCGAGTTCGGGGCTGTGTTGGGATTGGGGATGGGGGATGGGATTAGGGGGTCCGGGTCTGGAGGACTTCTGGTCTCCGCCATTGCTGGTCTCGTAGCCGTCGTCGTGGGAATCCTGACACCTCACGTCTCCTTGCTGAGCCGGAGCACCGCTGAAATTGAAAAAACAAAATTCAATATTCATAATCAAAATAATAATTCATGATGAGCTGGTGGATTTATTTACTTATTTACAATAGTGGTATTTATAAATATGTATTTTATTATTAGGATAATATTTTTGCCAAAAAAACATCACTTTATAAACATGATAACAACTATATTACTTATTTCAATCGAAAATAGAGAAATAATAGACAATTTCACAAACAAAAATTATTTATGATAAAATCCACAATATATATATTTGTCCATGCCATCGAAATAGCATTGTCAATGGTTAGTAAGTATTTTATCAAAAGCGACAGGCTGCCTGTAAAAACAGTCGCAAAAAAAAATCCAAGATACAAAATGGCACCCAAACCGGTCAATGTATAGATAGCGTTTGACCTTTGCTTACTTCCTATGATAAAAAAATACATCGACAGGTTGCCGGTGACGATTTTCCAGATTTAACAGCAAACTCGTATTTTACCCTGTCCATTCATACATTATCAGCTATTCTCAATCCACCGCTAAATGCTTACTAAGAGGCTATTGAACTAAGCCATGTGATATAGTATTATATCAAGGTTTGTTTTGCCTCATTCGATTGGTAGATTTTATATTATACAAATATCCGTTGAGGTAAGAAAATTAAAATATTGAAGTAGTATCTTGGATATGATCTTTATAATAGATGTTACGAAATGAGATAAACTTAGCAACTATTCATAATATTCATAAAATAGTTAGACTTGTACAGTTACAATTCAACAGAATTCATAAGGTAGGAATCTATTTTATTTCGATTCATCTGTATAAATCTGTAAGTATTAAGTTCACGCAATAGATTGATCATATTGAGTAATTTTCTTTTGCTAAACACTCACTCAAGAGATATAAACATTGAATGAAAACTATGTATAATACGGTCACTCGTAATTACGACAAAAATAATATTCTCCGAGTGGATATTAAAGCAAGGCAAGAAGCTGGAAAACATATATTTTGTACAAGATGACCAGCTCATTTAGTCCCAAGCTAAAAAGCTTTTAAAAAAAATATAGAAACTAATTTTTACATTGGATTGTTCGTCAGTTCAATATCATCACAGTTTAATTTCAAAGACCTGACCATAATCAATTTGTCTACGCCTCAAAAAGTTAAAGAAGTAAAAATAAAAAAACAGCACATCGTCTAACCGTATTGGTGCAGCTTAAAAGTTAACCTCTTTAGCGATCGATTTCTTTAGCTGTGATTTAGTGATTTTTTTATTTTATTTTTGCAGCAAATATTTGTGTGCACTTGACCGTAACTTGATTTTTTACCAAATCGGCCAGTTAATCTTACTTTAGATTTGCCATACTCGAATCTTTTTATTATTGTTTATGTCTAGATTTTTTTTGTCACCATTCTAAAGGGTATGATACGAATTGAATAAGAATCTTTGTAGCGATTTCCTGTATAAAAACACAATTCAGTTAACGTTACAGTCATTTACAAGACGGACCTTTTGTGCATAAACATTTTAATGTTTTTAACGAAAGTTTTGAGCTTTTAACGAAATTCTTATTAAATAATTTACAACAAATACTCTCTATCATTTATTCAGGAAAAAATACCATCATCCATCTGTTTAAGTTGGTTAAGGCGACTCAGTAGGAATGCAAAACTTTAATTTGACCTACAGCATAAATATTGCACTGACTGAAATAGGTAACCACCACTATACGTATTTTTACAGTATCAAAACAAGCAAAACATTTTTATATTTCATTACAAAAATAACAATACCACCTAACACACGAATGGGTATATAGACAGTAATGAGGTATTGCAATGTAACAGTAAGCTATCGTATTTCATAAAGTAACGGTTTTCGGAGAAGCAAAACAAACCATACAATGCAAAATTCTCAAACTTTCTCTAATATATTGAAATAATTAATTTTTATTTTTAATTTTGTATAACCTATTTGTTATGATATTGTTTTAATATGATTTGTTATGATATTGATATTGATGAATACAGTTTTGAAAAATAATTTTGTTGCATAAAAAGATTAAAACATAAAAAATATTGACATATTAACACATTGCTTACGGCTATATTTTTAAAAAAAAACTGACTTGCGGCGGGTGATAAATAATCGAGACAAAGGGAGTTTAGAGAAGAGCTCCGCACTAAGCAATCGACCTCAATTACGTCAGTAAACTTCAAACTGTGAGGTGCGTATCAACAAAACGAACTTTTTTTTAAATAAATAAAATAATATATAATGGAAAAAATATATTTAGACGATGTGATTTAACTATTTTCATAATATACAGTAAAACTTTTTATTATAAACATCTTAGACTTGGTGACCCATAACCATTTTTTTTGATACAATTAATATTTGGAGAATATATTTTTGAACATTTTAAAAAATCCTAGCAGGTGTCCCATTCTGAGCATGGTGCACTCTGAGATCGGGCTTCAAGCCACAACATCTACGAGATTAGTTTAAGAAAGTGAAGTGATTAGTAGAACCATCTGAACAATGGCAGCCTATTCTTAACACTCAAGACCCCGGCCCCGCACTAACGCGGAAATGGTCGTTATCCGTTAAATCCCGGCCCCACGCTAGCGCGGGTTTACACACGTGGGCTAGTAATCAGTATCCGTTAAGGCAAAACTAATTTATTTCGAGTTTTTGTTTTTTTTATGCTACTCAAGAGGGTTTGTTGCGTATGTGTATTTTTTTGTGTCGATTTACTTTATTATTTATGATTGAAAATGACTTTTGAAATAAGATATGTTTTGCTTAAGAATACTTAAAATTAAAATATTTTACGAGTTGACTTTTACTTTTATTAGACTTAAAAAACATACTGCTGTTCGTTTTATATTTTGTAATATTATTTAAATAAATTTTAGTACATTTGTGTTGGTCGAAGACAACACATTCTCGTTTCTGTGATCGCGATATATTTTCTGCTCTTGTTTTATTGCATTCAGAGTTTAAAATTTTTAAAAAATGTTTGTGTTGTATAAGTAATGTGATTAAAGAGGTAATTTAAAAAAATATTTCAATTTTTGCATTTTTTTCTTTAAAAATATTTTTTGTCTATGAAAAATCGAAAAGAAAGTGTCGTTTTTTACTTATTTTTGCTATGCTAATCATTTTTTTTGTGTTCGCCAAGTTAAACTCATCGGCAAAAATAAATTTTAAACGTTTTTTATTGTAACTTGCTAAATATTGGTTTGGCTTGCAAGACGATGGGTGAATGCGTCATACATGCCATACATGAAAATTTAATTGATTTATTGCGTAATTTATAAGTAAAAGTGACAGTGTTGTTAATATATAGTTTTAATCTTATGTATTTTGAAAAATGATTTCGTTAAAAAAGCACATAATACGTCAATGCAAACAAATGTTACACAGTTTGAGATTTTCTGGATGCCGTAAAAATCAAACTATTAAGTGTCATAATTTATTGGTTCGCATGGTTATGGGCATTTACTTTAATTACGCGTGTCAAATTTTTATTATTTTCGGTTCTTTTCAATGATGTCATCGTCAGTTAAATAATGCATTTTTATCGCGTCACATACTCGTTCACAAGACCATTCATAGTCCCAAAAACTAATCACAAAGACCGTAAAAACAAATCGCAAACTTGCTTGCAAAAATCTAAATAGTAAATAAATTCAAATACACATTACAATATGACACAAATACGGTTTAAAAATCTCTATTGTCTCAAAAACAAATGGCAAAAGTTCACAAATTATTTAGTATAATAGAGTAAAATAAACTTCATATACGATTACACAATAAAGCTCGTTAGTATATGTAACACGGTTTAACAAGCAAAACTTTTTAACGGTTTAACTGCAAAAAAATAGCTTGACGCGGAGAATATTGTTAGGTACTGCGCTACCTAAGAATGACGATTCTAGCATCGTTTTCATTTACATATTTAATCGTGTTATTGAACCAACAAAGACTCGATAATCGAAGTTTTGCCTTTGGCGACATTTTCCAATCACACATTAAAGTAAATATGTCAAGAAATAAGGTGTTTGACATGCGTTTTTATATATGGAAATCAAACGCATAAATTTGTGCACACCGTCACAACAGAACATTTCTGAAACGCACAAATTTGTGCACACCGTCGCCAATGTGTTAAGATTAAAATAGAAAAGTATTGAGTAAAAGAATTATAAGTTGCAATTGATAGTTGTTTCTGGTTCGCGCTATAGTTTTCACTATGTATTTAATCCGAAAATTATCTTAACTTTGTCTTTTATTTCGTGTTAGACAAAAAACTTCGATATTTTTAAATTATTGTAAGTTAAGTAATCCTTCTTATCAAATCGATTGAACATTTCGCACAGTGAATTCTTTACGTTTTTTATTAATAGCGTCTAAAATGTATTGCGGATTCCATATTTCTATTGACCTTGTGAATCTAGGATCCAAAATCTCAGGATGATCCGTTGGTTCCAGATAGTGGTGCGTAAAAACAAAATATTTTCATATAATTTGATAAATCGGTTCCAAAATCGTGTAAAAAAGTACCAAAAATGTATGAAAAAGCGTAACGGTGCCGTCCAAAAAAATCGCGGAAACTCAAAATCGCGAAAAAATAAATCGCGTAAAAAAAAGGATTGGGTGTATATTTTACTGAATGCGCGGAATAACAATATTTTTTTATCAGAAAACTTAATTATTCCACTGATTGCTTAGAATAAATGTAAACATCATTAACTAATAGCTTGACGATTAATAGTTGGTCTGAAAACGCTTTTCGAAAAAGCCAAATACGTGTTACAATTTGTAAACGATCAGTGGAATAACAAAGTTTATTTGTTATAAAATGACTTTTTCTTAAGTGACTACCGAAACTATCGAAAATATTCATAATCCATGTTAATAATTTTTTCAAGCCATTAGCAAATTTTATTATGTGCTTATTTTTACTTCAAGTTTATATATAGCCTAACTCAATAAGGAAGAAACTAAATAAATATTATATCTATTCAAATAATTTATATCGAATGCATAAATATATTCGTATTTTTTTATGTTTGAGAACCTCCTCTCTGTCGGAGATATATAAGTTCAAAGTTCAGGGTTGTGTCAAGAAAACATAATACTAATAATATTAAAAATAATTCAAACCATGCGATTGATTTGAATATTAATGTATTGTAGGTATAACATTGTTACATAATTTGGTAAGTTATCGAAAAAATATGGTCTTCAATCATTTAATATAATAGATAAATTAAAGTCGTTAAGTTATATCGGCTGCATCGGACTAACTTTGTTGAGTGGTACAAAACAATGACTTAAATGTATGAATAAAAATATTTCACAAGTTTATTATGTATCCATACATATGTATATATATTTGTCATATATCAATTTCGAATATTTTCTAGCATTCTGTTTTGTTCAATTATAAGTTTAAAAAAACACGTTTGACGGTAGAAAAATGTATTCAATTAAAAAAACTTAACGTTGCAAAAAACATGGTTTACCATCTGTATATTATGCAAAAAATATTTACTATTAACATCTTAGCTTCTCCGATAATTTTGAAGTTTTTTTTTCCATTTAGATGACTTTTATTCAACTACTGTTACTATTATATTGAATAGAATCTCTTTTTAAAACCATTGCAGAATAATTATTTCAAAATGCTTATCCATAAACTAAAGTAATACTGGTCTTTACAAGTATTTCGACTGAACAAGACATTATTGTATTATAAATAATAATATTATTTATCAGCGCTTTGCGCAACCCTAACCCCAACCGATATTTAACCGTTTTTATGGTAGTGTAAAAAATACATTGCTTTGATTCATATCTCTAATGTTCGTTGACCAGTGATTTAAAAATATCTAAAGAAATTTTCGACACGTCCACTCCAGACCAAGCCTCATCTCAAACTGAGCTCAAACTGAAGAATGGTAGGTAAGAAAAAGACATCCCCGAAAAATGGTTACCATTTATTGGTATTATTATTTTTTTTTATTTTTTTTGCTTTTAAATGTAAACAATAAAATGTTTTATCATTACAATTTTTTGTAGAAGTATTTATGATCCAATTATGCTTTAAAAATCAGTCAGAAAAAGTGGGAGAAATGGTACATTTCAAATGGATGTACAATCATTACAAAACATAAATTGGAAATTCTGCTCAATTCACTTTCTTAAACAAACCTTTATCTGCATTTCTTTCTAAGACATTAAACTTCGGTATCTTATAATAATCTCTAAAAATGATTTCAACGTAAAGCAGTTTTTCAAATTCCGTTTTTTGTGTTTGCCGTGTTTCCTTTAAAATATGACTATTCTCATGAAAAAAAAATGCAATAGTGTAAAAAAGCGTTTGGAAAATGTAATTATTGAAAAAAAAATTTTTTGAGTGAACGGTTCACGAGATTTAGTCGACGGCAAACGATCGATTTACTCTGTTTTCAGGCGAAAAGGTACTGTATCCTCTTAAGAAGTGTAACAAGTTTTAAAAAAACTCTTGTTTTCAATGAAATACCCTTGTGTAGTGGGAAATGATTACTTGCACACTTTTCCAAGTTATTTCTTGAACTGGCATTGCTACACTTAAATATTATAAATTAAACTGATCTTTTGGTCAGAATCGCATAGATTAAAAAAGACTGGTTGTAAAACGGGTAAATTCCGGTAAACAGTTGATTTAATGTTACCGTCATAAATGATATCCTCCTGATATTAGTATATATTTGAAATATTTTTCCTGAACATTTTAGGCATTATTACCTCCCAGCATATGTAAAACCAGCATCTACTTCATCGTGAGTTTTTATTTTCTGTTGTCGAGAAAGATAGGGAACAACAGATCACAGGGACAGACCAACAATTCTCTAACTCAGCGGTGGCCAAAATGTTCACTGTGAAGCCATTCCTAGTCGTATGCCTGATGCATTTGAACAAGAAATTTCTTTTATTATCTATCCTTTTTGTTTGCCTTTCATACCAATTATTTTATGCTCTGAATGAATAATTAGCACAAACAGTGCTACCACTGATTTCAGTATTAGGTCGTCCGCAGAGGTCAAAAGTTTGACCACCCATGCTCTAGCTGAACATAAATTATAGTTTGTGTTATAAATATCAAATATAACAAATAGCATTTGTTATTTAAAGATCATTTATTGTTTGTGTAGAAAATAGCTTGCGTGTCTTTGAAAATAATACATTGAAAACTGGTATGCTGAAAGCTTTATAACCAATCCTTTTTTCCTTTAGATATAATGAAATGTTTTATCTTTGTTCAGGTAACACAATGTTGACTATTACAATCACACCGTCGGATTGACAGGTCATCGATTCGGATTACAGTTTCCTGATAATTATCAAAAAGCATTGAAGACAATAGTCGGGATGTGCGAGTATTGTGCATACATCTATTTTGAGAATTTTCTTGGAATCCGACCAAATCTACAATCAATGTGGTTTATAATGGAGATGGGATGTAAACAATAGAATAATCCTGTTATAAAATTGAAGTTACTTTACTATGTAATGAAAACGGTTATAATATAAGTTTAATCATTTTTTCCACATAGAATTATTATTTACTTAATTCTTACAGAAAAATTTTATGATAATAGTTCACCGTTGATTACATTTCATTCAACTAATCCATATGATTACTTAAAAGACAGTTTCTATAAAATATGGACCTTCATGAAAATACACTAGCATACTTATGTAAAGTTAAAAATAGTTTTTTTTTGTATTTAAACTGGTCTTGCTGAGTTCACAGGTTATAATCCATGTATTAATTACATTAAAAAATTGATTATTGCTAACTATTTATTGATTTCTTACCAAATAAATGGTATAGTGATAAATCGTATAGTCCAGCTAATAGATTTCACCAACATCATGGACTGTTCAAAACCACACTCTTCAAGGGTGAATAATACAGAGAAAATGATAATCGACTGCAAGAATCAACTATGTATCATTTATTTAATGGTGATGCAATGATCAATATTTAGCATTCAAGAGATATTCATAGATTGTAAGCTATACCATATCATGTTTTTTTCGACTGACAATTCAACGTTTTTAGATACAAAATTAACATTTGCTTTTCTTTCATGCCTCGACCACAGTCTACTAATACTTCACACTACGTAATTTTGAATTGTATATTATTAAAAAATCTGACTGTTCCATGTATCCCTCCCTGTACAACTTTTTTTTTTAATATTTCCATGTCCGCTCCCAGAGTGGAGCAATATGGCCTCCTAATGGAGGTATCTCAGCAGAACTTTTTCTATGAGAACTGGTTGCTACTCAGTTGCTCAACCTCTCTTCCAAAGAGAGTATATTCAACATAAAAATTCTACACCCAATATATAAACGAAGTACTAATTGAATATTTAGAACAAAAAGTTTCAGTATGTAGACAGTGAAAAAAAATAACTGACTGAATCACTTGTCCTTTTGAAATGGGGCTCTGAAATTAGAGTATCTTGACCTCCCCTCTTTAACAAAATGTCTGCAGAGTATGAAAAGACATCAGATATCTATGGTCCGTCGTATCAAGTTTTTATCTCTAAACGAAGGAAGTATTTTGCGTATACGCTATGTTATCAACTCATTGATAAATAAGGAAGTGAGGTTATTTGTAAATATTACAAATTTATAATGATTTCTAGATTGTTTCGGGGTCCAGAAGGATACTATATTGAGACGATTGTTATCACAGGGTATTCATAAAGACAAATAACATATGAATAAATTTGTTTAAGAGCGCAAGGAGAGCGAGTGGCCAGTAAATAAGGATAACTATATCTTCATAGGGAATATTTTTCAAAAATGAAGATGTCAAGGCTTTTTTTACCCGTGACGCAACGGTGACAATTATATCCAATACTACAAAGATAAAATGCAAGCTCAAAATTTCTTTCTGAAGCTTTCTGATGATGGCATACCTACGTTTAAATTGTAATGTATTTTTTTCATCATTTTTACTATTAAGCTTAAAGCCAATCTTTGTAGGTTTCAGGTTCGATACTTAGCAGGGTCAAAAAAATCAACTATCTTAGTCCATGAATCTAATCTGTTCTAAAGTTCATTTGGTTTAAAACCTTAAAACTGTCCAGCTCATCGGAAACACAATCGGCGCTGTATTATTAATTATGTATAATGAACCACTAGTGGAGTATTTCAATAGACTGATGTAAGCAAAGAGGCGAGTTAGTTAACTAGTTTCTTTACTTTACTTGTATAGCATGGAGTGAAAAGGGAAATGTTAACTTAAAAAATAATTGAGGAATAAGTACAAAGGAATTAAGATTTCGACTAAAGGTGCTTGGTGGAATTTTAATATTAAATTTGAATGATTCAAATTTAAAGTACATGGGAGTTTTATTAATCTATTGTAATGCCTTTCTTTACACAAAGTATCGACAGTAAAAATTTAATATCCTTCCCATCTTTGCAATAATTTTGGCAATAATTTAAAAAAAAAAACAATATATCCCATTAGGAGTTCATATTATGATCAGTAAAACCGCCCAACTCATATAAGGTCTGTTCTTCTGCGTACTTCTGACGGTTTGCTGACGGTTTGCAAACTGTTTTCAAACTAGAATCGAATTGAAAGCTTTTATATTTGAATTCGAAAACAGTTTGCAAACCGTCAGAAGTATGCAGAAGAACAGAGCTACTGTTAATTACTAAATAATCATGGGTAAGAAATTAAGAGAGTTGTCCCAAAAATCGTTTCTTTTCACGAGTCCAACTAAAGAATATTATAATTAAAAATACCAAAATTAACAGATTTCCCCCTTCATTGAATTCAGAGGATTCTAATATAATTACATTAAATGAAGAGATTTTCAAACATTCATTCCACTCTCCCGTAAACTGTGTAAAACAGAGTTACTGCTTTTTTTCCCTGTAGGTGTTTGATTCGGTAATTGCCACTTTCATAACTTCAGTGGTATGTAAATTAATTTCTGAATTAGTAATCAATTCGCAAATATCTGTATTCAAACTATTTCTCCGTTTCAATACATAACTCCTTGTTCTATTCAATAACATAGTAGTTTATTTCTTTTACAAAATAAGAGTGCCAGAGAAATCTTATTTGATGGCAAATCGATTACACTTTACATTGCAAATGACGCAACCTTGCATTTTATTGCAAACAGTTACAACATTACAGTTTGACTCAGTCTTAAAGGAATGTATTAACTAGTGAAATTTTAAGCAGGTACCTCATAGTCATTACTAAATATGTTCATCGAACAGGATCTATGATCCATCTAAAAAGGGAGCGAAGCTCATTATTACAGATTTTGTTTAAATGAGATGGTGAAATTTTTGAATTCCAAATCCACTTATCCTAGAAAAGTATATATCACTACCAAACAGCAACAGTGAAATAAAGTGAAAAAAAGAATCGATTGCTGAAAGGCTAACCTTTATAATGAAACACTGAAATATTTTAATTTAAAAAGAAAATCTTACATTTACAATTATTGATATTGCCTTGTAGGTCCACGATAGTATACAAAAAAACTTTTAATCTTTTATTATAAACCGTAAAAGAAACTAAATAAAATCATAATCGCTATTTAAAAATACAAAACAAACCTTTAAGTTCAATTATCTCGAAACGGGTATTTTCGACTTATCCCACTGTTGCTTAAGAGTAGCGATGTAATGTTGCAAGAATAAGTAACCTTTTTTTTTAACGATTACTTACATGTATAAAGAAGTCTTTATATTATAACTGAAGTTTTTCAAATAAAAATCATTTTTGGGTTTGGTAATAATATTATTTTACTGATAGTAATGTGGATGAGAGGCACTTTATTTTAAAGGCAGTATAAAAACAAGGTGAGATTTCGGCATCCTGGACGACCGTCGGGTACTATCCATAGAATGTACTCGGCGGGACTGACGAATGCTGGCATGTCATGGGAGGAAGCAAAGCAATTGGCGGAAGACAGGGAAACATGGAAGTATGAATACTCCACATAGGGAGCGAATATGGTCAAAGAAGAATAAAAATAAAGTGTAATTTTTTTTCATTTGTTTTAGTAGTTTTATTAATCAAAAATCTTGATATAAACCTAAAAAATAAAATGGAAATTAAACAAGCTATTCAGCTACTAAGTGAGGAAATAAGGAGCATAAAAGTACTTAGCAGAAGATGCATAGTAGATATGTTTTTTTTCATTATTTTTTTCCAGCGGAGCTACAGATACTCAGATAAAAAAATAGGTAGGTATGCCGCAGTCCATTGTGCAAACATCTATTTTAAAGTCCATGACTGATAAGATTGAATGACGGTGTTTATCCTATCCTACATTTGCGGGCACGTTGAGGGAAAACCTTTTTGAGTCATAATTATGGGTAGACTATACAGGATGCTCTGTTCGACAAGATAATTGTGTGAGTACCGTGGCATACTTTGCACAGCGGGGTTGGATTATTGATCTAATCACTCGATAGCATATAGATAAATTTAAATATAATAGGTTGGCCCGTAATGTGTATCTGTTGGTGGTTTAGTAACTTTTACACTTTAGGACAAAAAAATTCAAAAATTGTGCAAACATTTCAGTATTTTCTTTTCAAGAAATTAATATTTTTTATGCATATGTTACCGACTAAACTTGTGATGCTCAGAAGCGTGAACATGAGATGTCATCTTTTATTACTTTCAAAAATGCAAGAACGCAAAAGCAATTTCTCAAAAGATTTGCAAATTATACAGCAATGATGCAGTTGACATTCACACATGTTTTTGGTGTACAACAAAAATTTCATGGGGAGATTTTGATTTGAAGGCCAAAGAGAAAAGTGATTGTCATATTGTATTCGGTAATTAAAAATGAAAGGTGTCAATTGAAAATAGTTCACAGTTAAGGAGTGGGTTTTTTTCAAAAAATTCAGTAGCAAAAGCTGCATCGTATTCGGACTAGGATTGCAATTCCCAATGAATATATCAATGCCAGTATTGCAATTATCAACACAAATGGTTTTTCCAAAAAAGTTTAAATAAAACAAACAAAGGGATCGCAGTAAATTAACGATATTTCATATAAAATACCGTCAATTAAAAATATATCATAATCATAAATTGACGATTCTCATAAACAATTTATGACTTTTTGAAATAATAATACATCATTGAAAGGTTCCTCAATTCTATAACCTGTCCAAATTGATACAGCTCTTAGCAGATTTAAAACATTACACTTCATCGCGAACAATCTTATTGAAATATGTGATGGTTTCTATATATTCAAAATACTATTTCGGTTAATTTTCAATATCAAAATATTGATATTTTTGTATTTTCAAAGCTGCTATTTAGGTTTTGAAAAAACACCATGAATGCCAGGATTCCGGTTTCGGTAATACCAGTATTGCAATCCATAATTGGGACAGTTAATAAGCTCAACCATGTGCTGAATGCTAAGCAGCTCCAAAAAAGAATGAGCGCACACGTTTCCTTGAAAATTTGCCAACTACAGCAACCATTTTTGGAAAATTTGATAATTGGAAATGAAAAGTGGATAGATACTCTTTAATAATTTTAAGCAAAGAAGTTGGTTGTATCTTGGACCAAGCTCTAAAACATCACTAAGCCAAATTTTACCTACAAAAAATAGTGCTGTGTCTGATGAGATTCTCAAGAAACAAACGACAAGGCATGTTTACGTATTCATATAAGCAAAAGGATTAATCAATTCTTTTTAACCGAAGTTACAAGCTTTGCCGATAGCCGAGTGGTTAACATTGCTCACTTTGGTTACAATGTTCACGAGTACGTGCTTTAATACAAATATATAACAATCGATTTTATCTACAAGTATTATTTTTATCTTAGTTATTTTCTTCAGTGCTATGGCCACATTATTACCATCTTCCTAAAACAATATTTCTATTTTAAAAAAGATCATGTGAACATATAAACTTACGTCAGTTACAATAAATAAAACATTTATAATTAAGCACTGTATTCACTAGGAGACAAAATATGCCTCAACATGATGCGCAGCATAGAATCTGTGGCGCTGCAACGTTGCTCACTATCACCCAACATAGTGTAGCATTTTTACATAACGTTTCGCAGGCAAGCGTCATATGCTGGCTAGTATATATGTGTCGTTCAATGACAACAGTGATGGGAAACAATATTGTCTTCAATCGGAAATATTTTTGAAACAAAAATTGTGATTCCTATTAATATGAGTTATCGATTGTCTTTTTCACTTTAAGGTTACTCGTTGCTGTAAATATAATGTATTTTTAAACCATTACCCTGATACAATGAAAGTTATATCATGTTTGAATAAAAATTATTTTTATTTCAACAGTGCATATATAAATATTAAAAAACTGAAGAATTACGCCTATATATTATTTTAAAAATGAAAAATCTTACTTAAAACATTTTACACATTGGTCAAATGCTTAGCTACTTTAATTTTTGAAATATCTTCTTTTTGTTATCATGACATTATGACGGGACTGTCAAAAGTATGGCATTGTGTATAAACAAATAGTCATCATGGATGAACGAGTGTATTAATTTTATAGGAGGGACCTTAAAAACATAATAATTTAACTTTGCTAAACTCGCATTGTTTGCATCCAATAAAATCAAACAAAATTTATCATACACAACCGGACCAACATAACCTCAAACAATCCACATCATTGTTCCAGAGTCATGATTTTGAGCGTCATATTACTCCATTTGTATCCTAGTTGAATTAGCGTTATAAAAAGTGAATTAGTTTTGATTTTCACTAGATAAAGCATATTAATTCTGTATTCAGTTATATTTTAATTATGTAGTATATCGTCAACAATATTGTAAGAATATGTTAGCTCATTTTAATGATAAAAAAAACTTCTTATATTTGATGCGATCACTTATATCATTGGCACATTTTTGCATTTACATATGTATTTTTATTTTCAACACAGAATGCATTAATTATTGCAATATCAAGAGTAAGTAAAAAAAAACATATATATTTTGTAGTAATATTTTTTTTTATCTCTCCTGTAAAATTTACCCACATTCGAGATGAGTGTTTTCGCAGTATTGGCAACAATAAACCTTTTCATCTTTCTAAATTTAAAGCAATACCTATCTTAGCTGTTTATAAATAACAGCAAGCTTGATATCAAATTCAAATTGAAATTTACACAATGAATTATCCTTTGAATTGTCATTGGTAAGTTGTCAAAATCTAATAATGTAAGACACAAAGCAAATATTGGTATAAAAATACCTGTGCCCTTGTAATGGAACAAGATAAACAAGAATGATCTTTTTCTCAATAATCAACAATTTTACATTAAAGACAATAATCAACATAAAGTATTATTACCCCTATGAAAATTACCATTTAACCCTGTGAGTTGTATGACCATAAACGTATGGCCGTGCACTTTGAATTTTGCCTGTCCCGTGATTTAATATTTGTATATATACATACTGGTCACTGTCCAATGTTTGAATGTTTTTTTATCAAAATATGCAACAGAGAAAAAACAGATATTAGTGACGTTCCTAACATTTCTGTTGGTATACAAATATAATTATCTTACTAAAATAGTCAGATAGGTGCTGGCAACCCTTTGGCAATTGCAAGCACTATCTCATCCACAATTTTGTCATAAAATATTGCTCGAGTTATAATTTTCTAGATTTTGTAATAAAGCAGAGAAAATTAGACTTAATTTGGCATGGTATCTTTTCAGCATAATAACTTTAACAACTGTCCCTAACAGATGGGAGCATTACAGGAATCACGAGATGTAAGGGTAGTCAGTATGAATGTTATTAAAATGTATTTTACCGAGTTATAAATAGAGGAATTTTCATGTTTCATCATTACTAGAAACATTTATTATACTTCTGGAGTAGATATTTTATAGTAAAGGCTGCATGTTTTTCTTTAGCATGTATTTAAACTGTACTTACGAGTAAATATTAATATAAAATATGACAGCCCGATCTACCTATTCAGCAATAAAATATAAGTAGTGAGCAGAACTATGTTTACTTTGGAGTATTGCAGAGTTTATTGACTTCTCCGTCAGTGTAACGCTTTTCAATTCTCCAAAGACAGGAGCAGTCTAAATACACAAACTATACAATCGTACACGTTAAGCTTACTTATCAGAATGCTAGATTTCTTATCATATAAATTATAGTGATATTGCAGAGCAAATAAGTTGAAAACCAAACAATACAGACCGCAAGTCTCCTGACGTATTTATCTTTTGAGAAACTCGTCTCAACTCTGGTAAAAAAAAATGCTGGCTTATCAACGTGATGTCACTGAAGGGAAACACGTATCAACATTATTTCAAAGAAGTAATAACACTAGAGGCAGTTCACAGCTACCGCATCATTATGTTACGTTTGCTGTATTTGAAAATTTTTCATTATAACAAGTGCTGCAATTGCAGCAACGTTACACATGTTTCATAAGTAATAGAAAAATTATCAGTTCAATATTAGTTTAACCTAAAGAACAATTATTAAATAAAATATGGTAAATAATTTTAAGGGTATTTCAAGCAAAAAGTTTCATTAACAATGACTCCTTCCTGCTGTGAATGTATAACTATTTATACAGCTATTTGGAATTTGTTGATATCCAAAAATTCAGCAAATGTTAAGTTATCAAAAACAATCACGCACAATACTAACTTTCGCATTAAAATAACACTAATGTATTTGCTACCGCCATCTGCATAAGTTAATTACAGCCTTTTCTGCAGTAAATTTTGATTTTTACCGATTGGATTATACGTTTTTATTATTTTGAGTATCAACATACGATTTAAAGCAGTATCAATAATGAAACATCAGCAGGAACCGGAACAATATAGTAACAAGACAATATGCCCATTGCCGTTCCAATAGCGATGCGATAACTTTATATTTCTTTCGTTTTACAAATCCCTGAATAGACACTTTCATACTACGGTTTCTTTTTTAAGATTAATGTATTTGTATACAAAGGAATGGATGTCTTGTTAAAGCGTTTCCCGCCCACTCTATCTGATCCTTATAATACAACATGGGGAAAACAGCCAGTTCCAGTTCTACTGCTTAGATTGCACTGCAATTTTTATATTGGTCCATTATATATCGATTTCATTAATTTGGTATTGAGGTATTTTAAATGTTTCAAGTACTCTAATTATATATATATAAATACATTTATATTTATTGCTATTCAAAAAAAATAATTAAAAACCCAAAACTAATGAACACTATGAGTACTAAAGATGTAGCTAAAATAACTAAATATTTTTAAAAAAACTTCAGTACAAACTTCAAAAACAAGTATGACCATTGCAGAAAACGATTCCTGGGGGGGGGTCATTTCGAAAAAGGATTCTCTCATACGCACTCAAAATTAATATTACAATAATTCTGCTAAAGAAAAATGTACATGAGAGTTTTACAGATATTAATTTTCTCCCAGATACTGCTTAATTATGACACCGAGTATTTTTTAAATAAAATAGTAAAGAAAAAAGTTTTCCACATTTAATCTCATAAAAACACACTGGAGTCAAAAAGAGGTATGCTCTGTAGACAATATATTTAGTAATGCTTTATCCAGAACCTTAATTCAGCTGGGGTAGATATAATAATATTAAATTAAAATTATGTCAAATCACTCTACTAACAACCAGGCCAAGAATCAAATCTAAAAAATCACAGACCATTTCAACATCTTTGCATATAACAAAAAATAAGAGTAGGTACTTATTCTTTGGACTGTCACGCAAAGCTTTAAAAACAAAACCATTTAAGAAAAATATGATTCACTTCACTATCACAACAATATTTTAGATAAATATAGAGAATATTTTAATCAATATTTATTTACAGAATGTTTTGAATATTTGTTTGAACTACCGGTTTTATTTGGAGTGAAATTCTGAAAATATTACTGTAAGAAAGTAACCAATATAACCTAAATTGTAAAAATAAGCCATGTGTTATGCTGTTTATGTATATTTTTGAGGACATGTGCCATAATTTTGACAGATTATTATCTTAGGTTATGATTTCACGCTTATTACGCGAGTATTGAAAAACCATGAAAAACCGCATGTCTTTCTTTTAAATTCGATTTTAGAACTCGACGGTTGGAAAAGAAATAATATAACAATTACCAACATAATCATGGTAATTACTGTTTCATCCCAACAATAATTAATACATTTTATAATCAAGAGTACATTATTAAAAATAGCGATCGACTGTTTTTGAATATTAATGTTTGTTTTATATTGACAATCTATAATAACCAAATTATTTCGAAGAAATCGCGATTTTATCTTTCAATTAACTAATTAACCAGTTGATATAAATGTGGAACCTTTTAATTATAATATCTATAAATCCGTCCACCTTAATGATAAATTTATATCCAAATACTTAGTAAATTAAATTATAGTAAATATCTTATTATATTCATATCTGTCAATCACAAAAAATCGAACAAATAAATATTTATTAAAATGACGTCGATGTCAAAATTTTGACACATTAGGTACGTATAAGTACCGTTTGTGGAAAGTGATAAAATGAAACTAGCTAGATTTTATGGAGTATAAAAACTACCATTTTGGAAGACTGAAAAAACTACTTACCTATTATATTATTCCATTAATAATGTACGAGCTCCGTCGCATAGTAAAAACCATGTTTTGAACTAACAAAATAGTGATATCTTACAATGTTAAATATTGTTATTGAATCACATCGAAGGAAAGTAAAGATACATATAAATATGTAGAAATCGAAAGTGATTAATCTTACGCACATGATATCGAGATGTATGCCTAAATCGAGCGAAGTTAATATGTATGGTTTTATACGTCACGTTTTACAATATAAACAATTTACGAGTAAAACAAGTGATGGTTCTCGTGTGCGAGAATAAAACGGAAGGTTACAAGGAACGGCATGAAATCCCGTTGACATCTTTTTCGCAAGACCAAACACGGGAGGTATGTACCGATGTAATATTATGTTTGTTGTTATATCCCATGAAATGTAAACGGAACGGCGAGTCCGTCCGTGGGTTGGCAAAACGAGTACAGGCGACCGAGCCGAGTCGAGTCGTGTTTCGCAACATTTTTGACACGGCCAGCGGCTTCCATTAGTGCGGGGACGAAAATAATCACGACGAGAAACGCGCAGTATAGGTGCGCGCGATGGTCTACTGACTACTCCCTCGCTAAGAAATTGTGGGATTTCTACTCACAATTTATATGGGTAATTGTCATTCTCGATGGAATTGACAACACCGGTGTCCATCGTATGCAATCTGGCCCTCGGTCGCACCCAGGAGCGACTCTTTTAAGAGCAGCTCGCGTGGATGCGATTGAACCTCACAGTCACACACAATGCACTTTCACACGAAATGCACTCGACGGTCCGTTTCTGACATTTTGGTAATGTCTAACCACTCGCGGAGCGTCACGCCACACATATAAACACGACACTGGCGGTGTTTTGTTACACCGAGGGACTTTTCTTTGAAAAATCAATATACATTTTCCCGAGTTTTAGGTACTAGCGAGTCGATGTCCAGCGCAGGCTAAATACGTGAAGTTTGCAAGCTTTTTTAGCGCATCGGTGTTGCCACAATTTTTTCCACTTTTTTTCGTTCGTAGTGTTGTGATTTTTTCTTCTGATTTGCAATGCACTTCGTGCGGGTGCCTGTAGCTGTTTAGGTCACAAAGCATACCATATGAAAAACTTGTGCGAAAATAATCTCAACAGATAATTTTCATTTGTAATCATTGCATATATATATTTTATCAAGAAATAGAATAAACAAATCTTATTGACAAATTCATTGAAATACTTGGAGGTTATATGTAGAGTTTGTTTAAGTTAATGAATTCATCGTGAAGTTTTGCAAAACAATAATGTTATAATTTTATTTTATTTTCTGATTGAATATTTTCCGTCTAGTTTTATAAATTTCATTCAAATGTAGTATTTTAAACAACCAGACGTTTACATTTCAAATAAGTCTTCTAAAACAGACTATTGTAAACACGATACTTTATATAAAAAGATTATCCATTTTTATATCTAACTACTGATGTATTTATGTGTATACTGTACCTGTTATTTTTTAAACAAAAGATACTTTTCGTATTTCATTTGAATAATTGGAAAAAATAAATAAATATACATAATCGCGATAATTCTAAAACGTTGTTGAATAACAATCATCACTATTTTATTATTTAAATTAATAACTACGTTGTTATTCCACTGAATGTGCTATTATTGTAGTATGTGTTTTGCCTTTCTGAGAAAAATCTATAAGCTTTACATAGATTTCACGAAAGATTCACTAAATCAAATAAATCATATCATAATGATTCATAATTTGTATTTTAGTAAAAAACGTTATAATGCAAAAAATATCTTACGGCAAGCAATTTTCTTCTGGCATTTTTTTTTTTGTCAAATGCAGCAAACAAATTTTCAATTTATTATAATCCTCAAATAATATTCTCACATCAATACAATGAATTTGAAATTATTATTTTTAGACCACCTATTTATTTTTTACTTATAAAATAATACAGTTTTTATTCGATCAATTTTTTTAAAAGATATTGTTTACTTGAAAATATTTCTAATTTTGCTGTTTTGTAAAATATTATTATTTTTTCCCTATACCATTTACCTATTTAGTTTTGTGGGTAGATTAGTTATCCTTTTTCTATGAATTGAGGGTCTACAGTTATTGCGTGAGTTTTATATCTGTTCTGTGTATACACCAATTCTATGCATTAGTACTTCGCATGGCGGACGTGAGAATATATCGTTTGATTACTATTCCGAAAGTGAAGTTTTTATGAAACCTGATCATACGGAACAGAATTTCGGTATCCGCAGAATCTAGTGCTTAATGTGTCGGCAATCTCTAAATATTTTGATAATGTTGTTAATCCGCATTGTGTAGCCCATACAAGGGCAAAAAGTTACCTATAAAATGGGAAAATGTGATGAAGCTAGTGTAGAAGTGAATATGGGGGATAGCGCGTCCCCACTAAAACAAGATATATTTGTGTTCACCGTACCACCAGAAGCACCCGTATTCACTCCGACCCCAGAGGAATTCTTGGATCCTCTGGCGTACATCAATAAAATTAGGCCAATCGCTGAGAAATCGGGAATATGCAAAATCAAACCTCCGCAAGTAAGTACGCATTAATTGTTTCCCATCATGTTACAAATATGATGGTCTTCTGTGCCATGCTCAAACTTGGGTATTGGCGTTGTTCATATAAAATGATGTGTACTTTACTTCTGTATTTACTGGGTTATTAAGCACCCACCTACAAATGATGCAACTTATATGTCTACGTTAGAGTATACCTGCAATATTTCAATATGTTTTGAACGATTGTAATTTGACCTTACATATTTTTACCAAATCTTCGTAAATAATCTTGCAAGTGGTAACTAGCATTATTAATTACTGCAAAAGTGATTTTACATCTGGTTAATATATCAAAACTGCATTTTATGGATGCCATTTTGTTTGAGCTGTGATGATTAGAAAAATTGTACAAATAGATCCACTTCCTTGATTGTAAACTATTTCTAGGCATAATGATCTGGCATAGTGTTGTAATTCCGTGGCCATCAATTAGTCTTGACTAAGGTTTCAAGCCTCACACAGGGGTAATATTTCACAGGTCAAATTAAAAGTTATTTTTGTAAAAGTACATAGTCTGAAATGTGGGTATGCATACTCGACTCTTTATGAGTTTAATGTATATAATAGACTGTCATTCAAAAGCTAAAAACCCAGTGTTTATTGGCACTGCAAGCATTGTGTGATTGATTTATTGTTCTCATAAAATTTCAAGAATACATACTACTATTTCACCATAGTCAGGGACAAAACACCCTTGTACCCTTTGTTGCCATGGCAATACCTTTTTATTTTATCAATATCCATTTTTTAGCTTTAAGATTATTCATTACCATTATTACATAATAACAAACTTAATTCATTCTATTTTGAAAGTACACAAAGTCCCCACTATTGAAATTCTATAATATTGTTTTATTTTTATTCAAAACATTTTTCACAAATGGGATAATGCCACATAAGATACAAAATATCAATATTGTGTTATATTTAATATATAAGTTGTAGTAATAATAAAACATTCATAATCATACGAAGACTTCTTTTTGGATTTTGAGGAGGTGCACAAATGGGTATTAAGAAAGTCTGTAACCACTCTGGACATTCGTGTTCTAGAGACATGCAATGAAATTTTTATAACATTAGTTATAATGCCTGTTTCTTTGTAATCTAAAGTACGCATACAGCTGTTGTGTATTGAATGTAACTATTTTTTTATCCATTTCAAAGTGGTGACTAGCAATAATAGTAAACAGCATTACAGTGGATCCATGATTATTCACTGATTTGTATTGCTGCCATTGTTATGTTTGCAAATCCATGAAAGTTAAAATTAAATTGACAGATTCACTATTGTATTCTTGTATGCTTAGTAACTTAGTTTATTTCTATTATACAGGATTTATAATTCAATTACATAAATGCCATGAGAAATATGTGTGGAATAGAATGCTTAAAATAGTGTGTTACCTCCACACTATTTATATTTTAATAAGAAACTTGCATGCCTTTGTGATTCATGAATATATAGCTGTATACCTACTGCACTAACCTATGAAGTGGAAAAAAAGCATAAATCAATAAACTACCAGTGAATTTACGAACATGCCAACAATATCAAACATTATGAAAGGTTTTCTATTTTATGAATTCAACGAGTGCATCTGCTTAAATATTTAAGTACAATTTATTTGGCTATTTCAAATTATTGTGTGAAATTGGAACTAAGAATAATGCCTAATTGAGTCGATTGTTTAGTAAAACCATAATCATTACACATGTACATAATTGTTTTGATTTTGTAATGAGAACATAGCTAATCTATTCATGGGAAAAGAATACAAGTTAAATCTAAAGTAAAAATGTAAGTAAGTGATAAAAAATACTTGTCATTATTTATTATAATGAATGTAGGCTAAGTCTACTAACCATAAAACTAAAAATTTGAATCATTCAAATTTAATATTGAAATTCCACCAAGCACCTTCAGTCGAAATCTTAAATTATATTAATCCATAACCCTTAACAAAGCCAAACAGTGATAAAAGAAGTAGACGTGTCATTACTATGGAGACGAAAGTTAAAATTATAAACCAATTCGAGAAAGGCGAAAAGATGGCAGACATCGCACGCTCTCATAAAATGGTTCCATAAATTTAAAGCTCGTAAAGGCCTACACAACATTAAAGTGACCGGTGAAGCTGCCAGTGCAGACTTGGAGGGGGCTACGAATTTTATCAAGAGTTAAGCAAATATCATAAAAGATGACAGTTATCTGCCACAACAAATTTTTAACGTAGACGGAACGGGATTATATTGGAAAAAAATGCCAGATCGTTTATATATATCCCAACTAGAATATATAGGTGAACTTATAGAAATGACCAAAGAGCTGAATGAAGAGGATTTCGTCAATTTAATCGACATTTACTCAACAGAAATGAGTAACGAAGTTGTAATGAAACTCGACGATTTAACAATAAAAGACACTTTTTTAGAAGAAAATGAAGAACCAAAGCTATTTGAAACCAAGAAGATGGCTGAAAATTTAAGCATGATCGAAAATGGTTTAGCTGGTTTCGAGACTCAAGACCCTGATTCAGAACGATTTGCAAGAGTTTAAAAAGCAGTGCATGATGCTATTTCATGCTATACTATCATTTATGAAGAAAAGAAAAGGGCTACAAGGCAATCAAAACTGGACCAGTATTTAAGTAAATAATATACATAAAGATGAATAAACCGATTTATATACTTTAATGAATAAATAATATTATTATCTATAAACAATTTTTATTGATTATTTATACATGTAGTTCTATTATGACACATCATATAAAATTTCTCGAATTTAAGGTTTGTTCGACTTACGCGATTTTTCGATTTACGTGAAAACCTTCGGAACGAATTAATCGCGTAAGTCTAGGACTTACTGTATATTATACATCCATTGTGTTTTATTTGTACCATCAATTTGTATGTTTTCTCCATTATTTCTCATGTGACAAAAATTATATTGAACATTGAATTTAATTGCATTAGGGTAGAGCCCTAATTATCTATAAGAAATTTTCAACTAACCCCTTTGTTACCGAGGAGCGATATATCGCTGCTTGGATTTGTTGCTGTTGATTTAAGCTCCAAATCAATTTGATCAATTGCCTACCAACTGAAAATAAAGTAGTTGTTTTTTTTTTTTTTTGAAAAATCCCTTGCTTAACCAAACGGTTAATTGGAAATGGATATGATTAAACTTTGCAATAGGTATACGGTAACACACTTTTTGTGCGATATATACTTCAAATTTTCACACAGATTTATACCTGTTATGTTCATCTTTAAAATGGTTGTGCATATTTGAATGCGAATGGAACTGTGGTAATAAAAACAAATTTTAATATTTGAAGAGTGTGAACATGAAGGAAAATGAAAATTTACAGTATTATTTACAGAAAAGGTCAGATGGTAAATATTTTGATTTTTTGAGCTCTGCAACAATACTAGGCCCAAAAGTCACATAAGATGTAATTAATATTTTCGACATAAGATTTTTATGTATTGATGTCATTTAAATTATTACCTAAGTAACCAATATGAATTGTCAGTTCTAAATTTTTATCATAAATCAAATTTTAATACAGTAAAAGATCCATTTTTTATGTTATGTTTCAATATTGTTAATTGTATGTAAAAAAAATACAACTGTCTTTGAAATTGTTTATTATGAGGCAGCAGGCACCAACAGTATTAATTTCTGTAATTAGGGATTGAGACCACGCAGTTTCCTGTTTTGTTAGGATTTGTAGAGAATCATTAATCTTGCATAGACAAGTGAAGCAGATACCGTTGGCTACTGGTATAACTAAACTCGTCAGAACTAAAAATGTCAACGTCTCATGAAAAGGAACTGAATGATTTGTATGTAATAGGAAATCTTGGATGTGTTTTACTGTTGAAATATGCTCCATATATGGAGCGGATATAGTCAAAATAAACGTCAAATATTGTAATTATCAAAAAACATTAAAGTTTTCTTGTACAATCATCAACATAGGCTTATTATATTTTGGGTTGGCTGATCCATAATTAAAATATCAATGAATCCATGGGAAATTTAACACACCCAGTGGACATTTTTATTATAAAATGAACTTCCACAAAGTTACTGCCCAATCCATCGAAGGATATTTTTATGTTTTATTATAAACATAATTGATAAATGTGTGAAATTAAAATTATTTATTACTCACGTTAGTGACAAAAAATCTTATCAACTCGCATTAGATGTTCACCGCATACTTTCTATGAAATTTTACTAAGTGTCTCTGAGATAATGATACGTATATACACAGTTGTGTTACCTATATTGGGTCGAATGAAATGCATTTCACACCTTCGATGTAAAGTAAACACCACTGTATTGTATCTATACTTGTCCTTAGATATTCATCGCGTTCACTTTGCATGTTCGTTCAAACTTACAAAAGCAGTGCGTACACTTTTTAGCCTGGTAGGATATTAACCCTTCGTATCGGATAATTGTATGATCAGCTCCTCTCGTTTATATTGTGTCTTCACTATCCATCAACCTGATATTGAAATTAAATAGAGTTAATTAAATCTTGAAATATTGATTATTCAAATAATCTTTGGCTAAATCTAATACACTTAACTCTTTAACGACTAACAAGCAAGCGCCCTAGTGCTTCTTTATTACTTCTTTTGTTTTTAAAAATGATAATGAATCACTTTATTCAATCATCTCCTGGTTATTTTTTTAAATATGTATATTGTTTAGTACGGGATTTTAGTAGCTCTTTTATATTAACACCCAATATTATAAATTCTTTCATTTTGTGCATACTAAATATTTTCTGAAAAATGCATTTAAACCAAAGGGAATAAATATTTGTCAAAATTGTCGACTAGTGTTTTTATAGATAATCATTTTGGAAAAGTTGTCGTAAAAAAGTTATTAAGAAATGAATGCGTAATAAACAGACTTGTTGTTTTATTTGCTTGCATTTAGAATTACTTTTTATACCTGTTCTGCTAATGTTTGTTTACCAATGTCTTCTGAAATTTTAGGCTTCGATCAATTGAAACGATAAAAATTACCTGTTTTTGTTCTTGCCAACACTTGCATATCTTATTGTCAGTATATATCTCGGTACACATGTAATAAATCACTTTATAATGCCTGATAACTTTTATTGTCTCTCACATTCAAAAGATGGCAGTGTACATTTGAAGATCTATTAAACTATGTATTTATTTTTAGTAGTTTTACATTAATAACAGTAGTTACTATAAGTATTAATCAGCTATACTGAAGTCTGTATAAATTTTGTTTTGATATCGTCAACCAGATTAAAACTTATCTCGTTATCTAAAGTGCTTTATAAAAATGTGTTATAATATTCTCACTTTGATCAGGTGTCATAGTTGATAGCGAGCACATCAGTTAGTTATTAACTGAGAGCCGCAATGTAATTGCATCTCATTAAGAATGGCATACAAGTATTGAACCTTTGCCGAGGTACACTCATGTATTATTCAACGTCTATCGATTGTCCCGAACTTTAGTGCACCGACGCCGAAACGGGGAAAAAATCACAACTATTTGGATCATCACAATGGAATATAATTAGTGTTTATAATTTAATACAGAACCAAATGATTAGAAAAGGTCGCCGTTATGAAGTAATATTTGAACTTTGAGATTATTTATTTTGTTTACAAGTATGTTTCATTTATCAGACGAGTAGCTTCATTGAGGTTGTTATATATTTATCAACAGCACTCTTATAAATAACGAATCCTCCATTTGCAGTAATGGATTGTGAAAAAAATACATTTAGAGAAACCAACCGTCCGTGAAATAATGCTGATTTACATCACTTTAAAAATAACACTTTTGAAATCAAATTTCTTCCGTTACAGAACTGGCAGCCACCGTTTGCAGTCGATGTGGATCGGTTGAAGTTCACTCCCAGGATACAGCGTCTAAATGAGTTAGAGGTAAAAAATATTCTTCATTTCATGTTTTTAGCAATGTTGAAGATGTGTATTTATTGCTTGTAAAGTTACTGTGGCTTTTATCAGGCGAATATGTGAAATCTGTATGGAAGAATGTTAATATGGTATTCCGCCATGATTATGATTGTCAGTTTTGAATCCAAATACATGTAATTGAATAGTAAAATATAGTTTGCGATTACAGATATGCTATTCAAAAGTGGACACTTGCTGTCTACTTGTTTGCGGGCAGTTAAAATAATTAATATACCTTTGTTTCACTGTTGTACACTGCTTATTACAACAATATTGTGATGAAATAATTTGATGTATATTCTTTCACTTGTATTGATTTGTTTTACTATCAAAATAAATTGCATTATTCTATGCAATGAGCGGTGTTATATATTTATCGACATACTTCATATTTAACGACAGAAAAGAAGTTATGTGCTATTCACTTTTTATCACTGTGCATTCTCCACTGTTGTGGTATTTTGATTATCGCTTAATGAAATGCAATTTCGCTTTAGATAACAAAGTTTTAGCCATTATTTAACAGGTTTTTACTCTGTGGATTTTAATAATCCACATTCAAGATCTCTTATGTATTAGGAAATAGTATACGTCTCCTATAAATATATATGATGTAGTCAAAAGTATATAGAGGTGTTTTCCACACTTGAAAAATGTTTCCAAAAAAATATTTTTTCCGATTACTACAATTCAGATGCTTTTGGTTTTTGTCTCATTTTTTTTTTTTTTTTGCTTTTAGGCCATCACTAGAGTGAAGCTGAACTTTTTAGACCAAATCGTGAAGTTCTGGGAACTGCAAGGATCTTTGCTAAAGATACCAACCGTTGAACGTAAACCTTTAGATATATATGCATTGCATAGAGTCGTCAAAGAAGCAGGTGAGATAAACTTCTATTATAATATTTGGCGCATTGTCTCTATTTACGTTTTACTATCTTTACTTACGTTTCTATGTATTATTCCCAGGCGGCTACGATGTTTGCACGACCGAACGGAAATGGTCGAAGATTGCAGTGCGCATGGGTCATCCGCAAGGAAAAGGCGTCGGCACAATCCTCAAGAATCACTATGAGAGGATTCTGTTTCCTTATGACCTTTTCAAAAGTGCCGAAGCCTTGGAAGTGGTAAGATATCACAAAAAAATATTCTTCATTTATAGTACCAAGTGTCTGAAAACCACTCAGAACTCAATTGTTGAGTTCAGTGTGATTGGTTGAAGCTTGATTGAAATTAATGGTTGCATACTAAATTGATAGATTAAAATTTAAATATGTTTTTTAGAAACTGGAGAAAGGAGAGATGACACCTGAAAAAGCAAACGTTACCGTTGGATGCAAAGGACGGGGCTCAGCCCAAAAGGGTTCTCCTCAACCGCAGGCTGATGTTAAACCTCCCACAAGACGGTGGAAAAAACATAATGTGAGTTTGATTGTTTTTTTGTAGATTAATGTGATTCTATCTGTTATATAGACATCCATAATTGTTAAATTTTGCTTTAACAGAGCGAGCCTGAATTGGAACATGAAGGAAGTCAAACTGAAGGGTGTATGGGAGCCGAGGGAGGAGACAGAAAGAAGGACCTTCGTAGGAGTACATCTGCAGCGGCTAAAACACCAGATGTCGATGATAAAAAGAGTGAGTATCATTATCTCTTGCATATAAGATTGAAGTTCTTTATTTTTGTCTCCGCTCTGAATTTTAATATTGTAAAGGTATTACCGGTGCACTTGAACTTGACTAAGCTCATTTTGTATTATAGGTATTCTCCGTGAATCTCCTAGCAAACGTAGAATGGGGGGAGTTAGCATGGCGTCTTGTCCAGGTAGCCTGCGAGCGCCTAGAGTCCCTCCCAATCCTGCCCCATCACTTCAAGACAAGAGACAAGTGAGCATGACCGTCAATGTCGTGCCGGCTGCGCCTGACACCAGAGACGGAGCCGTTGACCCTGTAAGTTATCTTCATTTAGTCGCAATCAATTTATGAATTCGTATCATGTTTGATTTTTCATATAACATTGTGATTTGTTTTCAGTTGGCTAAGTACATCTGTCATAATTGTGGACGAGGCGATATCGAAGAACAGATGTTATTGTGTGACGGATGCGATGATTCTTATCATACCTTTTGCCTTATGCCTCCGCTTGGAGATATTCCTAAAGGAGACTGGAGATGTCCACCGTGTATAACGCAAGAGGTAACAATTATCAATCTAATCTAGATGTTCAATTTAATAAATAACTTGGTGGAAATTCTTTTTTATATAAAATTATTTTGATATTTCTGCTCGGTATTCTATCGGTAAAACAAGTGTAACATCTAGTAACAATCAACTTTAATCTTGTATTTTAGTTTTTATTCAGATTGGGTCGACTCCATCGGTGAAATATCGTACCATAGGTGTCCTATGATAAAATAAATAGCTTTTTTAAAATAGAATTTTTGTGTTTATTTGTTTAGGTGTCAAAACCCACTGAAGCCTTTGGCTTTGAACAAGCTCAGAGAGAATATTCCCTTCAGCAGTTCGGAGAGATGGCTGATCAGTTCAAATCCGAGTACTTCAACATGCCTGTACATGTATGCATCTACTATTATACTAACCGCTCCTAGTACAATCTGTTAACCAAAATTCACTCAATAGCACCCTAATGCTGTCTCTTACGAGGGTGCAATTAGATTCTTCCTATTATGACTTTTATTCTTCTCAGTCACTGCAAAGCAAAGACAATTCATTTGATAACTACACAGCCATATATTTTTTTATGTATGTAATAAAGTTACATTAAAAATCGTTATTATTCATGTACCTAGAATTGTCATTACTTTGATTCTTTATCTGCATGCAGCAATCTAACGTGGGGTTTATGTGTACATACTAAACAATACTTTACTAAATGTTTATTACAACTATTTAGCTTAGAAAATGTTTCCATTATCTCTATATTTTAACTCGTATCTCAAGTGATGCGAACCAGTAATGTATGTTGTAGTGGAGATGTTTTTTCTGCAGGTATAATTCATATGAAACATGTATGAGATTTGGGAAATAAGTTTTTATAAATTAATAAAAACTAGCATGCCGGTGATTTTTTCTTTATTGAGTATTTAAAATTACATTCTATGT
The DNA here is from genome assembly GCA_031772345.1 of Himalopsyche anomala. Lineage (NCBI taxonomy): Eukaryota > Metazoa > Arthropoda > Insecta > Trichoptera > Rhyacophilidae > Himalopsyche > Himalopsyche anomala. The sequence continues at coordinate 33,543,690 of CM062823.1, forward strand.
TATGTGAGTGTGATGTAAACAAACTTTTCAATTTACTACATCTTAAAATGTATTTTGCAACAGTTGGTGCCCACCCAAACAGTTGAAAAAGAATTTTGGAGGATCGTTTCCTCTATAGATGAAGACGTCACCGTGGAATACGGCGCTGACCTTCATTCGATGGATCACGGGTCCGGTAAGTCTTCTGCTTTATTATATAATTATTCGACTCTGAAGACTCAGATATGTATTAACAGCTTAACGACCGCTGGACGCGTATTTGAGTCTTTGAAAAACAATGGTTGCTGGCCGGCAGACTCATATATGCGTATAGGCGAAGTATCTGGAAGCTAAGAAAATTAAATTTGGTAAAGATATCTCAATTGGTTTACAAATTATAGTGAATTTAGTAAAACGCAAAATTGCCCGGCCGCCAGGTAAAATTCTATAAAAAAAAAGTGCGGTCGTTAAGCTGTTATCCTAGCGCGACCGCGGAGAGTCCTTCTACTGAAACCTCCTTAGCCCCCCCCCCCCCCCCGATCCCCCACATTCACATGTTTGCTTATCAACATCTGCTAAAACCCCGATCTCCAAAACCTGAACGACTGCTGCAGACACTGTTGATTTGACCTCCTCTCGAGGATAAATAACAAAAAAAAGAGGGCAAAAGATTAAAATAATAATTATATAAAAAAAAACAGATCAAAAAATATAATATTAACTGATCAGATAAGCATAACCCCAATTAATTGCAGCTCGAGGTTACTGAATCAACCACTAGTGTCACATTTAATGCCTACGAATGAGAACTAATACCACCACAAAAACCAAAGACCACGCACCCGCTTACGCCCAGGTAAATCCAGGACGCTACGCGGGAAAAGCAACATCAAAATACACCATATGAAAGGGAAATTGGAGCTCGCTCCACCAGCCCCAGAATTTGATGTATAGATATCAATCAAAAAAGCTGTTAAGATAATCATAAAATTTTTTAAATTACGTTTCTAGGTTTCCCCACAAAATCAAGTAAACACTTATATGCCGGCGATCAGGAATACGCAGATTCCAGTTGGAATTTGAACAATCTGCCCCTTCTGGAAGGAAGTGTGCTCGGGCATATCAACGCTGACATTTCTGGCATGAAGGTGTGAACAAATATTTGTTGTAATTCGTTGTATGAAATAAACAGTCATTTGCATGAAGAAATCGTTAGATGTCAATTCTTAATATTGTTGCCTGAATGATACATGCCATTGGAAAATACATTCTGATATAATTATTATTTACAGTAAAGCGCTCACACACAGCGCTTTATCAAAACATCGTTCATCCTCTCTTCTTGGCATTACTCTTGTCATTGCCGCCTTCGATGGCGGCTTTTCCCAGTCCTCACCGACTCTTGAAAAGTCTTCAGCTGACAATTGCGAAGATGTAATTAATGAATACTGATTTTTAAATTAAGGTTTTACCTATATTTGAAGACAGATTATGAACATGAAGTGGATTTCACACAATAGATTTTCTTACTAAAATGTCTCCATCTGACATACCCTAGAAATGATAATTTCATTCAGTACAGAAGAAAAACAAGAAGAAAATGTAATGAAATGATATAATAATTAAGAATTATCATGGCCTTTGCATCTTTTAGAAATTTTTTTACGAATTAAAGTTGATTTATCAATGTACATCTTTATTTTTAGGTACCTTGGATGTACGTTGGCATGTGCTTTGCTACGTTTTGCTGGCACAACGAGGACCATTGGAGCTACTCCATCAACTATATGCACTGGGGAGAACCGAAGACATGGTAAACTGACTCCTATGAATCGATCAAAATGACAAATTTGCAATTATTTCTATCATAACTCTATTTAAAATTCAAATAAATTAATTCATGCATTAAATAATAGGTATGGAGTTCCTGGATCGAAAGCAGAGTTATTTGAGACGACCATGCGGTCTGCCGCTCCTGAACTCTTCCAGTGGCAACCTGATCTTTTACATCAGCTCGTTACCATCATGAACCCTAACATATTAATGCACGCTGGTGTCCCGGTGTACAGGTGAGCCTCGATCACTGATAGATGCTTCATTTATTGAACTCCACCGATACTGGTGGCGTGAATTATGTCAACAAACAAAAATGCAACAATGTTCGAAGCTGTGATTATAAAAGTAAATCGGCAAACTACATAAATATGGCTGCTTTTAAATTTCTAGAACGGATCAAAACGCCGGAGAGTTTGTGATCACATTCCCGAGAGCTTATCATGCTGGGTTTAATCAGGGATATAACTTTGCCGAGGCTGTCAACTTCACGCCTGCGGATTGGGTATGTTCATACATATTTTATAAAACCTTATAACATTTCTACTTAATAACATACTTTGCTGAATGAATTATGCTTTTTTTTAATTCAGTTGAAGATAGGGCGTGAATGCATTGCACATTATTCAAATCTGCGGCGGTTTTGTGTGTTCTCCCACGACGAATTGGTGTGCAAGATGTCTCTAGAAGCAGATTCGCTCGAAGCTACAGTGGCATTGGCTACATACCAGGATATGAGGACTATGCTCGCACATGAGAGGAAGCTCAGAAAGGGATTGTTGGACTGGGTAAATAGCATTGAAAATATTAAATATACATTCTTTTTTTAATAATATATTGAATGTCATGTTTGTAATTCTGTGTTAAAATGTGTTATAAAATCTTGTTTCAGGGTGTGACGGAAGCTGAGCGAGAAGCTTTCGAACTTCTACCTGATGACGAGAGACAGTGTTCAATGTGTAAAACAACTTGCTTCCTCTCAGCGGTCACGTGTCCGTGTACCGTACATCTTGTATGTCTACGGCATTACACAGATCTCTGTCAATGTCCGCCACATAAGCATAAACTAAGGTATAAAAATATTCATCAATTCCTTGTAATAGATCTGTTTACCGTGAAAATTATCCCAAAACGGCTACCTTCTATTCTCTTTGATAATGGCTTTTTTTGTAATTTAGGTATCGTTATACTCTGGATGAACTTCCGTTGATGTTGGAGAGGTTGAAAAGAAGATCAGAATCATTTAAAGAATGGGCCGATGCAGTCGCCAACGCCCTTTCCCCGGACACTCCTAAGTCTTGTGATCTTGAAGGGCTCCGTTCCCACCTGAAAAAATCTGTAGATCTCAAAGTACGTTTACAAATATAAAAAACAGAGTAAATTATAATTATCTCAAAGATTTGGAAATTATTTTATTTGTCTTTATCACTTTACCTCTTTCAGATGCAAAAATCAGATTTAATCCGTGCTTTAGAAGTGGCAATCGAAGATGCGGAGAAATGTGTGTCTGTAATTCACCAACTGGATCTAAATAAGATGCGAACCCGAACACGTCACAGTGTGGACCTCAAATACCGACTCACTGTGGAAGAGCTCACTATGTTCTGTGAAGAAATTGATAACTTGGCCTGTGTTTTGCCCGAAGGTAATCTTTTTCTTGCAAATGTATACAAATTGCAATAAATAGTAATATTACTTATTGACTTATCTAAAGTGAAAATTGCGATGCTGATGAATCTTTCTATATACAGGTTCGGCTGTAAAGGAAGTGTTGCGTCAAACATTGGAAATCGAGCGCACCGCTGATGCACTTTTAGTCGGCGAACCGGGATCTCCAGGTGGACCCGTGAAAATTAGAGAACTGGAAGCGTGCGCTGAAAAGGGAGCTGCGTTATGTATTCAACTTCCAAAGTTACCTCGGATTGTAAACAGACTTAAACAGGTATGCGATAGAATGCTTCAATTATTGTGGCTCTCACCGTATTGAATATTTCTGTTACTCCTTGTTTATTTTAATACAAAAACAAAAATTTCCCCTCTTTATTTTTGAAATTTACACTAACACGACATCTATATTTTCAGGAAAAATTCTTAGAAGAGGTCAAAATTCACCGTGACGGATATGATCCGATAAGTGTAGAAATAATTAACCGACTATTAGAACAGGGACTCAAGATTCAACCGCATTGCAAATTAGAAATACAGCTTGTCTACCTGCAAAAACTTAAACATCAGGTAAGGTGTCAAAGATACTTTACACAGTAACTGTTTTTGATTATAATAATAATAAATTACAAATAATACTGTTAACCTTATAATAATGTTCCAAATGTTTTTTGCAGGTTGATGTTTGGGAAAAGAAAGCACAATTGGTCTTGGCGACGGAATCAGAAGAGAAAACCTTACAAGAGACTGAATCGCTTTTAACTGAAGCTGAAGAAATTGAAGCTTTACTACCCAGTAAACAGCAGCTCACTGTCGCAGTCAATCAGGCCAAAGATTGGCTCAAAAAGGTAATAATCATTTGCTTATAAACACAACCCAATTATGCTCAATAACTTAAAACGTATCAGATGATTTATCCTCTACTTTTGTAATATTTTAGGTGGCTGACATGCAATCCAAAGACTGTTACCCTTACTTCAGCACGTTGGAGGCTATCGTGAAAAAGGGATCAGGAATAGTGATCAATCTTTACGAGAAAGATATGTTAGTGAACGCTTTGGAGTCGGCCTGCCAGTGGAAAGATCGTACCGCAAAAACATTCTTCCGAAAAAATTGGCCACACGGTCTCATGGAGACTCTCAGGTCTTGAAATAATTCAATACTATTGTCATATTAATGATTTGATAATCATTTTTGTCTTATTATTTATTTTCAAATTATCACATGTAATATATTGAATATATTTACAGCCCTCGCACTGACATATTGTCGAACAATCGACGACTGACCGCCACTACCGGTCGTGCTTCAAACACCACTGCACGGGGCAATTCTTCGCCCAGTACCAATACACCTGTCTCTTCAACGCCAGAAGCGGACCATTTCATGAAAAACTTTAACGAGGAAAGAACTCCCACCCAAATCGTTGCCGCCTTTAAGTCTGCAGAAGAAAGGGAAATCTCTAACATGAGAGATCTCAGGCAAGACATTCAATTTTTCTTCTGACTCGCCGCTTCTTACTATAGCATGAATATTGAAATATTTTGAAATTTAACTGTGTTAACTTTACTGTAATTTATTTTTTGCAGAGCGAGGAATCTTAGAAAAGATATCAGAATACCGCAACCCGGTGTTACATACTGTCTCTGTCAGAAAAGACAGTTTGGACTTATGACGCAGTGTGAGCTTTGCAAAGAGTGGTTTCATTGTAAGTTTTAATTTATCTGAATTGTTTTAACTCCAACATTATATACACAGTCTCTCTTCTCTGCTAAGTCATCATATTCCACACAAATAAATACTTCTTACATTCGGCCAATTCAACATCATTTATTAGCATCAATCGTTTTGTCCGTCATACCCTAGTCAATTAACTAGTGATCAATCGATAAATCAATTGAAAACAAAATATATGAAACTACCTGTATTTGAATACGAAGAAGTGAGCTTCGTAACAGAATCCAATGACTGTAACTCTTCGACCACAAACTCTGTAAATAGCGATACCGAATGAAGTTATCTTTTTTTAACATTGTCCTTCTCAATGGTTGTGTGGCTAGTTGTGTCTCAGTTGTTGATCTGTTTTGATTTGTTTCTCTTGTTATTGGATGTAAAATGTTTATTTTTTTGCACCTTAGTTCAAGTGGAGGGGTTTGTTCAAGATCAGTCATTTTTACAACATTGCATATACAATTTGAAACCAAAAAAGTAATGAAACGATAACAACATAAAAAATTGTGTAATTCATTGAAATGTATTGACTGTACTGACACCAGTCAGATATGGTTGAAAAAAAGAGATTTTGTTGAGAGTATTACCAGGCAACTAGTCTAAGCTTGTATTGATATGTTTGATAACTGAAATATTTGTTTTATCTCTTTAGCAAGTTGTGTCAATACTCGAACATCGACAGGCGGCACGTCACCGCCGCCAGCAGGATCAACATCACCTAACGCCGAAGCTCCTAACTCCCCGACATCAAACACTCTCCAACAGAACAATCCGTCGATAACGGCTCAGAGCCACTCGAACGCTTCGGCATCCTCCAGATTTCTTTGCCCGTCGTGTCTGAGAACCCGGAGACCGAGATTGGAAATAATTCTGGGCTTGCTAGTGGCACTCCAAAAGCTACCCGTGAGGCTGGCTGAGGGGGAAGCGTTGCAATGTCTCACCGAAAGGGCCATGGCCTGGCAAGATGTGGCCAGGTCTTTGCTAGCTACTAGAGATGCGGCCAGAGCAATGGCAGCCTTAACACATGCTGATAATCTAGTCTCGCAGGTTAATTGATTTTTCTAACATCTACAATTTGCATATTGTAATATATATATATTTTATATATAGTATATTTAATATATAAAAAATATTTGACATTACAGCCAATGTATTTTCTAATTGGAAAATTATACAAATAAACTTTTATTTGTAAATTTTTAATGGTCACTCATGATCAACTTGAGAAAAAAAATCTCTAACACCCATGTTATATGTTTAGGTAAAAAAAAAGTGATATTGACCTTACTGAGAATTGAATCCAGGCTGGTCTTATCACTGAGGCAAAAACTCTGATCAACTAGATCAGTGGTCTGCAAACTCATTAGTCAACTGAGCCAAATATCAACTACAGTGGAACCCCGATCTACCGTTCTCGCATTGTTCGTTTTCCCGCATGGTTCGTTTAATTTTCATAGTCCCGGCCAAACACCCATAAGAACACTAAAATAATCCCGCATTAATCGTTCCCCGATTTACCGTTTTCCTCGATCTATCGTTCAAATATTTTGGTCCTGTCAAAAATATTATCCCGATTGACCGTTTTCGTTGAATATTTCTCATATGGTCTTACCTCGCATTTCGTTTCGCATTTTTTTCAGTGGAACCCCGATCTTCCGTTCCACTATCTTCGTTTTTTGCATGGATCGTTTATTTTGTACTCGACCAAACATAATAATCGTAATAACAATCTTTAGTAATTTCACGTTAATAATTTCCCGATTTACCGATTCCCTCGATCTATCATCTAAATATTGTCGTCCCGTCCCAGTTACTATCTATCCCGATTGACCATTTTTGTAGACTATTTTTTTCGCTCATAAATAGCCTTACATTGCATCTGGTTGCGTGAATTTTTCTAACTCAAAGTCAAAACTAAAATACCTAAATGAAGAAAACTAGAACTCTAGTTGAGTCAGGAGAAAAACGAGTCGATATATCAAAAAGGAGTTGACTTAGAAATGTACGCGATTTTGAAGAGTGTTTGTTAAAATTTAAGTGCCAAACTGCAAATTGGCTACTTAGTTTGTATTAAACAAGTTAAAAATATATTTATTTGTTCTTTAATAAAAATAAATGTAATAAATAAATAAGTTTTTTGAAAATTAAACTTTTTTTTGGTGTTATTTGAAGATTTCCTGCATTATCGGTTTCCCGCATTATTCGTTCATTTATTACGGTCCCTTGAAAAACGTAGAATCGAGGTTTCACTGTATAGAACAATTGAAATCTCTTTTGGGAGCCAAATTTTTAAAACTTGAAACTATGTAGGTAGGTACATTGTTATTAACTTTATTAAGGTACTCCTAAGCTGGCTTTTACTAAAAAGGTCCTCAATCTGATGCTGAGATCGCTCCTTCCAACTCTTAAATTTTAAGAATGAAAACCGACATCTGCGCATAGGATATGAAGTTTCAATCGCACTATCTGGTATTTTGTGGAAGAACCACACTCGAGGGACCAAAGAGTCACATTTTGCTGACCACTGAACTAGACTACAGAGGGTGTCGTGTGATGAAGCAACAAAACTATTTACATTTTTTTATTTGTAGTTTAGGAATTGATTCTGAACTATCAAGTAGTTTCAATAAAAAGTAGCTTTGATCAATGGATAACATTTTGTTTAGGCTGCCGCTCGAGAGAAGACAGAGAAAATAATATCATCGGAGCTTCGCAAGGCTTCAAGAAATCCAGAGCTCCAGCACAGAGTTCACCAACTGAGCGCCGCCAGCGGTGTTGGTTCGCCACCCGACTCCGATATCCACAACAGGTGAGCTGATTTGACTTCACATTAATGTACAGCGATAAAATTTGATAGTAAAATGCACACGATTGCATTAAGTTGCCAATTTATTGCTAAAATTTTGCGTAGCAGCTCTACCACGAAAGGTATGTGAAACGGTTTGAGACTTTCTTCCCAGATAAAGTATTTTTTGAATATATATCATCTATCAACATTCACACTCTCTATCTGCGTATCGGGCCAGCGCAATGCTTTGTATTGCAGATAGGCGCATCAAGATCAACATATATTTTAAAACTGACAAAACTCATTTACTCATTGACTCATTAAGGAAAAAACAAGCAATGAATGTAAGAATTGTTTTCAGAAATAGCTCTGCAGCAGAGCATGCTTATTCAGCATCTCCACAAACATTGCCACGCAGTCCGCCACTAACAGGAACTTCAGCTACCGCCCCAACAAGGTTAAGATTATCTCCTCAATTGCTACATCGCTTCGAAGACCTTATGATGGAAGGAGATCTGCTTGAAGTGAGTTTTTGATTCTTTTGTTAATACAATAATTAAATTAAGGTTTAACTGTTGTAAGAGGATGTAGGTGGTACTTACAATGAGTTCTCGTGAGTGTCTAATAAAGTTTAAGGAATGTCAATATTATTGCAATATTGTATTTATGTGAAATATATATATATATATATATATTTTTGGGATATTTTATTAATTTATTAACAAAAAGCAAGATATGCAATTAAATTTTTAAATATTTAATGTGAAAATAGTTTTGTTTGGACTTCTTTGCGGCAGCACTTGGTTATGTTAGTTCTGCCACTTAAATTAAGCATATGTATTCAATTGCTATAATTTCCAGGTGTCGATGGTAGAAACAAATCATTTGTGGAGCGTTGTCCGTGCAGCACGCGGCGATGGTCGATCGCCATGCGGCGTGTGGAATGAGCGCGGCAATGGACGACCTGCTAATTCTGCCATCGCCGGAAACACTAATACTGCAAATACTACCGCCGCCCCAAAGAGACCTGGACAAGGACCGATTCACAGACGACATATGAAGAGACCCAGGCGGAATAAAGATGGTTAGTTTTATTCATTGTTAGGTCCATGGTCAACGATGGTGGCTTTTCAGCCACTGTGCTCATGGATTCGCATTCCTGTATGGGGAGTTTCATTTTTCAATTAATCCATCGATTTCTGTTCAAAGGGATGTACGTTTATAACGTCTAAAACTCTTTCCCACTCATCTGATAACTAACAATAAGCGTAGTGAGACTGATTAGCTAATCTCTAGTCCTTTTCTAGCTTTATCCTGCTATCTTTACTCTCTTCGAAAAAGAGAGGTTGAGCAACTGAGTAACAACCAGTTCTCCCGGGAAACTTCTGTTGAGATAAACTACATTAAGAGTCCAAATTCTCCTAATTGGATGTTTGCAAATTGGAAGGATGTGTTTGTAGTAGATTCCGTCTTCATCTAGACCAGGGTTTCTCAACGGTGGGCCATGTGGCCCCCCCAGGGGGCCACAGAGATTTATTTTTGTTTTGGGGAGCCATATCACAGCTTAGGGGGGCCACGGGTACTCATAAAACGATACAGGGAAGAGCATAATGGCGGACGTTGCGCAGCTATTTTTTGTAAATCCTTAAATAAAATAAATTACTGGCGTTCTAGATTCGGAAATCTCGGAAGAGCTATAAAAAAAGGTGGGTTTTTAAAATTATAATTTTCATGGGAAGACAAAACAATGGTATGGGGGCCACAGAAAAATAAAGACACTCAAAGGGGGCCACGCTCCCAAAAAGGTTGAGAAACACTGATCTAGACCAGGGTTTCTCAAAGGTGGGCCTTGTGGCCCCCCAGGGGGCCACAGAGATTTATTTTTGTTTTGGGGAGCCACAACACAGCTTAGGGGGGCCAAGGGTATTGATAAAACAATACAGGGAAGAGCATAATGGCGGATGTCGCGCAGCTATTTTTTGTAAATCTGTAAATAAAATAAATTACTGGCATTCTAGATTCGAAAATCTCGGAAGAGATAAAAAAAGGTGGGTATTTGAAATTACAATTTTCATGGGAAGACAAAACAATGGTATGGGGGCCACAGAAAAATTAAGACTACTCAAAAGGGACCACGCTTCCAAAAAGGTTGAGAAACACTGATCTAGATCAGACTATCGGGAAGTTATGTTAAAAAATTTGATATATAAATGAAAGAAATATTTTTTACAGTTTTAAAACAAAAGAAACACATTTGAAGACTGATCTCCGATAAATGAAATGTTACAAATTTTGCCACATTTGATGGCATGTTATTATAAAAATAACAATTACTATTATTGAATTTAAAATTTGGGTAATTCATTGTGCATGTGAAATTTTGTTTAGGATTGCATCCAGTCAAAGTCGTGAGTGTGAAACGATCTCGCAAATCCCCACCGCCCATTTTGAATTCAGGCGCTGCAGCCCCTAGAAGGACCAACACCCCTGCGCCTACCGCCACCAACTATCTCAACAGGAAACAGGGGATGCAGGTCAGCTTTCAAATATTTTTTACTACAAAATAATGCATTGCCAGAACAGATTTATTGAAAATATAAATTTTACACCGTGGTGTTGTGGTTATCTTTATGAAAACAGATTAGCCAATCACACACGGTGGGCAGTTTGTGTAATTGCTTATCGACCATCCTAGTCATGAAATGAAATCATTTACATAATTATTAATGTTAATTTTGAGATTGCCATATAATGCTGCCATGAAAACAGCACAGTTGACTGCTCAACACGTTTACTATTTATTGCTCATTAAAATATGTCAACATTGATTCTTATCATATCTTATTATGCCGATATACTCTGACACACACACTTGCCCATCCGAAACAACCTTACCGTACGAATTTCGTAGTAGTGCTGACCTGATGTGATTTGCTAGTATGGTTTATGTGGATTGTCAATAATGCTGCAGTTATTTTGTTTGATTATAACTATTTTAAGAAGATTCCATATGGTGAGTGTCCCTAGAGAAACACTGTCTAACATGTACAGGCTTAGCAGTCGACGAATTAAATTTCAAATCGATCAGTTTCAGTTGCAATCAATGTTCATCTCTATGTTAAATATTACGCTATTGACCATACAGCTCTTGTCACGTTGGGTTGCTTTATTATTTTTTTAAGTATGCTAAAATGTTTTGTTTGCAATATTAGGGAGTTCCAGGAGGCGGCAGTCTGATGATGAAGAAGCATTATCTGGCAAAACAAGAACGTCGAAGACGTGGAATGGCTCCCAAGGCCCCGCACTCATTGACTGCTCAAGGGAAACCATCAGTTCGTGGTCGGCGAGGTGTTTACACAATTTTGATAATACCATGTTGAAAATTCATTTTGTTTTAAGATGTTATACTGTAGAAGCACTGTTAAATTTATTTTTCTTTTTGTTTATATGCCAATTTCATGTTAAATCTTTCATAATAGTGATATTAAAAATATCTACAGGTCCCCACAAGTTAAAGAAGGAGAGAGCAGCGAGCGCAGGAGGAGGAGGTGGAGGTGGAAGTGGAACCGCAGGAGTGGCAAGTGCGAGCGGCGAAGCAGCCTGTGAAGTTGCTAGGAGCGGTGCGGGACCGCAATCTCCTGTCTCTGAAGATACCAGTTCCGGTAACATGAGCTCAAATGATGACGAAGAAGACTGTGCGGCGCACACTTGTCTCAGACCCACCGGTAGGAAAACTTTCTTATTTCTTTACAGTTTTCGCTTGTTTGTTCTACTGTTTATAAATTCTGAATAATGTTTTTCACATGATGTTTCTCATTTCACAGGCAAAGAAGTGGACTGGGTGCAATGTGATGGAGGTTGTGAAAAGTGGTTTCACCTTCACTGTGTCGGTCTCTTTAAAAACTCTCTCAAAGACGATGAAGATTATTATTGTGAAGCGTGCTCAGGGGTTCCCGAAACTTCTCCGCGAATTAGGTCGCAATCTATTCAGAACAAGACAGAACAGACACCCTCCAAAAATACAAAACACTCGGCGGCGGAGCGGCCGTCGTGCCCCACCCATCGATCCGCATCCCGAGACGGAGGCGGCCTCGTTCTGACTTGCCACGAAAAGATGGATAAAGACGAGGATTCCGATGAAGCGGCATCCCCCGCCGACGCTGAAGTTCACGGATACCGACCGAAGAAAATGTCAGGAGCCGATAAAAGCAAGAGAAACTCTGACGGTAGAAGCGGCGCAGTCAACGGAGAGTCAAACGGTGTCTCCTCTAAAGTTAAATCGGACGCCAGCGGCCTGTCGAATGCCGCAGCCTCCTCTCCCTCTAAAAGGGAGGTAGACGAAGATTGAGGGACGAAATCAATTTATATATCTCGGAGGCGAATTATTAATGTGCATTAAGACGTCGGCGATTGCCTGATGTGCGGATTTATTAAGGGTCTATATTGAATTTATAACGTTAGTGTCCTCTGGCGGGACGTCTGTTTTACTACATAGATGAAGAAAACACACATTTATCTAATAAATAACGTATTGTAGATTGTATGCATTATAATGAATTATGTACGACGAAGGCGGCCAAACGGCGGTCGGTTTTATTATATAATCTTATTTTAAAGGTCGCTGGCTTTTCATTTTCTTTGCCCCTTGGTATTGTTATCATAGATTGACGATAAGTATGTTGAAATTATTTTAAAGAGTGCCGGCGGTCAGTTATTATTGTACATAACGTAAGAGTATTTTTAGTAATACAAATTTTCTAGGGTTTTTTGGCTAAACGCGCATGAGTTGTTTGAGCAATTTTATTCTATTTTTTAAAATTCAGAATGCATGTCACCCATGTCATCATGTTGACATAGAATTGATTCGTTAATTTCGTCTGTCAATACCGTAAATTTTTCCAGCCTATGACAAATAGTGTTTCATGAAAAACTATCGGATATTCCTTGATGCAATTTGAACAAGTTGAAATTTCTGGGAGGTTGCAATTATTTACGTTAGTTGAAAAATGTTTTTATGTTTGTTTTTTACTCCCCTGACTTTTATCTGGTGAAAGTCTTATGAATTGTCACCCTGATTCAATTTTTTTGCATGTGTCCAACTTTTGTTTTGAAAAAACAAAAGTTTTTAAACTGGGATGAATTTAAATACAGAATTCTGTATAGACAGGGCATAAAATGCCAAATTATCCTGAGCATTTTTTAAAACTAATCTTTAACTTTTAAAATGACACCATAAAATGGTGGACGCCACGATGGAATTAGAGTGATGAGGTCTTTAATTTTATTTTGATTGCAATTGGTATATTTTCTCCATGAATCATATAGATATCAGTGTACACGATAACACCGCTGCGGTACATCTGCTAGCTTACTACTTAAATATTTTGCTATTTGTCAAAGAATCATTTTCACCCGCTTTTAAATATCTATTGAACATTGAATGCTTCTTCGAATATTATTTAAGCTATGGGTGCATTAGTCGATTGGGATGCGAGGAAAATTTAGTTTGATAATTATTATTGTTATTTATGGAAAAATTCGCTTTCGCCATAATAGAATTTTGTAAATTTTTTTTTACTTCATCGGTTTATGTTAAGTTATTTCTGTATTATTATTTATACTCATATGAATAATGATATTTTTCAATTGAATAATTATTCTTTGGTATTTGTATATTGAGAAGATAATCTTATAATATTATAGCTCACAAACATAGCAAAATATGTTTTCATCTTGTGGACATTGAAACGATCCTTGCGAATAAAACAACAGAATATTCCCGTAAACATATTATACCATTCTTTCGACGATTTCAATTACAAAATTGATGTCTTTGTCACGTTTTATGTGTTTCTTTGATAACGTTTTAAAATATATATTTTTTCTTATTCAAAAAAAAAATAGGAATAAATACCTGACGATTTATTTGCTAGATCTAATTATATGATATGTTCCTAATGTAACTATTTAAAAAAATAAAAAAGTAATTCCAATACATCATTTTTATTTTTCTTTGCTTGATGAATAAAAAAAAAATGTTTCAGAATGAGTCACATTGCTAGTACAAAGAAAATTAACCTTATTTATTTTAAAGGGCTCCCGCATTCAACACAACGCTTAACTACACTTTTCTTACTTTCTGTGATTTTACGTTTGATACAATCCGGTTTCGCAGACGCATTTAAACTCAAAGCAATTTTAGTTCATTATTTGAATACCAGCAGCATATTTCGGCATTGTTTTGTAGTTGATGTTCAATTTCATCGACTATGTGTTCAAATTGAATAGATCTGACATCTTAACTTTCTTTTTATTTATTTTTTTACAAATGCAAAACAATTTCAGTAAAATCTATACAAGTTGATGTGAATATTTTTATCAAGGCAATTTCGCCCGTTGGAGTTTTTTGATGTTAAATACCGCATTCAAGCTATGATGCAGAATTCATGATTGTATTCTGTTCGCAAAATCGGTATATAACAGAATTGTGTATAAATCATACATAAAAAAGTGCCACGTGTAGATATGGATTTTTGTAAATTTTTGAAGCAGTCAAAGGGCCATCCGATATCCATTTTACTGTTGTGTCAATACGAATAGGATGTATCTTGTTTAAGATATAATACAAATTGGTGATCAAAAAACGCCGTGCTGATTTGCCATTCAAGAATAGATGTATAAATTACAGCCAAAAAATTTAAAATCCATAGGCAATTTAAAATTACTGATAAGCATTAGTGAATGATTAGCAAATAATATGAAAACGAAAAGTTTTCATGATATAATTTTTGAATAATAAAATATTTGGATCATTTTTTTACACTCGAGTTTTTGTATACATATTTCCTTAAAATGCATGTTTACTGTGTGTGTAAAAATATTGAATAAGAGTAAATAGTATTGAATAAAAATAAAAATGATACACGCCCTCTCATTTATTATAGAGATTGGTTATTATTATATATATTTATATTACATATAATTATACATAATATTGCGAACACGTATGTGTCGGTTTGTTTCACAGTTATCTCAGATGTCGCCGCAGTTCAAATCTATTGTATATTTTTATGTTAAATGCTTCTTAAGCGATCCCGATAGAGTATCCCAAATCTCTTCTTGCGATAAGTTATTTTTTATTTTACTCTCGGACAAGACGGTGAAAATTTTTCTTAACCATTTCACAAATGTACAGTAGTATTAACAACAATATATTCACGAGACGATTGTAGAATAATAATACTTTCTTATGACATGAACTATCATCGATTTACCATGTGTTTTCTGAATATTTCATTAATTTTTTTTAATGATAGGCTAGAAGCTTTTGTTTTTAGTTTATGTCACAAGTTCGATAATGGAAAAATATCGCAGATTAGAAAAAAAATTTAAGTTGTTTCAATCGTTTAAAATGTGCTGTTCAAGATTTCGTTATTATGTTTTAAATTCAAAATTAATTTAATTTATTTTACATGAAATTTTCAATGAAAACGTTCACGAAATATGCTTAATAGATAATATAATATGCATATGTGACAAAAGTTAAAGGGGTTTATACGTTATTATTCATATATTTTTCAGAAAAGCAAACTTGGAAACCTTCCCCATCATTATTTTATAAATAAAAATGTTACATAATGTATTAAATTTCTGTTGAGAAATTACTTGGAACTGTTTCAAGAAATAAATTTTAAATTCGGATTCTACCTTGATAACTATTTTGTTAAGCTTAATAAACGTTGCAATTTGTTTCCCCACCAAATTCCGAGCATATTATTTGCTCGTTTCCATTTTGCTAATTACGATTCTTACTATGTAGAAATAGTTTATCATGTAACTCGTATTTATTATAAATACAATAAAATGTAAAAATTTGAAGCGTATTTTATTTGCCTTAAAGTATGATTATAGAATTATTTATAGTAGTGTAATCTGCGGATGTCTCAAGTTTTGACGTTAGACAGGCAATGTTTTTCGTTCATGAAATTATTTGTCTAAAAAAAACATATGAAAAAGGGTATGCATTGGGCACCAAAAAAATCCTGACATTTCCTACACATTATTTTATATTTTATTTATGAAAAGAAAAAACTAAACGCTACTTCTTTCTATGATATTGAAGTGGCCAAATTTTATTTAGTTGAAAAAAATTAGTTCAGTTAAAGAAACATGTTTTAAACATGTAGGAGAAATGATTTGCCTGCTTAACTAAGCTAACTGTAGACGGTTTTTAATTTTGCTATTGTCGTTTTTAAGGTGTTAGATCCCCAAAAATTATAAAAATAATGCTATTTTTGTATGTATTTGGATTTAGATTAATTATGTATATTGAAGTGATGTAATATCATTAGCATTACCAGATGTTCGACAATGCAGCCACCATTATTTTATTGCCATAGACAAAAAACTAACAAATTTTCTTGCATAATTACATTATTATAAATTAATCATATTAGATTTTGGGGTAATAGTAATTTAACTGTGGGAATACATCGCTATTTCCTGATCTTTAAACGTTTACGTGTTTAATTTTCTCTTAATTTCATCAAAATGTCTTATTCAATAAAAATTACCATTTATTAATAGAATTGTAATGTTTACCTGTAAAAAATCATGACTTAGTCGCAAATGTATAGGTAAATGAGCGTTATTCAGGGTCCATCAGTCACAGTTGTCTAGTATGAGAAATGAATATTTAATATTCAATCTTTTTGCTAGTAAAAAAAAAACTAAATACACCCTACTCAATCCACATATATATTTTATAGAAAATTAATTCTTAAAAAATATTCATTATGAATTTACTGGATGTTACAATACACTTGTGTAATACAGTTAATTTTATAATTTTTTTATAACACATTTTACTATTTTAAATTTATCATTCTTTTAGCACACTCAGCAATAATAACGAAGACATTTTTTTATAATCCAGAGAAAATCAATTACAATAAACAATTCTTAGATTAAGCTAACCACAAAGAAAGCAACGCCATCTTGTATGCAGACCTAAAAAAACAAACCTGAGCTTTATTGAAATACAATATCACAGTTTTATTGTTACTATAATTAAATTAAATATTCTAGTTAAAATATTTGTTTTTGAGATTTTGTTACAAAGTGGCGTTTCTTTGTTTCTGCATCACCGTTGATTGTATTATTATTAAGCCTTCGTCCTTTCTTGTTTAGAAATAGTGGCTGGCCAACGCCCAACTGTAAATGTAATTTTTACCCAAATAAAATAGATATTAATCCACAAAAGAGATATTTATTAATGTTTCCTTTTCATTCTTTAAAATTATCGGGACATAAATGGTTTGATTTGAAATGAAACCCGGTTTTTGGAAAGCTATTTATTATGCAATTTTTATAAACAACTATTTCTATCATAAAAAGAAACATTTGGTCTTTTAGCTGCCGTAGATAATTAATAGTAATTACCTAGCACGCTGGCTATAATTTTCAACTATTAATTTAATTAGTTATTGACGAGATAACTCATCTGTGGCAGCCATCGAGTTAAAATATCTTTTTCTTCTGTTTGGAAAGGAATGCTGGAACATTTTATTTTTTTTATAATTTGAAATAGAAAGTGTTGGAAATTGGTCGGCCTTACAAGAATTAAAAGAATATTTTTTAATTATTTTTTCCACTTAATTCATAAATTTTCTATTCTCTTCTATTGTTGTCTAGTTTAAACTGTCCAAATAGCTTATGAAGTTAAGTGTACACTAACAATAAACCAGATGATTTGTTTAAAGTAATACCTATTATTATTAATTAATGAATTATATTATTATACTTGTATGTTTTAGTTTATTTGTATGACTGACATTAAGCTGCATGGATTATGTGAAATATTTTAAACAAAATAAAATATGTTGTAAAGTGAATTTGAATTTTATTTTAAAACTCCCCTCATTATGTCTTTCTTTATGACAGGGTTTCCCAAACTATGTTCCGCGGAGCCAGAGTAGATGTTCCGCGGAGCCAAAGTAGGTGTTCTGAAAAAAATTGAAATGGATTTATACTCTGTAACACAGTTTAAAAAAAATGTTCCGTTATATTTTCCAGACTTGCAAAGTGTTCCATTCCAGAGAATGTTTGGGAAACCCTGCTTTAGGAGATTGATTAAGGCAGCCCAGGTTCAGACTATAGCGCCAAGAAGAAGACAATATCGACCCATGATAGGCAGAAAATCGTAACTGACAATTTATAAATTTTACAGGAGATTTTTTTTAAGTTCTTGTTCTATGTTCGATAAACGAATTCTTTAAATATGGTTAGTAAATAGTAATATATGGTCAATGCCTATACTGACTACTTTCAGTTCTCTCGATCAGCGTTTCTCTACGTGAAACGAACGATAACAAGTCAAAATGAAAAGGCCCTAAATATCAGGTGAATGAGATAACATTCTAAAATTGTTGTCACTGACGCCCAAGGAGGGTTTCCCAACCGGGGGCCCTGTGGCTTCCCAGGGGGCCACAGAGTTTTTTTAAGGTTTAGGGAGCCACAGCACAGCTTCGAGGGGTCAAGGGCAAATTTCTAGGATTTGAAATCCTTGGAAGAAGGTCCCACGCTGGTTTTCTGGGCAAATCTGCAAATTCCTGGGAAGTGCAACAAAATTCATAAAAAAAATCATTTCAAAGAAGACAAAACAATGATAAGGGGGCTACAGACAAATAAAAGACATCCTAAAAAGTTTGAGAAACTCTGCCCTAGAGGATATTGAACAATTATTGGCTTAAAACGCAATTTACCTAATTGAATCACTTAAGATCTTTTGCTGATAATGGGTCGATATGTTTTTGCTTAAGGCAGGACTTTCCCTGCAATTGGACACTTCAAATTCTGAAACATTA
The DNA here is from genome assembly GCA_031772345.1 of Himalopsyche anomala. NCBI lineage: Eukaryota > Metazoa > Arthropoda > Insecta > Trichoptera > Rhyacophilidae > Himalopsyche > Himalopsyche anomala. The sequence goes on from CM062823.1 coordinate 33,562,551, forward strand.
GTTTTTTATGGTTGTTTTAATACATATTCAATACAAATTTGAAAAAAATGAGAAAGAACATTTTTTTTAATGAAGTAATTATTTTTATAACAACATGAAAATTGTGGGTCTTGAGCGTGTATGTGGGCGTATAAGCAAGAAATTGACATTTTGAGATTCAGTTAAAACAGTGATAAAAAAAATCTAACAATATTGACGGATTACATACTTGAGAGTGCAATAAAATTTCGAGTGTCTTTTATTCGAAAAACTACCCTTAAATAGCAAATATTGAAAACTTAATTAAAAATAAATGGGCTTTGAATAATATATGCTATTTTTGAGGATCCTGATTCGGAGGCCCCAATCCTCCACTGGTGGGGGGAGTATTTAGGCATCACAAGTAAGGCCTCTAATTCCGGGATCCCGGATCTCGAAATCCCGTTATCTCGGATTGTTTTAGTATTAATCCCGGGATTTTGGGATTCAAATTGGGATTGAGTGAAAATCAGTTTGATTCGGTAAAAAAAATATCGCGCTGGAGTCACTGGCAGTCGTAACTCTTTGAAAGGAAGGAGTTAAAAAAAAGCGCATATTCCGGATCAGGTCAACAAACAATGATTAAAAAAATTGGAGTACATTCAATGTTTTTTTATTCTTTGCTTTTCTTAGAATAGGAGATATTAAAAAAAATGATGGCCCGCCAAATAGTTTTCAAAATTGTCCCTATGACAAAAAAGTTTGTGGACCCCTGCATTAGAAAATAGTAACAATGGAGATGTAAAAAAAATATGTATCGCGTCCGAAGTCCTTAAGGTGCCACTAGATAATAAATTAAACCTTAAAAAAATCATTCCAAATGTGTTATACATATATCAAATAAAACTATTGGATGGTGTAATACTGTAAGTAGGGTTGCCAGATTTCTTGCAAGTCAAACCGAGACATTTGTCCGATTTGCTGACTTTCGAATCTAAAAACTCAGGAATTTACCGAATTTACCGTTTTTAGCTCTTCCGAGACTTTCGAATCCTATTTCGAAATTAAATAGTTTACTCTACATTTCCGGGACAATTTAGTTCTCATCCGGGATACGGGACAGCGATTCCAATTCCGGGACAATCCCAGCCAATCCGGGACACCTTGCAACCCTAACTGTAAGCTATAGATTGAGCTCCTCAATTTAATTATTAATTTATAGAAGTCAACCAAGTGGTATTTTCGGTAAAAAAATGACTTAGATATGTTATAATATTCTATATGTCTGAAAGGAAGTGGGCTTAGTAAACACACACTGCAGTAATGTTTTCTCACTTAAATTAAATAGAAAAACGCAATCCACATAAACACTGAAGTTATACAAGAACACATTCCAAATGTGTTATACAAGAAAACACAACAAGTAAATACTGAAGACGTGATTTTAGTTTAAAGTCCAATAGATTTTTTTACCATTTACCTACAAGGTCGACTGCATTTCTAACGGGCTCAATTCTCGGTGTAAATAAATTATATTTGTAAAATAAATAATAATGTGCAAGTAACCCTAATTTTACATGTTCCTTTTATTCTATGATCAGCGCAAGTTTTTTTATTGGTGGATCTCAGCGCTGTCTCACTGAGCGGAGCCTGTCCTGATAATAATATAAAACTTTAGAAATCTAAGAACACTGCTTTATTTTTATAAATAGCCTTCCAGGCTTATAGTACAGTGGTAGTGTTATGTATACACAACATCAACCACTGTGCAATGTTGACATAACATAATTACAATTTGTCATATTTGCTTGTATTCAATATTGCATAGAATCTGAATGTAACAATAACCTTTTGACGGACAAAACGAATATTCATTCTTTTCACTTCAGTTCCAATCGAAAGATCAAACAGCTAAGTTTGACATATCAATATTTCTTTGTGTTCCAATATTATTTAGATTTGATTTCTAATATTCAGTGATTTATAAATTATAATACAGTTGTATAAACTATATGTTATAGAATATAAGTGAAAAATCATTAAATAAAAGTGTTTTAATAATAAAACTGTTTTAATAATCCATAACACTACTTAACCTTTTCTCCCAACAGCACACCAACATTTCGCTCAGATTTCTGCGGCACACCACAGGTAAAAAAAAATGAAGGTATAATAATCATAATGTAATAGACAGATTTTGCATTTCTTTTTTGGATAAATAATTATATATTAGGTGTATTCTGCAGAGGCGTATTGGTTATAAGGGATAAATTATTTGCCTTTTCGTAAGGTAGAGATGCGCCCCGACACACTTATCATCACTGCACAGCCCACTAGTGACTAGTGTGCCACGGCAAAATGGTTGTGAAGCACTGGAATAATGAATGAGAAAAACAATGTCATAACATATACATAAATTATGCCCATCGTTGTCACTACCTATGTGACAGTTTATGCTTATGATTTTAATGTGGTGTATGTACATACAGTAGAACCTCGATTATCCGGATTTTCGATTATCCGGATTGTTCAAAATACGTAAAATAAAATTACGAATTTGCTAATTCACGTGGCGAAGTGCTTCCATCGTTTTTTACGTACGTGATGGAAGGCACACTATTTTGTTCGTTGTTTTACGTTGTTGGAAATCAAAGAAGCCTTCCGGTTGAATATTACCATCAGAAAAAGCCAGGATGAATGGTGAATTTTTTAAACGATTGTATAAATTGATGATCGAATGGCTGGTGATCCCATGTGGGCACATCTATGCTAGTGGATGTCCTCATAGCAAATTATGGGAAATGTCAAACACAGCAAGTCCATCTGCTGGCCTCCCCGCGGCGATCATCGGGCAATGCAGTTTCGACTGTAGCTAACAGCAGGGGGCAAAGGGCGAACCTTCCGGCGCCTTAAAACCGGTCTACTGGCTAACGGAAGGAAATCCCTGACAGAAAAACCGGGTTGAGCCAACCTGCAGAGCCCTTGTGACTCAGGCCTCGGAAGCGCAGGGTTAATCACCCTGCCTTCTTAAAACTGTATGATTACGATAACACCATCGCAGATGCCTCGGACACCTAGCTCTGCCCAACGACAACTTGGCAAGAAATCGAACGTAGAGCGTGTCAAAAAGATCTGGAGAGATCGAGAGATAGAGATAGAGAGTCGTGGAGGAACTTCGTGGTGACCATATGCTCCGTATAGGGAGCGGATATGGAATAATAATAATAAAAAAACAGTTCATTCTAGAAGTAAAAATATATCCAAACTCCATAGATAAAACAGGTAAAACATTATTACTATACAATGCATCATCTCGCCCATCAATAGAATGTTTAAACAAATCGATGAAATGTTTACGGTAAAATTTCTGAGAGTTGCAACTTCCTAGATGTGTCAACAGTGAGAAAATCATGGAACAAAATCTTGAAAAGACCATTAGAACGTTCAAGTAACACATTAGATATTGTTATAAGAAACATCGTGGAAGCAATAGCACATATAATATTTCAATGTGTACTGAATGTGTTAAAGAAGATGTTACCGAGTGGTTAAATTGCGATGCGAACGATCCTGGATTTCAAATTTTGAAGAGAAAACAATCAAAGAAATATTTATCTCGGGGGAACAAGATCGAGAAGACGAAAAAGAGATTTGCGAAGGAAGAGATATTGGCCCTGCACATTCTAAGGCTTTTCAGTGCTTAGATGTCGCCATGAAGGGTATGATAGCTAAAAAGAGTATAACTCAGGATACCTTACATGTCTTAAAAAAAGTATTCGCAATTGGGAAATTTCAAAAAGAGCAGCCAGTTGCGTAAATCAATAATCAATACTTGAACTATTTAATAAAAAAAAAACTAATACTGAAGCCTACATGTATGTACAAATAAAAAGTATTCATACTGAATGCACACGCATTTTCTTGTCAAATATGATTTTTTTCGATTATCCGGATTTTTCCTTATCCGGACTACCTTCATCCCAATTAGTCCGGATAATCGAGGTTCTACTGTATAGTCATAGTCACAGATTCTAATGGCTCCGTTACTCTGCCAGCGGGGGAACTCCCAAAATATAGTCACACATTTGGTTGAGCACCTACATTATTTATATTTGATGTCTACTTCTACATTGATGCCAAGATTTTACAATCCGACAAGGTTAATCTTAAAGATCAATAAAAATTAGTTAGGCGTAAAATTGTCTTAACCGTTTACACAAAACCTAACCTACATCCGTTGTATTAACATAATAATTTATTTTAACTGTCAAACGGAAGCATTGTTATGCCATAAATAATATTCCGATTATGTAGTATTATTAATAATTGGATGCAATTATTATAATTTCCAATGAAAATACCTGTCACATATCACGGATTTTTAAAAATTATTTCAGGATAATTAAAATAATAACACATGGGATGGTCGCACAAATAAACGAAATCATTGACACAAGACACAATAATTCTTCTGGAATTAATTGCGTAATTGCTTTATAATACACATTGATTATAATGATATACGAAGAACAATGTTACTGTTAAAAACATTGAAAATATATTTTGATTTGATTGCTGTTATATTTACGAATATGAAACTAGCATTGTTTTTCTTTAGAGATGTCTTTTCTCAATGTTTTAGTTATGTTTTTCCTAAATGATGAAGCTCTAATATATTAAGAAATCCTTTTTAACGTAGATATGTTCCACGCAGCTGCGTTGTCAAACATTCGAATTCCAAAATTAATATATCATTCTTTTGTTCTTTACAATTTTGAGCGAAGGGTTGAATAAGTCTGTTATAAAATTTCACCCACTTCCTGACCGATCCTGAAATGACAATTAGAGAGGGCTTAAAGATATCAATATGTTTTTTTTTATTTTACCCTATTTTAAAGAGCTCTAATTCATTGATTATAGGTCCTTACTGGTAAATTTGATTTACGCATTTATAAGTTTATGATGCATTTCATTATATTTTGAATAACATGTAAAAATTGCTAATCGAGAATTGCTATTGTAAATGAACTACCGCCTGCATTGATTCTTTAAACAAGTTTTTTTTATAATATGTTTGTTACCTCTGAAACATTCTATTAATTTTCAAAAACGCCGGATCCAAAAAAATATTTTTAATCAGCAAATCACAAATCATACGGAATAAAGCATGATACGAATATATCTTGCAATTATACTGTGCGGATACAAAACATTTTTTATTTCTTTACTGCTTTCAAAATTTTCTTTTAATTTTCAAAAATAACGCCATTTTTGCTTTGCCACTGATTGCACGATGTGGGTGACATTTCTGCAGCAGTTTCTATCGTCGGCGATTTCAAAAAGGTACTGGCTATCGAATTTAATGTCATCTCCACCAGCTTAGCTGCAGAAAAAAAAATACATTGTGAGGCACCGTTATAATAAAATCAACATAATAATTTTATTAAAACTATAAAATCTCTATGCGCCCACACTATACCGAGTATTTCATATTAATTAATATTCAATTAAAACACTTCGTTGAACAAATTTACCACGAATAGTTTTCGTTTAGAAAATTGTTCAACGAAACACCGAATAAACCGCTCGACTTTATAAAACGATAAGTCAAAACACTAAAATGCACAGGCCCTAAAAAGTGTCAAGCGAATGAGGTAACGCTCTACTATTTATGTCACTGACGCCTTAGACCAGGGGTCGACAAACTTTCAAGTGAGAAGAGCCAAGTTGTAAAGGAAACATTATAGCAACGGTATCAGACAGCCACATGGGTGGGCTGGAGGGGGCTCGGAGGGGCTCGCGCGAGCCCCTTGTTAACTTATAAGAAAACAACATTTTCAGGTAAAATTAGTATATAACTGCACTTTCTAATTAATATACTATCTACGACAGCGTCAGTATACACATTAGTATATTTTTAGCTATTAACATTCATAGGATTACGGTAAATGGCATATTGTTACATATTTTACGTGTATTAAATAGTTACAATCGATTGCTTATTTAAGTATTATATAATAGAGTAGCAGTGAACAAATTCACTAATTCCTTAACTAAAAATTGTTTCGAGATTAAGCGAGCCCCTTGTTAACGTACTGGCAGCCCACCGCTGGACAGCCATACATATCAGATAGTATGCGTGCCGCGGTTAGCCGACCCCTTCCCTAAGCAGTATTGAAAGGTTATCGACTTAAAATGCAATTTACCAAACGGTGTCACTTACTTTCTTTTGCCTATTATAGGTCGATATAATCAGAATACGGCAGAACATTGTGATATATTATTTAATAATAATAGACTTAACCAGTGCTTGTTTACAATGTAACGCGGTGGAACGGCGTTCCGGCTCCTTCGGGACATTTTAATGTTTCTTATTAATATTCACAAAAAATATTCTTATTTTGCTTCGATTGATTTTTAGGGAGAAGAAAGAAGATTGGAAATATTATTTTCATTATTTCTCGAAAAAGTAACAACAATGAAAAATTCGAGCTGCATGGTGTAAATTAGAAAAGAACAATCAATCTTTCAATGTGTAGAAAAGTGGAATAAACCTTCAATAACCAAATGGAAACAAAATGGATCATATTCTTCATTCTAAAAACGCAGAAGTTCAGCTTCTGGATAAGCTCGAAGACGTGGGTGTTTGCGATATCCAAATTCTTTTCCACTCTTCCAATCCCAAAATTATCGGGACAAAACGAGAGCGATTAGTCAACCACTGTCGTAGCCCTATTTTTCTATCATTACTATCTTACAAAAGGAAGGTTGATCAACACGCACTTCTCGTAAAATAAGTTATGTTGAGTTACCTCCATTAAGAAGACACATGCTCCACATTTTGAACAGACATGGATTGGAAAAAAGCTTTTAGTAAAAAGCTTGACATGAAGTTAGTAACGGCACCTTTTTTTCAAAAAAAGCACTGGACTTAAAAAATATTTTCACTATTTACTGAATCAATTAATCAAAGAATAATCGCACACTCTTTATAATTCGCTTTCTTAATTTCACGGCAAATATTATCTTAGAACTGTGATAAAATATAAAATAATATACCTATTTCATTTATATATAATTCAAGTTATTAATCTTAAAGTAACGTTTTATTTGGTGACCGTAGAAGGCTATAATTACAATTTACAATGGGAAATTATTAAGCACCACGTCTATCATCGGCTCGGAAATAAATTTTATCTTACAGGTCAATCTTTAATAGGATAATTTCCTGAATATGTTCTTTGAAAGTGGGTGGCATAAACATTGTTATCTTTATCTTTTGTTATCAACCAATTTATTTAAGCCAGTAGAGCATTGAGATTTATAAAAGTATTTTATCTTAGCAATTAAATTAATATTCCATAAATGATTATTGTAGAAACATACACATTTTACAATACCTTAATTTTTCTGTTATACCGAATAGTAAACATATTATTCGTTATGAAAATTCTAGTCCAAAAGATTCTTTCTGCACCTTGTTTTATTGATAGAAACACACATATACATAAATTATTGTATGATATTCTCCTCAAGTCTTTTTCGGGCATTATAATAATTGGTATCATTTAATGTTAACGAGATATGAGAAGCAAAATTAATTGAAAACTTTTATTTGTATAGTGTATAATAAAAGATTTTTTAAACATATTTCAGTATTTATGTGTAAATTTAACACTGTAGAAACTTTATTTTGTAGATTAAGCCCTATTCGTGAAATAGATTGGGCAGTGGCGTATTAAGCCAATGGGAGGCCTCAGGCGCAATAAAATTTGGAGGCCCTGTTTTTCGGATAACATAAAAACGTCAGAAAATTCCAAGTAAAATAGTGAAAATACGTAAAAGTCCGAATAAAAATTATATGGGTTATATTATACAAGCTATTTTTGAAGCCCCTCAGATTCGGAGACCCCAAGCGCGCGCTTCATTTGTTCATAGGATAATCCGCCACTGAGACTGGGTACGATATTTGGAGCCGGAAACATATGTATGTTGAACCCTGGGGTAAATGGGGTCACAAACAATTTTTTGTCAAAAAAAGGAACCCGAATTTATTTTTATAACTAAAGGAAAATTAAAATTTTCCCTCCAGCCCACCCCTGGATCTATGTCCTTAGACATGTACACTTGAATGCACGAACATACCAAAAGGCGAAACCCGGGTCGTTAGTTACAAAACGTGTGTAAGTGTACAAAATTTGTTCGATTCAAATTTAATATTGAATTTCTAGTCATGCAGTACATAAGAAAGTAGGAAGGTTGCATTCTTTCCCCACCCCGAGAAAAGTGCCGTTTTTGAAAAGGACGACATGACGAAGGTGCACTCTTGGAAATTGCCAGAAAACCTAATCACGTACAAGTCGGAAGACTTAAAGTAAATTGCCGACTGCGTTGTCCAGTACATAAAGAAGCATTGTAAATATTTTTATACAGACGGAGCACTCTTGGAAAATACCTAAAACCCAAGATAACAATGAAATGTGATGATAAACCTACGTTATGGAGTACTTTCTAAGGCCTAAAGAATCATTGTCTGTGAAAATATTGAAATATGTAAAGTTACTCTTCAGTCAAAATCTTGAGTAATATTAATATTTTCTAAATTTGAAAATATTATAATGTGTTAAGATATTCTTAATCAGATCCTGGATGTAGGTAACCAACAAAATGGGAGTAAAACCTCAGAAGTAAAACTGTCTAAAACATGACTTTGCTATTTTATTAACAAATAATCACAAGGTCAAGGTATTTGCGCAAACTCAAAATGAACACACGCAATATCTATTAATGTTAACAATCAAAATCCCACGTGAAACGTTTAAAGCTCCGAAGAAAATTAACTTGAATAAAATGCAATTAAATGGTCGATTGGCGATTTAGGCAATTACGTAACTATAATTTACTCAATTCAATGAAATTGATGGATTAATTGATGGCTTAAACGACAATAAAACATTTGTTTTAAATACACATCGAGACCTAATTATACCTTGTTAACCATATCTGTAAAATTACATAACCATGTACATATCTACATTGGTTGGCTTTTAAATACACTCAATTCGTTTTTTACACTGTAGATATGTGCCACAAAAGTAATGTAATTCATTTAAAAAATGAAGATTAGTTTCATGAATTTAAAAAAAACCGTTATTGGAAAAAAATGAGAATATTGTGATATAGAAAATCGTGTAAAAAAGATAATAATTAAGAACCAAAAAGTTAATTATACAAAATAGTATTAAATTTGAATGTTTTGAATTTGAACGACCCGGGTTTCGCCTTGCAGCATCTTCATGCATTTCAAGTGCACGAATGTACTTTAACTGACGCGTAGTAAACAGCTTGTATCTTTTATATACACAAATAAAAGTGGATCGCTAAGTTTAATTGTTATGAACGTAATGAATTAGCGAAATTTTTTTATGTTAATGAGTTTCAATGAATTATGTGGGTAAATTATAATTATCGAGTATTTTGAATGTTGTATCGCAAAAACTATTTACCAATTACCAAATCGTTACAAATCAAATTACGAAACCCGGATCGTTAGCAACAAAACTCATGGAAGAGTACAAAATTCAAACGACGAAACGATTCAAGACGCAATACTTGAAAACTAAATTCACCTATCAAAAATGTTAAAATATGCAACATGATGCCTAATAATTTGTGTCTTATGCGGTCTTTAACTTAATAAACTATTAGAAAATATAGTCTTAAAGATTTGTTTTATGATATTTTAATTTAAGAATACGTCAGTGCATTTTATTTTTAGTATTTTCAAACAAAATTTATGGCGTTTCTTTGAAAATTGGTGGTTTCGGTAGCTTAGAATTGAGTGCTTGATATTATCAAGTATCATTATACCTAGATACAACACATATGTTGTGTACTTAATCGCAGCACGGAGTCCATATAATAAAAAGACAATATACAATAAGTAAAAACTATCATAACATATTATCAAGTGTGCCGTGTTTGCATTTGGTGATCCGAGCATACGATATTTTTGCCCATAATTATGAAAGTGGCCTAAGTCATTTTTCTTCGTTTTGAGATATTTAAAGGTTTGCTATTCAATGTTTTAAAAAATATTTTGACATTGAACAATGCAGGGTTTCAAAACTTCTATAGTCTACTAGGTTTAAAGTTTATTTTGACATATAAATTTGGATGTGGCTTATGAGGAAATAATATTTTTTAGGTTCAAATGACTAACACTGTTTTCAAAATTAGCAGAATGCATTATGTTCATTGTTATGAAAGTGGTCTAAGTAATTTTTCATACATTTTGAAAGATTTAAAGTTTTGTTTAACACTATAAAAAAGTTTTTTTTGAGAATAATTATTTATTAAGTATTTTTTTTAGTAATAAATATTTAAAAGTTATTGATTTTAATTTAACTTTAATTTTCGATTTTAATAGATTTAAAATATTCCTGTTAAATTGGTGGAATATAAGGTAGCAAATTGGTCATATATTTATATTTTTCTTTTGTTATTGTTCTGCTAGTGGAGTATAAAGGAAAAAAGTTGTTTTTTTCGTAAATCTTTGGTAATTTTAAAAATTTCGTATTCGTTTCTTTTTTTAATTTTCTCTTGCTCCATGTCTAGAGGTTTTGGATTTTCACTATAAATACTAAGCTCTAATTGGTGAGACTGATCTGAAAACGATAACTGTCTAATTCGTTTTTATTTTTTAAAGTATTATTCAGATATCGTGGTAGTATATTTACAAACCACATAAAATCAATTTAGTTAATATAATGACCATTTTTGTTATTATTATCTCAAATATATATATGTATAATAGTTACCTGAGCCACGATCTGGTGATGAAATAATGGTAATGAAATCAAATTTAGGATTGCAAATAACACACAGTAAAAAATAATGATGTAACAAGACGCGTGGCACACGTAAAACTGACTTGTCAAAATGAACAAAAGTGGCGTACCGTTGAAAGTGACAACAACACTCTGCATTTATGCTATAGTTTCAGCATATCTTTTTTACGTTTGACATAGATTATATTATTTTACAACAATGTGAACCGAAATAAATAAATGAATAACTCGTTTTTTTCATTTTCTTGACTTACGCCATTTTCATAATTATGGGCACATTTATTGACAACTTCATTTACCTAGTATATTCTCAATATGCCTCTACTTCTACACCCTATAAGAGCAGTAGGCGAAGTGGTGGTATTCATATTTAAAGGAATCATATAACTATGTTATGTATTTATTTTATGTACGGAATTCTTTTAGTCCAAAAGATCTATTCTTATTTTCATCTCAATTTAAAAAAATGGCATTAGTAAAAAGGCTGCACCAAAGTAGCCAAAAGGCTGCAGCGTCTTCACCCTGTCCTAGAGTTTGCCGACGGTTTGCTGCCCTATAAGATATTTTCATTTATTCCAGTGTCTGCTAAACTTTTTTATATAACGGCACACTGGTGAGTGGGATCTGTTGTTAAAAAAAGAAATGTACCATATTAATATGAACACTGCGTATATACTAGCGTCACTGTATCCCTGTGACGTGTCGACCACTATGTACAAACGTGACAAATATTTATTTGAATATGTAATTCATTCAAAATTGAAAAAAAAATGAATATGCATTATTTAAAATGAATAATTTTTAGGCTTCTAAATTCGCGGCACACCCTGAGACTTATTGCGGCATACTAGTGTGCCGTGGCACACAGTTTGGCAGACACTGGTTTATTCGCATTCATCGCCTAACTAACGTGTTACAATCTTGAGCGAGTGTGAGCTGGCATCATCGTGCAACCCTATAGCCATCGTCATATCGTTTTTTTCGCTCTTTACTGTGTTGTAATGGTGAATACAAATCTTTACACAAAATGGTTTAGAGTGGTTGATAAATTAAATCAATCCCAAACGCGTTCACTATTCAGAACATTAATAAAATATAATAGCGATTTGTCAAAAACGTTTCATTGAGGAGTAGATTCGATTTCGTTTAATAATAGGCGCTAAAACTTGTCTCGGCTTGGTCTCCTGAGCTCATTCATTATAATATTAGGCAGACATTTATTTGGATATATGTATTGTGATATGAAACACGCCAGACGTCTCAATAATCGATATGATCCGTTCACGCTGTTTGAGCATCCAATATGTTTAAGTATCACTTAGCTACGACTACCTTTGTTTTATTGATTTGTGATCGGGCCACGAACGTGGGAATCTAATTCGATGTGATCGATCAAATGTGCGGCCCGCGGACCACCTTTTTTTAAAATTTATTTTTAACCATGTTCGCGCTAGCCCCTTGTTAAATCTTTACTAAGGCCGGCGAGCCCCTTGTTAATTTAAGAGAAAACAATATTTTCGGATCAAATAAGGATATAAATTCAATTTCTGACTTATAAATTATCTAAGACAGCTTCAATATATAAAGTAATACATTTAGTAGTAAAGCGGTCATGAAGAAGCATATCACGTGTACACGGAATACGCACAAATAATAAGTTATGTCGTCGAAAGAACCTATTCATGGTACATATATGCGAAAAATTCATTTTTGGAGAAAAAGTGAAAACAGAAAAATTGAATGTTTGAAAATAAAACAGTCCATGTCTAAACTTAATACTAAAAACCAGGGCTGTGGAGTCGGAGTCGTGAAAAATGAGCGGCTCGATTTTTTTTGAAAAATATATTTAATGATGTGTATTTAAACAAAATAGTCAAAAGTGTTAACATTTCATGCTTGGCTGACTAAAGATGATCTGATGGCATACATATATATAAGTTAAAATGAAATTATTTTAAAAAATCCTCGGAGTCGTCTTTTTTTCACACGACTCCACAGCCCTGCTAAAAACTGGCGTAACCGAAAATATATAAGAAACGAAGAAAATTATTCAGAGCGTTAAAATTTATTACGATTATATTATAATAAATATACAACAAAATAAGCTTTTTTGTGCTCAACTCGTGTTCATTTTATTTAGGAAATGTGTACTACTTTATTATATCGAGAATGCATTCCTTTTCTCAACAGCCCGAAAAAAATTGTTACGGAATCTTTAAGATATTATTAAGATATTTAATAAATAAAACAATTAAAATGTTTATCCCTGGATTTGGCTTCCAAATACACGAAATATCGGTGCATCCTTCGCAGATCGAAACTGAACCGTTTCCCGAAGATATAAATAGAGTTCCGTTTAGTTGATTTGTCCACTCGCGGCCCAAAATCGATACTAACCTGTGCTCCTGCGTATGATGTCATACGAGGCCCCAACAGGGTCGGATTGTGAGGTAGAAAACTTAACCGTATCGCTGAGGAGCACCAGCGCCATGTCTTCCAGCAGGGGGGATGATAACCCTACAGTGCCCAGAGGAAGGGTGGGCAGCGGACCCAGGCAGGCGTCTGCGGATAACTTGAAAAATCGTAGCCAGGTAATTTTATTTTTTATATTTAAATGCAATTACTTTACGATATAGAAATTTATAATAATAAGAAAACACGTTCATATTCTATGTATGTTGCTAACGGTGAGATAACAAGTCATTTGGGAGAACAGATTTACATTGGAAAGAAAACATTTTTTTGCTGCATTGAACTAATTCAATTGTTTATAGTGGCGCTATGGAATAAAAGACTTTTCGTATAATGTGCCTGAATGAGATTTTGAGTGAAAATATATGATCTAATTAAGAAAGTTTAGATTTTTCAATCAAATGCAACAAGATGGCCTCCGAAAAATTGATTTTTCTTTTTTAATCAATGTTTTAAATACTAAATAATATTTTTTTTTCATAGTTAAGTTTATGAGACTTTTTCTAACAGATCAGTGAAATCAATTGGAAGAGATACTCATACTTACATAGAAGAAACATTATATTATTAAAAAATGCAATTGCAATAAATTTTAAATATTTGTAAAAATAGCTATTTTGTTGTTCTCTGTCAATCAATATTTGGCAGTCTTTTGTAATTATTTCAAATTTATTTCACATTTATTTAATAGTATCACTATACGAATAAACTGATTTAATAATACTCGCGAAACCAGTCCTGCCCCTATTAATTAAATGTGGAAATATTAAAAAAAAAAATGGTCAATTGTTATTTATGTATTTGTGTTATTGTCGAAAATGTATGTTGAAAAAGTGGATCATCTCTTATTTGATTTAACGTTTTCTGCCGGAATCCTAATGAATTTTATATTTAGCTATCACTGGCAGATCCAGAAAATATGACAAGGAATGGCCATTCAATTTGAAAACATAGATCCTTCATAATTATTTTATTAAATGAGAAATTTTAATAGAAAAAAATAATTTATCACTATCGTATCGATTTTATTTAAATTTAATTATGCACACACGCACTCATAAAAAACGTAATATATACATTATAATACAGATATAGAGAAAAGTTGCGATCATTGGTTGCATTAATTAGCGTCTTGCACTCCGATAGCCAGAATGCTGCCATTTGGATAACCGATAGCCCGCTCAGATAGCCGCTATAGCGTCATTGGTAGTCGGTCTCTTTGAAGCTTTATTTTTGGTATTTCACGACAATATTTCCGGGGTTTAATTTTACAATAGTGCACTTAAGGGATTAAAACAATAAAATTTTAAAATATGCAAATTACAGTAGAGAGCTGTCTTTTATGTTGTTTTTAATAATATTTGAAGTCTTTACCTGCTCTGTATAACTAAAGCAGTCGTTTTTATCTTGTCAGTCTGTATTAAAGTTCATCTCAGAGAGTGACCATAGCAGCCAAAGCCATCCCCCTGGATCTACCAATGTTAACAATATGATGTTTATAATAATTTAAATTAATTTCAGTTCTAAAATTCTAAATTTAAAAAATAATGATTTGAAGCTTCACGACACATATTCAATCTATTTTTTTACACTGCCTATAAATCAATAATTCAGTATTTAAGCCAAAGGATTAATAAGCCAAAATCAAAGTCATCAAACGGAAGTAAGCTGAATCTTACGTTTAGACAAATCTAATGAGTGGTTAATTCCGAAGGAGCGGCCTAAGACAATAGCTTTCGGGAACGTAATATAACAATGGAGGCGAACGCCTTCGAGCGAAACCGAGCCGTAGGATTGGCTCCAATTTAAATCAAAAGGATGACGGATTATTATTTTACATTTATTGTTAGCCGATTTGAATGACCCTTCGTGTCAATGGATTAGCTTCGTGTCATTGTAATATTCGACAAATTGCTCATGAATCATTGATCTAGAGTTGGCACCCGTCTGTCTGTGAAAATCTATTGTAAATCCATCATGAATATTTAAAATATAAGGACAAAGGATTCAACTATTCATATATATCGTAATTGTTTTAACAACTGAGGAAGCTTTCTACCACGAAAAAGGTTTTGCAAAAAATGTCAAAAAATGATACAGAACAATACAAATTAATTTATATTATTTGAGCCGTCTGGTATCACAAGCAGAAGTGTTCCATAAATTATGTATGGAAAAGTTCTGCTTTTGATACCAGACGACTCATTTGTACAATAAATACATTACAGTTAATCAGTTGGATATTGTGATTTACACCGAATACGACAAATGTAATGTTATCATGCTGTCACGTGACGTTTTGTATGGGAGGAAACATTTAGAGCCAAAAAACTGAGTTTGTTTATGTAGTAAATTTTAAGCAACGAGTTTCTGTGGAATAAAGTTTTCTTCTGTCAGCGTCAGATCAAAAAAGCTGCAGAGTTATTAACTCTATGATTCAGCACGGCTATATTACAAGTATTTTTATCGAGAAAGCAACCTTTGCCTCTGACCCCTTCAATGGTTCATTATTAGCTTGATTGTATGTTGAGGAAATTTAATGAATAAAAAGTAGCAGCTAACAAGGATTTTTAGTAATTACGTCACCCTGTTTACCCATTTATGTGGTACAAGCGCGTCAACCCGCTCTTTATTTCCAAGCCATTCAAATTTGGCGAGTAAACGCGCTTTACTATATATTTAATTCACTAGTCACGGTAGATTATTTTTGATAATATCTACATAATGACGAAGATATTTTAAAATATTAGAAACTAAAATAGAGAGAACAGCTTCGTTTGACGCTTAGAAACATTGCTAAAAAAGCGCGGCCCGACGGGTACTGCTTTACCAACACGCGGCATCTAAATGGTTGAACTTTGTTTGCAATTTTAAAGCTACTACTTTAGTAACATAGATAGTACAATTTGATTATAAGGAAAATTATGTAAAAAAAGAAAAAGTTTCAAAGTATTCACTGAGGGAAATGGCCAACTGAAAGGTTTGGACTGGCTATTTACGAATTTAGGTAAAAACGACATTTAAATATATTTTTTATTATTTATATGTAGATTAAACATATTTTTTGTTTTTAAATATTCTATTTTGTACTTACACTGACGCAATCTATTCATTATTGCAATAATACCGCGCATTTTTAAATTATACTTTCTCTCGAGAATCCTGACGGATCCTGGATTGAGTGTTTGAGGATGGGCAAGCAAACTTATCTATTTTTTCCGGATAAAAATAATGAATAACGGCAAATATTAAAGTAAAAAATATACTTATTTAATATGTTTGGGCTTATTACGGAGAATATCTCGACCAATATAATTATTTGCATTTTTCAGACGAACGACAATTACGCCTGGAAAGAACAAATCCATACGATGGCGAAAAGTGATTCAGAGTCAGAAATATCGGACTCCGAACATTTTCTGACGAAGGGAGCATTCTTGTTGACTCCGTCTCATGATCTTTCCATGGAGAAAGCGTCCACCATCTGTGAGAAGATGCCCTTCAAGGGCTGCTTCAGTCTAACCAGGACAGCCACTGGAATTCTTTTCAAATTCTCCGACTTTGATGATTATCAGAGCGTCTACAAGAAGGGTTTCCACAAAGTTACGAACTCCAGGTTTTACAGGAAGGTATGATCAATAAGAATTAAATTTACAAGCATTTTTAGATGCATGATAATATTTCCAATTTGTGTAGATAGCAAAGTTTCAAACCGAGTACATTTAATAAAACACTTACGTACATCTTTGACTTGGAATAAAGACTTCGATGCATGCCGAATAATATTATTGAGTAACATTGTATATATTCATATAAATATGATACATAAATAGTAAAAAAGATTATAATATTACTATAATCTCGATTGCATTTGTTCACAAAAAAAAAATGAATTCATCAAGCTTTGAAATTAAATTCACAGGATGTACATTTTTAAGAGTTTGCCTTAGATTCCATTATATTTGAGCAGAAATCAGAAATATTTTTTTAAATATCTATACATTTCCTAGGTTATCATACCATGTAGACCGCAGAAGATGTTCACAATATTCGTGTTTGATATTCCTGATGACCTTCCCGAAGATGACATCCGCCATTCACTCTATAAGTTCTCATCTGTCGTTGAGGTAGTGAGGGTTCAAGTTTCCAGCTCGCAACATAGTGCAGGAACAGGTAAACATCAACCATTTAAAAACCATTATAATAAATAAGCAGAGACACTTCTGTGCTAGGCTACGTATTTATAATAATCTATTGGTTGCTGCCACAGCAATATGATTACCCATGTGGTATGGGCTATCATGAAAAAAAGCACAAATTTGTGATTGTAATCAGTGACGAGAAAATAGATTTTCGTCCAGTATTTTTATCATAGATACACATAGTTGATGTTCATTATTTTTAAGATGATATTTATTGTCATGTGGATTTAATGGCAATGTGTCTGCTATGCACACAAGAGAATCCTTAAAATCATCAATGTTTCATTCCAGTTTCATCATCTGCAAAAGCAACCACCGAAAAGACTGTTCCTCGGCGTACAAGCCTTACAGAAAATGCTGCAGGAAGTGGAGAAACAGGAGCACCGGCTGGTCCACCACCACCGCCGACATCCGCTGTCAGAGTGACATTAGCTTCCATCGAGGAGTGCAATATATTGCTGCAGAATGGTTTGGACTTTTACGGAGCCACTTATTTCCCAACTGAGTTGGCGATGCCCCAACAGGCGGCTCGCTTAGCAAGGCCTGGAAGGTATTTTTATTTACTATTTATAAAAAGTGGTCAAATTTTTTGGTCTGATATTTATCTTCTTGATGTAGTAGAAGCTCAATATAATGGACTAATGCAGTTTTAAGAGAAGGATTTTTTTATCCATGTCCGCTTTTTCTTCTAATGGAGGTATCTCAACAGAACTTTTTCTACGAGAACTGTTTGTTACTCTACTAAGTAGTAGGGTTATAAGGATAAGACTACGGTTGACTAATCGCTCTCGCTACGCCCAGTTAATGAAGGATCGGAAGGGTGGGAGGGAATTTTTAGACATCACATGCCTTCAAACAGAAATCGGTAAATCAACTGAAAAAATGGTGTTCCTACTGGGACTCAAGTCTGAGGCCCTGTTTTTCAGATAACATAAAAATGTCAGAAAATTCCAAGCAAAATAATAAAAACCTGAACAAAAAGTATAAGGGTTATATTAGATAGGCTATTTTTGAGGCCCCAAGCGCGTGCCTTATATATTTATATGGTAATCCCCCACTGCATAGATGAACTAAAAATATTACTAATTTCAGGGTAACGGGAGGATCCATTTCCGCACGTGTTCGAGACTTGTTGCCAGTATTTGACAACGCCGGTTTTTCCAAATTACCCCCACCAGCTATGAAAATGATTAAGCCGAGAGGAAAATAATAACAAAATGTTCCTCTCAGAAGATTTTATCATTTCCTCTTCTAAATTACCCAATCATTAATTTTTAGATGCTTAAATTGGAAAGAAATATTGCAATATTCCACATACCTCAATTTCTATCATTTTGCTTTCTTTAAAATACTCACATACGTAAAAGATATCTGCTATTGTTTTATTTCGTTGTAAAAAGGGTTATAGGTAGAGTTTGCATTACTGGTAAATTGTCAAAAATTGACCTTCAGTAAAAAAATACAGATAATTACTTTATCTTGGTTTAAGGACTGATACATACACATTACAACAAAAGATTATTGCAAATATGCATTCAGAATGTAGAGTTTTGTGGTTCAACTCTAGAAACTATTAAGTACCGGTGTAATCTGCAATCCATCACCAAAATGACCGTACTCTGCAGCTATAATATAAGTACTTACATATTTGTGTGTAATTAATGTATTAAATACATCAATAAGTCAATGGATAATTTCTCACCAAATTAACAAATCTTGATGTGGCACTTAGTACCAATAATATGTGGAAATAAGTGATTATTTAATCAGTTATTTCCATATCTTAGTAAAAACAGCAATATTTTAAATTATTCCAGTTTCAATCTAGGACGCAGCTTTTAGTAAAACGTAGTTATATCCTTGATATAGTCTACTTTTTTCTAATATATATAGCGGTAATGTCGTTTACTAGTAATTGAAATTTGACAGTAAATTGCAAGCTCTAGTTATAGGGACTCTTTTCAATTAAAAAAAAAACTATGCAAATAATCATCAATCTACTGGCCTGATATTCACAAACTATTTGACTGGTTTTGTTTACATTTATTTGAAAGTTTTGGGTAATTTAGTAACTATTTTTTACATTGTATTAATTGCTTGTGCATTGAAATTTAATTTATAATGCTTTAAAGTATAATATACACCAACATAGAAGTATTTAAAAAATCTCAATTCGAGATAAATATACAATAATAGATAATTTTCTTAAGAGCACTAATTTAATAGGTTTACAGTCATATTTTATTTAAATATTTGTGCCATTGTTTTGCTTTACAATATCGTAAGTCATTTATCAAATAAACGTTTATTTACTGCCTGTAGTTGTTTGATTCCCATTGCAATTATTTGTACTAACATAAAATTTAATGTGAAAAATTAATTTTTACCAGATTGTATATTTTTTAGGGTAAAATTTTCATACCCCCCCCCCCCCCCATCAACATCGCCATTAAGTTTAAGTGTGACTTAAATTTTGTCAAAATCTTAAATATATTTTAAATCTTTGTAGAAAAAGCTGGTAAAAACCCAATCTTATAAACATCATCTAATGCATGTCGGAAAATTCTCGGAGACCTCGAGTGCCTTGTGCATTTATGAGGTAATCCAGCACTGATTGTAGTTTACCCAATGTTATGATTCTTTCGAAAATTTTAAGTTTTATTGATGTTGTAAACAACAAAAGTGCAGGTATTCAACATGGGACATGTGTGTCATATTTATAATATATATATGGGTGTAAAAAGAAAAAGGCAGTAGTTATTAAGTTGGATATATCAAAATAACTATGATTTTTCTATATAAAATTGTAGAATTTAGCCCATAAGAAAAGCTGCGCAGCAAAAGCTGGACAATACAGACACCTCTGTGCAGCTCAATCGAATAGCGATAATTACTGTCGTTAAATTCTCAGTCTTCTATTTAATCCACAATTGTATATGAGCCCTTAAGGCAGTGGTTTCCAAACTTTATGATGCTGCTCCTCCCTTTGAAAAAGAAATATTTTCACGCCTCCCCATTCTATGTTTCTTATAGTAATGAAGACACATTTTTAAGAGTAAATAAATATTTTAAGCTGTTCGCGCCTGCCTCCCCAATTGGAAATCGCTGCCTTAAGGAGTGAAGTTAGTCAATTAATAAAACAGTAAAACTTTTCTACTGGATTTTTAAGTACAATCTGTACTTGATGTTTTGGTGGATTGCATATTTTTATTTTAGGGAAAAATCACTACTTGGGTGTATTAATTTTACCCTGCTTCTAAAACTAAAACCCATAATGCCATGACAAATTCTTATCTTGACCGACGTGAGAATGAGTGATATATAAAAGTGAAATGATCAATAATTTGTGTTACTTATTTATTAACCTTTAGAAGAGTATGGACGTACATGTACGTCGGCGCCATTTTTCTGTACATGAGTAATAAAGTACTTTAAACTCAACACGGGAGGGTCTGTCTGTAAGCATATATATGCTCTAATTTTAAATTACATATATTCATTGGGAAAATGTCACAAAATTGTCGAGTTAAGAAAAGGCAGTAAATTAAAGTAAGGTTTGTATAAATCTATTCACTCCTCTAAAGGTTAAGCATGAGCACAATGAAAGCTATAACTATAACTACAGATATTTTGTAACCATGTCCGCCCCCAATGTGGCATATGGACTTACGCATATGGAAGTCATCATTGCTCAGATTGGTGGCATCGTTTTGAGAGTCCTGGAATGATTATTATCTATGATCATAAATAAATAAGTGTAAAGGAGAAAGTCTGGAATAATAATAACGCATTTTTTTCAGAGTTTTCATATTTCTTTTTTATTTTATATATATATATACATATATTACTTCATATGCAATTATATATACATATATAGGTTCACCTCTTTCAAATAAGCTCCATAATACAGTAAAAAATGATGTCTACCACCACACGAGTTAATTAATGATAGTACTAAAATGTTTGGTTTGACTGGAATGATTGTTTCGCATTACTTGAGTCAAAAGGACCAGTTTTATATATATAAAAGAGCTCTGAAATGCCTAAATATTCGATGGAAATATTGCATTTAATGACACTAAGAGTTACTTCGGTGCAGCAACACTAACAAGACGACTAATTAATTTAATATTCACTCGCATTATAATTGCAGAGCAAACGACATAAGTACCTAAAAGTTATCTGCACCTCTTATTTCTATCAAGCAATCTAAGAGCAACATTTCAGATGAGTTCATAAAACTAGCAACACTGTGATGTTATTAATAATTACATCAGAAAAACCAAACTTTATAGAGTACCGGGGCTGGAGACATTTCACAAATAGATTAATTCTCTATTCCATAATTTGTATAGACAAGTGAAGCTTTGCCGCCGCAGACGAGGATCGAGTGAGATGCAGAAAAAAGATGTTAAACTGTGCCAACATGTAAGACAAATACAATGTTCATGTCAGATAATAAGCTTCACTAAATATTATCTGATTTGATTCGTCGAAAACTTAATTAATAATAGGCGCGTTACGAAAAACAATTGAAGCTAAAATCAATACTAAAAATACTCCAAGAAAGGGCTGCCAGTCCAGCTGGTTAATTTAATGCAGTCATTGTTTTTAAGCATGCAAGTTACCTACTTGTAGCCAAAAATAAAAAATACAAATGCTCAATCTGACAATCATTAAAGACACCTACCTGCTTTGTCAGCGGAAAAAAGATTCTAGTTTGTGAATAGCTAAGAATAATCAAAATAATGAATTATTACTAGTAACTTGGATTATACAACAGATGCAAGTTCATCTAACTTTTAAGGTGTTCACTGTCAATTCTTGGTGAAAAGACATTGTATTAGAAAAAAAGAAATAAACACTTTTGTACTAATTCCACATTATTTATTCATATCAGTACTGGTTACTGGTCATGATCTTAACATATAATGTGGAATAAGTCGTTTTTTTTACTAAACGAAAGTTGATTCAATTTTTTGGCATAGACAATAATTGAAAATATGCTGGTACAAATTAACTACATGATATTCGCAAATGGCATTTATCTGGCTAACAATAAATAAAAGAATAGTACATTTAGACTTGAATCGTACAAAAAATTGTGTTGCCATAAAAAGGGCAGCTTCATTATAAGGCAGCATTCACACCTACTGTCACGATCCATCACTCATTCTGTCTCAATTTCTGCTGGCACACGTTCACTCACTCCGGAGTGAGTGAAGAGCGAGTGAGAGGCGTGTTCGTAGATGTGAATCCTCATTAAATCATAATCTATTATAAAGCTATCGAGTTAGCCGAATTCAAGTAACTTCATGAAATTTTCCAATAGTGCTTTTAGCAAAAAAAGTAACAATAAATTATATAAATAAATATCTTTAAAACTCATATGTAATAGACCAAAGTGCTTATA
Source organism: Himalopsyche anomala (assembly GCA_031772345.1). Taxonomy (NCBI): domain Eukaryota; kingdom Metazoa; phylum Arthropoda; class Insecta; order Trichoptera; family Rhyacophilidae; genus Himalopsyche; species Himalopsyche anomala. The sequence goes on from CM062823.1 coordinate 33,585,446, forward strand.
TCCTATAAAGAGACAAGATTCCTGTTCGTAAAATATTATATTTTTTCAAGTATATAAATATTATAAAATTAACGTGGAAACTTTTTCTTCGTATACGAGTTGATTTTATGCAAAAATCATGAATCACAAGTTAAAAAATGTCATAATAAAAGATATTACAAACAAACGATAGTCACAACTACAAGAAACAGTTCAACGTTCCTTCAATCGCCAATAATATGCATTTTAATCTCCTCCACCGATGGTGAACTAGCACTTATAACAATTTTGTTTGATTTGCACAGAAGAAGTGAATACTTTTTTTATGGATGTAAATAATAGTACGGAAAAGTGATTTAAAACCATTAAAAAATCGTTAACATCCAATATGAGCAGAAAAACTTCACTGCGGATCTATGTAGTGAAGATTTATATCCACAGTGATTCAATTTGTATGACCAATTAACGAGTGTTATTTAATATCTACATATATTTGTCAGTTTAAAAAATACTATAATACGGCAGAAATGTTGTATGTAACAAATAGAAAATTTCTGCATACTCTCTTTTTTTAAATTTCCTGTATTCATATCGATACCCTAGTTCCAGAGAGCAACAAGTCTGAATTTGGCAGTATTGAATCTAGTGTAGCGTGTAGTGGAAAGCAAAATTAAATCAAAAAAGTCAAAAATGCCGCCGCAGAGGAGAGACTGAAAAATTAATTTACTATGCTAAGACTATCTGTTGAGTTTGAAATATGTTTCATTCTTTTCATTAAAGAATGGAGCCGATTTGAAAAAGAAAGCGGCCATAGCGCAACGTAACGCAGGCTTCAAATAAAAATTCATATTCCATTTTTTTTTTCATAATAAATATTACGGAGTATATAATTATAATAAAATAACAAAATACATGTCGTACAATTATAAATAACAATAAACAGATAAAAAGCTGAGGAAAGTATTACGGAATCATAATTCTACTGTGTCTAGGGTAAGAAGCACTATTTCTCTGCACACACCTGCAACACAATTAAAAAACACACAGTTAAATAAATAGCAATTTCAATGTATATTTCTCCTATTTTTTTTTAATCCACATTTGAAAAGTTCAAATGAATTATCTTACTGAATGCATCTTGCACTGGCAATTTATAAATTAATGAAAACCAAAAATTGTAACTTTTTTTGCTTTTTAACACTATATAAATTGAGATGTAATCTTTAAGAGAAAGTACTCATAACGTGATGTGAATCAGGAATGGAACGGTTGAAAGATAAAACAGAGGAACATTAGGATTGAGAGACTGATGATAATAGTACTACTCACTCTTTTCCGTCAAATTCTCTGTAACGATGGCAGAAGCACCTAGTCCATCCGCGACACTAATCATATCTTCTCTCATATACATTCCGTCTTCGACTCTTCTGTCTCCCTCTTCGATCATACCGCCGTCCCCTTCGCCCCATCTCTGCAGAGCGGCAGACTCTGTCTGACCAAAAACTTTATCCGAACCGATTTTTTCTTCGAAACACTTAAAATTACCATCCGGATGCGACAGCAAATCCAAGCTGCAGTCTAAAACTACGCAAGTGCTGAAATACTCTTTCGAAACGTCAACAATTAATGTAGCCATTCTGGAAGCATTGTGTTCTGGGTCCGATGGAGAAGCGTCAGTACTTGATTTGGAGTGAGCGCAGGATCCCTGCGACAGAATCTCAGCCGGGTCTATGAATGTTGCAGCTATGTGGTCGAATGGATGATGAACGAGATACGACCTGACTCGCTGGGAATCTGTCACCACAAAAGTATCCGACTGTTCTTCTAATGACGAGTTGTTGTCTGCACACGATAGATCGTCTATGTCTAATTTAAGCGGTGATTTACCAGCTGAAAAATAGATATTGTAAGTCTTTGAATTTAACAAGAAATGATAGTTGATAATAAATTATTTTGATTTACATTCAATAGAAAATTAAAAATACATAAAATTCTCAGATAAGATTGTTTGCGTGGGCAGTGAAACTAACCTTGGAAAGGAATGGAGTCAACATTACACAATTCATGATCCGAAACTCGAGCCACCGGCAGTAGATTCAAACGACCGTACACCCATGGGGTTCCACCAGCTGTAATATAAAATCGATTTAGTATTTTAGGAGTGGATCATAAATCATCATCTTACAGGTGAAAGTAACAGAGTGTAAAATTGACAAGAGAACCATTCGGACATTAATTTGTAATAAATCTAAAAACACCTCATATTACATTGATATTTCTGATAGGATTGTTTTGTATTATGAAAGGGATTGATTATTTTCCAGAAAACTATTATAAACTATCAAAACGCCAAATAGTTATTTATTACAGTTTCATAAAAAAAAGCACTTAGTCACTTTCTCCTGTATGACGAGAATATCATTCAAAAGCAATAGTGCAGGTTTTTATTGATGTAATTCGGTATTTCATGATTTTTTTTTTTTTTTACAAATTTAGGATATCTTCCGATAGGATTTGTGAACAAGCTGCAGAGCAGGGTTCTCCAAACTGTTTAACCTAAAGGCCACACTGACTCGTCCGCTAAGTTCCAAGGGCCAAGACATACCGACATACTGTAGTTTAGAATTCTGGGGATATCCGGGATTGGTGGAATTGCCTACTGTCGAGTAATACTAACCTGTTGCATGTCTCATAGCACCAACACTGCTGTCGAGCATAATCTCTTCCTGAAATTAATAATAATATTTTCATTTTAACTTGTGTCCTTTACGGATTTTTTTTAATGGCAACTTTTTGTTATACAGTTCATTAACCTTTCTTTTTAGGATAGGGAAAAGATAAGACCATGAGTTCCAAAACTTATTTGACCCACTACCCCTTTTATTGAATGATCCTAATAAGAAGGATGAACCTGATGTAGTTCCACAAATTTAATATTTTTTTGTAGTTTGAAATCATGTGCAATAAACTTTACCAAATTTAGCAAAAAGTTAAGAAATGAATGAGGCGCACAATCTGTCATCATCTTGTTTGGATGTGGCTGAAAACATGGCCGTAGGTTGTTGACCGCTTCAAAATAAGATATATTGTCTTTTTTTCGTTCTTGCTAGGCTCTTTTATGTAAGATTGAATGGTTGGCAAGTAATTTTAAAAAAACTCGAACATCCATGCCTTTGACCTAGAGGTCTGCACGGGCCAAAATTTTACAAAACTACCCGGTCCGAGCCCGAAAAACTCACGCCCGACCCGGCCCGGGCCCGAGTCTAATACCGCACTTGTTACCCGAACCCGACCCGAAGCCCGAAACTCCTTATTTTAGCTCACCGAGGAATTTAAAATCCTCGATTTACTGTACTTTTTCCCAGATTATCTCCGAAATTCCTTTTTTTTTTAGCTCACCGAGAAATTTGAAATCCTCGATTTGCTATACTTTTTCCCAGATTATCTCCGAAAGTCATTTTTTTTTTAGCTCACCGAGAAATTTGAAATCCTCGATTTGCTATATTTTTCCCCAGATTATATCCCAAATTCCAAAGCCCGGCCCGGCCCGAGCCCGACTCTCAATTGCGCTTACCCGCCCGAGCCCGGCCCACGGGCCGGGTCGGGTAAGAGCCCGCGGGCCAGGCCCGGGCCTGTGCAGACCTCTACTTTGACCACACATCTATTATATAATATAAATTGGTAATAAAAACTCAAACTATGAAAGTAGAAAAAAGCAAAATTTGAATCAGTGGGACGCCGCTAGCAATGAATATAGGTCCAACAAATTTTTTTGACACTATTGGAATGCTGATAAGGAAGATTTTTGTCTATAAAAATCAGTGCCATGTCAACGGCACAAATCATTGATATATAAATAAATATTACAATTATGTACATACTTTATAAAATGTTTTATTATATTGAATTAAATAAGGTCCCTAAAAATTTGTCATAATTAGATTTGACTGTGTTCAGAAAATATTTTCATAAGTTACCGGATGATAAGCTGGAAGTGTCGGGGGAGTAAAGAGTTCTTCTTCAGGAACACCAGAATGGGCTCCGACGCCTACCACCTAAAAAAAAATAATCACACATGTGTAAAAAGAGCAAAATATCAATTAATAAATAAATTGCAATTACAATGACCAATGTTTATCGATAGTAATTAGATTTAATAGAAATGAATCGAGACCTTTTCCAATCCGGCCTTATGATGATGAGAGCGGTAGTTGAGATTGATTTTGGAGAGTTCGTGTTCGAGGTCGGCCAAATGGGCGACAGTTCTCCGAGACTTCTGTTGCTGCTGCTGTTGCAGGTGGTGATGATGATGGTGGAGACTGGTTTCAGGATCGTGGAGCTATGAAACAAAATCAACGCTATCAATTAGAACTATATGTGCAATCAGTGGTATAGGAAGGGGTCCTGCCGCCTGGGGTGGTCCTTGAATTTGCCGCCCCCAAAATTTTCTCTGATTTTATTTTCAAATCACTTCTATTTTTATCTATGAACTAAAATTTTTTACTACGGGTGGCTAAATTTTTTTTTATTTGTAAATAAAATTTTTCGAAAAATATTTGAAAATGCCGCCCCCAAAAATGTCTCGCCCGAGGCGGTCTGCCCCCCCCTTGCTAAGCCACTGTGAGCAATTGAAATTGGTTTTTTTCAAGCCCACTCTCAGTATAAAGTATATGGACTCTAATAGTAGTTTATCTCTACAGAAGTCTTTCTACGAGACTGCTTTTAAGTTAAAATCGTAAAAATTCTAACACTATCGGATTTTTTCGATTGAAACATACCTTATCAGCGGGTTGCGATCCAGAAAGCCTCACAGAAGTCGGTGACAACAGCGGACTGCAAGATACTTCCGATGGCGACTGCGGAGACAGAGGACCCTTGCAAAGAAAAAAAATTAAAGTTTGCTAATGATACAAAACAAATATATCTTTCTGATAATTTAAAGAAGAGGACTTACAGATATTGATGCCAACTTTGCCTGGAGTGCAAGCATATAATTGTCATAGTGTTGTCCTTTTGGCGGCAACCTCTGAAGATGATCAGGATCTGCAAAGGAAATGTTTAAAATTACATAAATGTTTACTAGTAAAGTCTTCTAATATAATATGATAATTGAAATATGAAGGGCCAACAAAAACCAAAAATAAAATACTACAAAAATGAGTGTTTAGTGTCAATGTAAAATAAATATGATATTAATTTACTGTTTACAAAAAGCATTAGGGCAGGGCTTTGAAATCACCACAGCTTGGGCGTAATTTCTTTCTCCAAGGCCAAAATTTATGGAAAATTCTTAAAGTTGTATATGCAGTGTGCATAAAAGTTGCTGTAAATATTGGAAGAGTTTCTATATGCTGTGATCCATTTTCTTCGTATAAGACAGAATGAATTTATGACAATAGGATGCATTGTAATTATACATAGAAGCAACATGTCACTGTGTTCTATAGATTCTCCCCTTTAGTTACTTATGTCGGAATATTTCCAGAGGATGTGATTAGAATAATGTCACCGTATTTATAATTTTGTGTATCTAAGGAAAGGATATAGCAAACTCGCTGAATCCTTTTCCGCTATGGGAAAAATTGCTGATTTCCTAGCAAGACTAGTAAAAACCAAATTAAATAAAAGTTTAACGGTCACCAAACAAACTCTCTGTAAAAAAAATTAATGCTGTAAATTAAGTGGTAAAATTCTGGAATAAAACCATGATGAGTTTACATATTGTAAAAATTGTTCGATACATTTTAAAATAAAACAATATATTGCAGTCAGCAATATTTACTACGTTCAGTAAAATGATTTATTTAGATATTCAGTGTTCAATGTAAAACAATCGTATGTCACGCAATGAAAAATTTGTGATGAAAAAAAGTGTGCTGAACTAAAGTGATAACAACTACGGTTTGATACATTTTGTATTTACCGACTAAATTTGGTTGGTGATACGACGGAAGAATTTCTTGAGATGCAGAATAACCTGAAGCGCCGTTTGCTAAATCGTATATGTCTGAAAAATTTGGAACAAAGTAAGTTTACCTATGCGAAGTACCAAAGACGAAAACATGGTAGCTAACATAAATGAATTAGTGAGAATGTTTTACATTTATTTGTCCGTTGCCAACTTATTGTAATGCCAAATAGTTTTCTTTATATTTAAAATTTATTGAGAATTTTCAGGGAGAATACGATAAGACTAGTGGTGCACTAGCTCCTCCTGATACGTCTAATTTTTACGATTCGGTGGGTAGAATCTAATTTTAGACATCACAGATATTCATGCTTTCGTTGACGTTGGCCACTCAGTCAAAGGCCTGGCAAATCATAAAATAAAATTTATAAAATAATAGCTTACTAGCAGGTCGAAACAGTCCCTGATGTGAGTTTCTCAAGTACACTCCTTGCAGGCGTTGCTGATTAGCTTGTTGACTGGAATCAACAAACATGTATAATTTACGACACCGAATTTCATTTTTAATATGACAGATATATTGATATTAAAAAAAATTGAACAAATATTCACCCTAGTATATTCTGCTGAAGCAGCATCATCGATAAATTTTCATTGGACATCATCTGCGGCTGGGTCAAATTGTTTGGTTGCTCTGTGACCAGCTGATTGGTCAAACCTAGTTGCGGAACCGTCTGGTTCGGATACTGTCCGAGCTGATTGGCTATCGACACTTGCAGAGGTGCCATATAATTGGGCTGCAACTGATCAGAGGAAACCATATGATTCGCATTGTAATAGTTCAATATCTGCGAATTTAAAGGCTGGACGGCCGGAGTGTTGAAATAGTTTTGCATGGGCATCTGATTGGTCATGTTCATCATTTGGTTGGTATGCTGCATTTGTCCCACTCCAATATTATTGAATATCTGGCTGGCCTGCGGGGTCAGCGTTGGCGTAGGCCTTCTTTGAGGTTCGATGTAAGGCTGCTGAACGGGCTGCGGCGGAGAGAGACAGTCTCCGCTTTCAACAGACGAACCGGACACGCCGGCAGTTTTTGGAATCGTTTGACCAGTCGACGCTATCGGTTCACCCATCATACTGCTTACGTTGGTAATACCATCACCGGAGACAACTGACGCATATGACATACCGTCATTGGAAATATTCATTTGGTTAACGGCATTCACAGTCTGGCTATCTGGCACATGTGCATTAGGTAAGGTTCCATCAGTTTTCATGTAAGTCTCCTGAACCCCGTTCATTTTTGCATGTGGCAAATATAAACTTCCTTCATCGACTTTGCTGACTTTAAATTTGGAAACTTTCTTCGGTTCAGTGCTTTTTAGCGCTTCCGAGTAAGACGAAGGACTTGAAGGTAATATATTGGCAACATTATCGGTCTCTATCCCCTTATTGGGTCGTCCGGGGATATCTTTAGGTACAGAGCTCGTCGCAGCGGTATCGACCGCACTCAAAGCATTATGTTTCAGCAAATCGTTAGCAACAGGACTAACTAAGAACCTGGATATCTTTCTGACGGGTTCAGCGAGCAACTTCTTCCCTTCCATTTTTATGGTTGACTGCAATCCACTTTCATCTGCCTTAATCAATTCAGCAGGTTTAGTGGTTGTTGCATTTCCAGCAAAGTTACTCCCATCGGAAAATGGAGCACTTTCATTGGGTGATACAAGTTCACCGGGCATTATTTTTAGACTATTATCACTAGGGGACTGTATGACGTTATCGTTCGATTGACTAGATTTCTCCTCTGCTTTTAAATGCTCTTTATGACTATCTATTGTAGGCTTTACTTCAACACTGGTTTGCCGGGAGAGACCGGACGACGCTTGTATCAAAACTTGATCGAGTACGGTTTTGGCTACGTCCATCGCGATCTCTCTTCCTGTAGTTAGTGAATTATTATCAGGGACAATTGTTTCTGGATTCATATCGCTAGAAACTTTTGAATCACGGCGCAGATTTGTATCGTTTTGCATCGGCGGACCCATCACGCTGGAAGACGTCGGAGTTTTAGCATCTCCATGAACCATAGGGTCTTGGGCAAAGTCATTAGTGGGGGTCTTAGAAATGTCGACAGTACCCTGCGGGTATACAGTCGCATTATCAGAAATCATACCGACGGGTACAGGATCGTAAGCCAGTTCTGTGATAAGCATGTGATCATGACTCGCTGTAGGCGTCGTGCATTCTGAATTGTCTTGATTTGAATCAGTCAAGTTCTCTTCCTTTTCAGTGTTTTCTGAATCGTAATCGGTCTGAAACAACAACAAATAAATGAAATCTCAGCCATAACCAAAAAATGGTTTATTTGAAGATGAGGAAGAGCTATCGCCGAGACTTACTAATTAGACTGATTACAGAGGAAACGCATATCATTGAAAAATAGTCCAGTCCATGAAAAACAAAGAAAAACTAAATGCTGCTCCGTCACTAAATGAAGACGTCATCTAAACAACAAAACATTTTAGAGTGTATTGAGTTGAGTATGCAACATTACTGCATGCTTCATTACGCTTATTTCGGTTTAGTCACAAGTCCAAAATTCTATCTTGTAAATTCTCATGTAAATCTACAAAATGTTCCGTAAAACATTGTCCGGGTAAGTTTTGAATTGTTTAATTTTTATAATTTAAGAATTTAAATATTTATTTCTACTTGATATGCATGTCAACTGATATAATCTGTGCATGTTTTTTTCTGACTACTCTGTCTCATAATATCTATAATATATATCACCTTATCGTTGAGATTAAGTCGTAGAGAAGGTGGCACTGATAAAACTGGAATGACGTCAGGCCTGGCTGTCAACTGGGCTGCTATGTCTTTCACTTGCTCAATGAAAACGGCACTCTGAGATTCTGGAAGAAGTGTGTTCGATACCTGGAAAGAAAATAATTATTACATCACACAGAATGCATACTATTTCAACGTGTAACTAGAGAATACTACAAAATGACAACTCACCAAATTAGCGGCTATCTCTTCGGGATTGACATCGGCAACGTCAAATTTAAATGTGACAGTTTTGGATTTGGACTCCAGTTGACACTCAACGGACGGGCCAATGAGACCTAACACCGTCAAACGAGGCACGCCACCGCTGCCTCCGCTCGTTCCTGTTCCTCTCTCCCCTCCGGCGCGACGTCGCTTTTTACGTTTCTCTATACAAATAACATACATTAGTTGATCAGCGCCATGACAAAAGGGTACTGAAATAATCACGAGCTGACATTATCTTGAAACAACATAATCGTAATCATAAATAACTATGTAAAATTTTTGAATATATATAATTCAAACCAGTCAGCTAGAAAAAGTCGTTAAACAAGTTAATGTTGATAGGTGATTTTGTTATTATGCTTATAAATTTTAATTAAAAAAAATATTTGTTATCAATTACAGGTAGTCCTCGACATACGACCGAGATACGTTCCTGAGCTTTTGTCGTATGTCGAATTTCATACAAAATATGTCGTCGCTGCACACCAAATATGGTACATGTATGTGACGATTTTTACGAAAATTAGCAAAATATAGTTTTTTCTATTTTTTTCTCAGTCTTCTTAAGTATGAACCATGTAACATACAACATAATAAATGAGATAGAAAACAAATTATGTGCCATAATTAAAAAAAAATCATTTAAATATGAACCATTTAATTTTATTGCACACGTATCGGGTATGTTGTTCATATTTTACAGCTATGATTTCACTTAAAGTAGTCGAAATTGCTCCCGCCGTGTAAACATCTTTTTTTATTATTTTTTAATATTTGGCATTACAGCTTACACCAATGCGCCAAATATTTTAAAGTTGAAAGATAATACGAGAAAAACTCTTGATGAGAATTTTATTGTAAGTCACTCGAGATAAACTCGAGGTAAATTGACATCAATAACACCCACGTCAAGCAAAGTCTATGGGAATAAGATTTTCACTCAAATTAAAAGTGATGCATACAAATTCTTTATGTAGTCATAAAATAACAAAAGAGAATCTCCTGCACATATTTCACAGTTTTTGGAAGGCCAAAAATTGGTCGAAGAAAACAACATATTTCCGGGCTTTGTAGCAACGTCTGCCCTAAAACATTATCTCCAGGAAAGCACAGCAATCTTGAAGAAGAACCAAGGACACAATATATATTTTTTACTAAGTCAGCTGTGTGCAATGGTGCCTTGTGATCGAATTAATTTTATTAGAAAATACTAATTTTTTCGGTCGTAAGTGCGGATCGTCGTATGTCGAACCGTCGTAAGTCGGGGACTACCTGTAATGCCAATGCCCAAAAAATATTTTGAAGTGGGAAGATCATTCGAGATAAACTCATTGAGAATTTTTTTTATAAGTCACTCGAGATCAACTCTATCAACATTATTTTAATCTGATATTGACCTAACTGGGAATTGAATTCAGACTCGTCTGATTGCTAGAGCAAAACTCTTACTGACTAGACCACAAAAGGTGACTTTTGTCCTGCACTCTGATGTCAACGGCGTCCTTAAATCTTATATAAATTATACATAAACAAAAAGTGCAGAAGTCACCTTCTGGAGGTTGAGTTATTACAGGAGCGGCGATAGAAGCTTCAAGTTCTTCCGGTGGTAATTCTCCGAGTGGAGTCATATATTGCTCTCCTTTCGTCTGATCGTTTGCACCGTTATCCGGTTGTCGTTCATCGGCAGTCTGAGGTCCAACCTGGGCTGGAGTACCTTCGTGACTCGACGCCCTGGAGAGAGTCCGTGCACCTGAAGAACCCAAACTTTCAGATTTGCGTTCAACGTCGTTCCGTCGGTAGTCGTCGACCTGCTGGACGATCTGGGCAGTCGGCTGTTGCTGCAATAGCTGTAGATTGAGGTTATCAGTGGCAGGTATTGCAGCAATATTATTTTGCATGAGCTGAATCTGCTGGTCGGAATAGATGGGCAACTGTTGCTGTTGATATTGATCGGTGGCGGGAAAATAATTGTTTTGAATTTGCTGTTCCAGCAGCTGAGGAGGAATTTGCTGATAGAGCAAAGGCGGCTGTCGTTGAAGATTTTGCTGCAGATCTACAGGGAGTGTGGCTTGTTGTGAATCTCGTTCTGACATTTGCACTAGGTACTGGTGGTCTAAATACTGCTGAGGAGCATTGGTGAATGCCGGGTTCTGATCCCCCAACCAGACTAATCCGGTCTGATCGAGGAGTTGTTGCTGGGCTTGAAGTTGCATCTCTTGTTGAGCAATGTAATGTTGCTGTAGTCGTTGATAGTGATGGGGCTGCGCCGAGTTTTGCTGCATCAATTGCTGCTGTTGCTGAGCGAGCATGTGCGAATTCATTTGAATTTGTGCAGCGAGGACGGGATTGTGATTGTGATTCTGCGAAACAGAGATAGCGGGTGAATCGAGTGATCCGTATCCTGCAGAACCGGCAGTCTGGGATAATTGCCTGTGATACTCTTGAGTCATTTGCAATGGAACATTATCGACTTCCCCTAAATTCTCATCTGGAACAGTCTGCACTTGAGGCTCGATCCTCGGCACCCCGCCATCGTGAATTATATTGGTCAGTACATTCTGCAGCCGACGCAATGCCGGATCTGTCGGCTGAAATTGGCTATTGTTGATTTGGGGCACGGCAGTATTGTCTGCGGCCTGCCATTGGTGGATTTGATTTTGAAGCGCCCACTCTGCTGCCTGTCCCTGGTGGTTCGTAAGATCTGAGATGTTTTGCTGCCACCCAGGGTGAAAGCCCCCCTGCGGCTGTGGAGTCTGATCCACAGCCATCTGCTCAGGTTGCATCTGCTGTCTCTGTTGGTTGAGGTCGTCAGGCGGAATGAGAGCAGGCGGTACTCGAGTCTGAAGAAGATTTTGCTGGAGTAAGTGATGCACCGCATTGTTATCGGCGGACGCTAGCTGTTGCTGAATTTGTTGTTCGTATAGTGTCTGTTGAGCTTGAAGTAAACGCTGATCCAGCCTAGGGAATATAGAATGCATCCATTAATAAACGTAAAATATTTGATCGGATTCATTTATATATATATAAGTGATGCACAACCTTTTCCTTCTAGCGGGCCGCATAAAACAAATTATCGTGGGTTTGGGCCGCAAAGAAAAAAAATATTTATAGTACGCTCAATCCTTTTTTACACTGAGCTGACTTTACTTTGTATGTTCCATATAAAACAGCCTTACAAAAAAACCGTCTAAAAAAGATTAAGTGAACTTAGATAAATGAATGATAGGATTCATTACATTATTTTGACTGTGTTATTTCGAAAACGTGAAAATAAATAAGCCATGCAACAAAAGGATTATGAGTACTTGTTTTTTAAAAATCGTTTCATTGTGAAATATTAATGTTTTATATATATCGACTGTGTAAAGGAAAAAGGACGTAACCCTCAGTTTTTCTAAAACAGCTTTTTTTCGATAATCACAATGTATACAACTTGACACACGTTCTATCAAAAGGATGGAAGCTGAAAATGCCGAATTGGTATCTAAATTTAGCTTTTAAGTTTGAAAAAGATGACCTTGTAAAAAGTTAAAACCAAGAAAAAAGACTGAAATAAAGGTTTAACCTAGACAATTTCTTTAATTAATATTAGGTTATGTCAATTAAACACCAGTTTAGAAGTCTCCGTGCACAAGGTTGTGTATAATTCATAATTTGCATATGACCTAAAATCATCAAAACATGTTGCGTGTGTGGGTTACATCCTTTTTTCTTTCCACAGTCGATATGTAAATCATAAATTAATGCGATCTTGGTCTTTGTTAATTTTTAACATTTTTTTTTTTAATTTGACAAAATGTTTGTAAGCCTGTTTCTATGAATCGATTTATTCTCCTTCATTGAAGAAAAAGCTTGCATACATTTATTAAATAAATGTTTTACGTGAAAAAAATGTCTGAGAAAAAGATTTAAGGGCCGCCACAAAATTCAAAAAGGCCGCGGTTTGTGCATCACTGATATATATGCATCAACATAGTATGTAGATTTACCATTGTTGTTGATGTGAATTGGGCTGAATATATTGTTGCTGGGGACCAGATATGTAGCCTTGGGACTGCCCACTGTTGACTCCTCCAATCTGAAGAAGAAACAGCACATTTAGTATTTTGGGAGATTAGTTTCAAAAGTATAGATAAGATTATTATGCTTTATTGAAACGAACCTGTGTTGTGAGATACAAGTTCGGTGAAGCGTAAAGAATGCCATCATTCTGTGAGTGCGTCATGTTCTGTTGGCCGTGCACAATCTTTCCTTGCCGCAGATGCTGATCTAACAACATCTGTTGCTGTTGCTGTTGTTTTTCTGCCTCTTGGTTGAACAAAAGTTCAGCTTTCTTTGCAGTCCGTTCTCTGATGATAAAATAAATTAATTGATTCGAGCGATCCAATTCTAGGCCACTTGCATAAATATTACTTTCCATATCTTTCATTTTTTATTTTGGATATCAAATTTATGGAGCTTCAAGTACCAGGACGCGTCAGCGTCAAGGTTCTTCCAGTCTCCTTCATCGATAAAGATTTTGAAAAATTGTAAATTGCATCCCCTTACCGTCGTTCGCAGACGGAAGGGCGCGATCACTACAGAGATAAGAAGTTCACGGGAACTCCATATGCATCATTTTGCAAATCACATTCCATATACTTCCTCCATACTATATCCGTACATGTACACACACATGCGGATACATACATACACACATACAGTATACAAATTGTTTTTAAACAAAGAGAGTCATTTTCGTGATGCTAAGTTCGTTCTAAAATTGACAATTTTATACGACATAAGATCTATGGAGGGTCGTCGAGCAGGACTGCTCTGGGTCTAAAACGATTCTCAGGCAGTGTCTCGTCATAGTTGTGGAGATCAGAGATCGTTGGGTTAGAATGTTTTCCTACCTCGCTGTGAAACTTTTGTGATATTTCACGAACGAACTCGCGGATGGTAGGTATTTTCAAGTCTCTGTGAAGCAGCGAGTTACGCACGTACCACGGGGCGTTACATATCTGTCTCAGTGATTTATTTTGGACAATCTGGAGAGTCTTCATATGTTTACGGTGAGCATACGTCCATATTGGAGCAGCGTACACCCATATCTTTCATAGTAAATTCATAAAAAAGTAAATAAAAAAAATAACTAAAAGTAAAAAGCAGATGTTTGAAATAAACAAAAGCTCAATTGATTTTGTTTCTCTGTCCAACTTGTCTATGGTCAGATGCATGGTTTTTTGAAATTGAATTAAATATATAGAAAATATGAAAAAAGCTTCACAATAGAATTAATAACAGTGATTCGAATTAGTTACCTGCTCAAACTAATTAACTGTGACTTAAGCAACTTGAAGACGATTCTAGCATCCTCTTCCATTATCAGTCCAGATTTAGCCATTTCATTGGCAACACCTTCGCAGTCATCATGTAACATGTCAAACTCAAATTGAATAGCTTCATTCTCTTTATGTGTATAAGATCTGGAAATGGTAATAAGAAAAAATTTGTAGTAGAGTGTATTGAAATTACAAGTCAAGTTTATCATTCAAAATCATTTGTTTTATTTTATCTTAGAATACAAAATATACTCTCACCTTTTCTTAGGATCAATTATCTTTAGCCTGAACTGCACATTGGTGATGTCTGATGAAACAACTAAATCTCGCGAGACCAGCTCTAATCGCAGACCGATGTCTTCACCGAAAAACTCATGATTCAGAAGTTCTTTCATGGCGGGTCTGTAAAAATTTCACAATTTAAATCTATTCCAAGGGAATGTCGAACAATCTACAGTTAAAGCAAATATTTTGTAATCTTTGAAATACCTGTCTTCTCGATTTGGTTTGATGCACGACTCTATGATGTTCCTGACTTCTGGATTTTGCACCTTTTCAAAACTTTGAGGTTTCACTCCCTACAACGTAAAAATGACAAATAAAATGGTGACAAACTATAACCACAAATACTTCACTAAACGACAGAGTTAATTAAGAGTTAACAAACAACTACTATAAACCTGAAATAAATAAAACAGTTTCAAAGCGATGGTCCAAGAAAAATTAATTATAAGAGAATTAGAATTTTGCTTTTAAATATTAACTTACAGAGACAACTTTCTTATAGATTTGTGCTGGACCACTGCACTCGCTGTAAGGGTATTCACCGGTTGCCATTTCCAACATGCACATTCCGAAGGCGTACACATCTACTGACTCATCATAATGCTCTTCGTACATTTCAGGAGCCATGAACTCGGGAGTGCCTGGTAAAGAAATGATATTATATTGTTTATAAAATTGTGCGGTGGATTCGTGTACTAATGCAGACATGTGCAAAAAAGGCATTTTTGCCAGAGCGAATGCAAAAAAGTGATTTCAAGCTGACTCCTGTTCAAATATGTCAACTTTATAGAAAATTAATAGCATGTTTATGTTATATATTGCTATCTCATGTTTTATCACAAAATCTAACAACATTATAAGATTTCATTTGTAAACAATCAATTTCATTAAATCATTAAGAAATCATTGTCTATGATAACTTTGCCCATATTATGTGTACTAATGCAAATACTCATTACATATGCATTTAAGATACATAAGAAACTTTCTAATGGGTGAAAGTAGTAAAAATTGAAAAACAAGGATACAATTTCATTGATCGTTTGATTGGGTACAAGGTGGACAGAACCAACTTTGAACAGAATGGAGGCATACACTTACAGAGGATAAGAGGGTAAAAGCCTGCACTTTATTGTAGGGATAAGAAGAAAATCTTGTATATTCACAAATATAAGAGATAATATTACTGATTGAATTCTAGCATTTGATATTGATTTATTTTATGAATAAATGTAATAATAGAGTAACTAACCTATAACAGATTTGGCAAAGCTTCGATTTTTCAATGTGGCCAATCCTAAGTCCCCAATTTTAACACTTCCAGTTGTACCGGTGATGAAAATATTATCACACTTAAGATCCCGATGGATGATGGGAGGCGCTCGCGAGTGGAGAAAGTTCAAGCCTTTCAAAATCTGCCGGCACCAAGACTTCAGCACCTTCGGATTTATTTTCTTGAATCGCCGCAGATAGCTGAAAGGAATGAAAGCAATTATAGGTACAGTTTTGATTTACAACAAGGGGGGGGGTTAAAAACAATAGTATAAGTGACAAACATTTCTATATTAGAAACAGTTCTTCATGCTTACTTGTAATAAATTTTAATTTGATTTGATGTTTTTTGTATTAGTATTTTTCATCTTGCATATATAGTCGAACTCGGTCATTACGATCACGGAAATATTGAGATTTCGGATGTAATGAGGAAACATTTGTTGACATTTTAATTTATAGTTTTCTCCATACTTTTATCACAAGCTACTATTCGAGCATACCGCCCAAAAATATCGTTAAAAATCCAAACCAGTAACGACGATCTCCAGAGCTCATGATATATTGGACCAGCTCGTCGAGTGTTTTGAGGGGAAATTTAAGAACAATGAGAGTGAAAAGAATGAAACAAGCATCAATTTTAAATTGTATAATAAAAGTGGATCGACAGAAAAATGTAATGTGTGTAACGGGTGTGTAAATAAATTCTAATTGTGTATTTTTGTTTAAATTGTGACTTTTTGCGACCACTCTAGATACTTCATGTCTTCGTGTGATGGATATGTTTGTAAGCATTAAAAAAATACCTATTTTCTGAGATAAAGTCGGTCCCATTTTCCTCATAATAACCAAGTTCGACTTGTATTTGAATGACAAAAAAAAAATGTAATTTTCTATTATTTTTTAATTGTTTTATCTTTAAAATGTACATATAAATTTTGATAAAATTCATCGAAATTATTTATTATTTGAAATTAATGTTATCTTTAGTAAATTTTGTTGAAATCGTCTATTATCTGAAATTAAAGTAAATAAAAATAGATGCTTAGTGAATCATTTTTAATGCTCTAAAACGCTAAGATGCAAAATGAAAATGGTAAAATTAACAAAAATAGATGCTAAAGATATGTATCTCTAGTGATTAGGTTATTGTGGCTGATTGTTAGGTATATATTGCTCTATGCTGTAATTTTCAAGAGTACGAAAGTATGAGGGATTGAAAAAAATGGAAATTTGCATATTTTAGTTACCTTGATTAAATAGATAAGAGATTTCCAATGTTAGAGAAAAACATCCACTTACGCTTTAAGGGTCCCTGACAACATTAGCTCGGTGATAAGGACAATGTTTTTCTTTTTGGCGAGCGTGACATCCCAGTAATTGTAAAATCTCACAATATTGGGATGCTGCAGTTTCTTCAACATCTCCGCTTCTTCCCGAAACCTAAGGCGCTCTACCTTGTTTAGCTTTTTCTCCTGAAATATCAAAATGAATCAATAAAACCTTAGACATTCGTCCGGAATAAATATCAAATTGAAAATAACATTTCTTATCTGAACAAGGCAGGAATTGAACCTGATATATCAATATCGAGTCTTTATTGGTAGGCTTCAAAGACCTTTTAAGTTTTGCAATGATGAGAATTGGTTATTGAAACCAGTCAGCCAAGTTGCCTGTCGATGATCACGAGATCTTAAGTTGATCTCACACCTTTTCAAGTGAAAGGTTAGGCTGTAAAAAAGGTGAACACGTTAATACAATCTTAAAGTAAACTTACCAATAACTCACACCAGGCCACAGCTACTCCAGTCTGGGTATCCAAACCATGGTAAACGGTCTTGAAAGAACCGCGGCCTACCTCTTTGTCGTATTTGAAAAATCTGAGAACAGAAGATATTGTCAATGATTAATTTTTAGTCAACCATTATACAAATTGTTAAATATTTTTTGTCTAGCAATACAATATTTCTAAGTACCTTCCGCATGGCGAAACTCCAATGGGTTCCTCTTCGTCCTCCTTTCCTTCATCGCGATCTAATTTCTTCTGAGACTCCAGCTTCTCAAGGTCATATATGGGACCATAGACTAGGCCTGTATGGACAATAAAAAACAAATTAGTTAATTTATCTATGAAATACATGATCGCAAATGACAGAAGACAAATATTGGATATTTTGTAGAGGCTTTTGCCTTACACACAAAAAATATTTCATTAAAATAGAAAGAGTAGAAGTATGATAACAGTAGACAATTATTAAAGAGTGTCTCATTGCTTTTTTCCATGAATGTTCTCTGTGTATATTATTGCTCTTGAAAAGGCTGGCTTTGGGAATATTTGACTGTTGGTCAACATAAACGACTGAGACATAGTCATGAAGAAGAGCATCTTTAGATGCATTTATAAGCACTACAGCAAGTGGCAGATAGAATGTGACGGAGCAATATTTTAAACAAAAAAATCTAATTGTTATCGTTGATGGCACGCAATATGGATTGACCTATTGTTTATGCCAGTTACTAAGAACGACAATAGTAAATATTATCGGTATTGATTTCCAATTGCAAATCTTATCAGTAGACAACCTGGTCCAATAAAACTAAAAGTCGCCAAAAGTTTAACAAGAGGAACAGTGAGCGATAAGGACTTTTAAATCTAAGAATTTGCAGGTATTGGAATGAAATATTGTCAAGAAAGTATTTGGCTCAATTCGCAAGACTACAGCTCGAGGTTACTGAATCAACCACTAGTGTCACATGTAATGTAGGCATTACCATATGAGAACTAATACCACCACAAAAAAAAAACAAAAACCAAAGACCACGCACCCGCCTACGCCCAGGTAAATCCAGGACACTACGCGGGAAAAGCAACATCAAAATACACCAGATGAAAGTGAAATTGGAGCTCGGCTCCACCAGCCCCAGAATTTGATGTATAGATATCAATCAAATAATATTAAATTTTAATTTTACAGATATGTCGCTAAAACCATGAACTCTACAATGTATATCAGGGCTGTCCAAAGTTAGTTGGCTGTAGAAAATAAAGTTTTACCATACCGTTAGCTTTCTGCTGTGAGTTAATTTAAAAATTTCGTAACAATAAAAAGTTATGCAGCTTCAAAAAAATATTAAAACCTTCGAGAGGTAACGTTATCACTCTCATTGTTAATTTGTTTCACTGTACAAAAAGATATTGAAGTTATACTTCAGTTAAAACAATGAATATTGAGAGATCACCGAAAGCAAAAAATTAAAACATTTGCGGGCGGCATGGCATTATGGACAGCGTTAGCATACATGATGAATCAAACATTGTAAAATGCTCTGGTCTTACTATCACCTTGTCAGAATTTATGGTGTCAGCAATAGGTAGAACAAGGCATAGGTTAGTAGTGATGATAGATTTTATTATAATAGTGTCGTCATACCAAAACTAAGTATGGAAAGAATTACAATTAATATTGATACCTTTGAAGTCTGTGTCTGCAATATTAGTCGAGTTGGTCACCCCGGGGATTCCGGGAACCGCCGATACATCCCCGGGAGCTGGTGGACCTGGACTCCTCGCACCCTGCAAACCTTTCTCTTCTATCTCGATATTTTCTTCCTACACGATTTAATTGAATATTATTATACTACAGAAAAACTTGTCAACATTATTTATTATAATGGAATTTACGGATAAAATAAATTTGGAGTCTTATTTCCTTAGGAAAAGAGAATGTTTCAGTTGAAGTATGTCAATGCTCAAGGGCAGGCTTTCTAAATCCTGTGTTCGTTACAGAATATTAGTTGACTAAAAACACGATTTTTTTTTTTTTTGGATATCAAATTTATGGAGCTTCAAGTACCAGGACGCGCCAGCGTCAAGGTTCTTCCAGTCTCCTTCATCGATAAAGATTTTGAAAAATTGTAAATTGCGTCCCCTTACCGTCGTTCGCAGACGGAAGGGCGCGATCACTACAGAGATAAGAAGTTCACGGGAACTTCATATGCATTATTTTGCAAATCACATTCCATATGCTTCCTCCATACTATATCCGTACATGTACACACACATGCGGATACATACATACACACATACAGTATACAAATTGTTTTTAAACAAAGAGAGTCATTTTCGTGATGCTAAGTTCGTTCTAAAATTGACAATTTTATACGACATAAGATCTATGGAGGGTCGTCGAGCAGGACTGCTCTGGGTCTAAAACGATTCTCAGGCAGTGTCTCGTCATAGTTGTGGAGATCAGAGATCGTTGGGTTAGAATGTTTTCCTACCTCGCTGTGAAACTTTTGTGATATTTCACGAACAAACTCGCGGATGGTAGGTATTTTCAAGTCTCTGTGAAGCAGCGAGTTACGCACGTACCACGGGGCGTTACATATCTGTCTCAGTGATTTATTTTGGACAATCTGGAGAGTCTTCATATGTTTACGGTGAGCATACGTCCATATTGGAGCAGCGTACACCATGATTGGTCGAGTAATTGCTGTGTAGAGGAGCAGCTTGCTTTTGAGAGTAAGTTTGCTTCTCGCGTTAAGCATAAAGTACAACCTTGCCTTTGTAGCATTAGCTTGACGTTTTTTAATCGCGACGTGTTCATTAAATTTAAGTCGACTATCTAGCGTGAGTCCAAGATACTTAACCGAATTGGACCAGTTGATCTCTGCGTTGTGCATGCGTATGCAAGCAAAATTAGGTTAAAAACACGATATATACAGGTATAACTTACTGATTTACAAAAATTTAGTAATTGTATTTTGAATGTAGCACACTATACTTAAATTTGGTTATTGTTTATATACAGTTTTTCCTTACCACTACTTTTTTCAACCTCACATTTACTCACAACCACTATTATGTTGAAGACACCTGCTCAAGAAGAATGAAGAAAAGTTGCCTTTATTGATTTGATTTCAATTACTGATTGTGTCATAAGTTGAATGTAATGCACAGTGACTCTTCATTCATAATAATTATACTTTATGTCGCATTAACTTCAAAACAATTCAGTCTTCAACAATCTAATGAATTTAATAGCAATATGATGATTCATTAATAATTCACATTTCAAATTCGCATTATAATAAAATAATTTAGCTGAATGAAAAACCAATTTGCAGATTTACCAATAGAGAAAAACAATTAATCATTTCAAAGTACTCGAGTTGAATGAATTAAAAAAAATAATTAGTATTCAATAAAGGGAGTGATCGAAAAACAGACCTTCTTTTTCAAACAATAGTCACACAAAATAAACAAAAGCACCCCAATCATCAATTTATCATGTTTTGAATATGGAACAAGATGATAAACAAAAATATACCACATCAGACGACTTCACATTACTGTGGCTATATTAGACTAAATTACAACACTTTAGTACGAGAGAAGACGATTAATGTATGCGAGTGAATTGAAATTGCAGATCCTGTAATTGGATAATTCGTCGAGAGTTGTTATGTTAGAGGACACAGCAGGATAAAAATTGCTGCCATCACTTGGTCAACCGTCAACAGGTTGAGTGACAACACTATTTTTAGACTGCGTTTTCATATTGTTGTGATGTCTTCCTGGAGGCGTGCAAACAAAAACACTGCCGAGCAATTGATTTCAATGATACGGTTTGGTACTTTGATTTGCTAATTTTTTACCATCTGGTTGGAGTCTATGCCCTCTTCAAGCATTCAAAGGGAGATTTAGTCGAATCATGTAATTCAAGTGAGTTTTCATAACCTCGTTTTTTTGCTGAACTAAATCAAATCATCTTATTTTTTTTTTTGCATTATTTGAGCATTCAGCACTCGTTATTTTTGACAGGGATAAATTCATGAATTCTTTCCAAATGTCTTCTCAATCTGCTTGTGTTTGATCCCTTGCATGTGATTTGTTTTGTACAGTGGTTACATCTGGCAAATTCTTTTTGTGAAGGTTTTTCAAAATGTTTCCAAACATCAGGTGATTTGTATTCATTATGGAAATCCAAAATCTGCAGCTTGCACACAATTATATAATTCAAAAGAATGCATTCAAAAAAAGTCAAATGAACTACTAATAATTGTAACAGAGATAACCATCCAACTATATTCGTAGTACACTGTTTTCGTTTATGAGATGCAATATGTAATCAACTTAATACTATGGAATTTTGAAAAGAAATTCTTCTCACACAAAATTATTTCGTTCAAATCTTTACAGATTACAATATTGAATAGTAAATATTTAAATTGCGTTTTGTTACGACACTATTATTCCTTATTTGATTATACCGATTTTACTATTTTCAAAGAACAAATTAGTAATTTTATTCCTGACGAACATCTGTCAACGTACGAACATCGGTTCAATTTTATTGAGAGGAAGGTTTTGTAAGTTCCTTACCTTTTTTTATTACTTTATGGCTTATTAAGTGCTTTAGAAAATGATGGTTGTCTAAAGTATAAAGATTCTCAATCATAACTGGTTTTGAATAAATAAAATTTCATATTAAAAAAATGAATAGAAATTCAGAAAATCTGAAGTCTCGAGTTGTTTTCTTTGAACGTCCCGGGAACCGTGACAGCCGAAAAGTGACGATTTCAACCCAAAAGTTTTCTCAGGTTGTCTCGATAAAGAATTTCTAGTATTTATACATTTAAAATTCGATTTTCGTTAATTTTCAATACTGAAATACCACGGTTTTGGTAATTCCGATATTGCAATCGCCAATGTAGATAATTTGGTAATTTTACCTCTTTTTCAATTTAGAAGACTATGCCATTTTCCTCGCGCACACAGAGATATAAATACATCATAAGTATATTGAAAATTTAATAAAAATAACAACATAATAAAATAGAGAAGAGAAATAAAAACATTGGAGTTGTTTTTCTTGCAATAGTGGCAGTTGTACACAGCGAGAAGGCAATGAGATACATGAGTGTTGACATAAGATTGTTGTCAAAACTGTGTGTTTTCAAGAGCCTTTTCTACACAAACATTTTCGTAGCCATTTAATCCGTATGTGTGTAAATCTCACAGTAATCGTAATGACAATGAACTCACCAGATCTTGTTCAGAGATGAACGCGTCGTCTTCAAGTCTAGCTACGAGTTTGTTTCCACTGGCGTCCAGGTCGGGCATCGGCGGAGGAGGCGGAGCCTGGCCTGATCCTCGCCTTCTGTAGCCGCTTACGCCTACTGCCCCTGCCTGAATGCCACGCAAAGATAAGTTTGATATAATATAAATTAAAATGTTTAGCATTAGTATACTGGAACAGGAAAATGTTACAAGGGTTTGTTTTTAAATACCCAGTATCGTTTAATATTTTTCGTATCTATAGTACTTCCAAATTGGAGCACATGGATGCCTGATCGAGCATCTCCATAAAGTTGTTTTTAAAAATAACTGGTTGATATTCTGTCACTTGACCTCACCTTCTTTGGAGAGATTAAGATTGGAAGGACAAGACTAAGAATGTACAAGAAGTAAGCTAATCGATTTGTTTACGACCCTATTTTAGAAACCGATGGCTGAATGAGAGAAAATGTAAAACACACAAATTAATAAATCAATTGTAAAATCAATGCGTGGATTTTTTTGTATAGGGATTCGAAACCAAAGACACTGCAACTGAATGAAACATACGACCACCAGTCTTGACCACTGCAATGCGAAACTGGCATTAAGTATGTAATAATGTGTGTAAAAATATTTATAAATCGTAATAATATGTAACAATGTTCATTTGATATACTTACAACACTGGTGGATAGCGAATTCAGCACATCAAAGTTGTTTTGCTTAGTGCAGATGATGTTGAGAGCGGCTGCATAGTGATCTTGGAGTTTGTACGCAGAGCTCACGCCCACCCCTGAAGCTCCACCTCCAGCTCCACCAACCGACTTCTTTCCTCCCAAGGAATGGATTACCATTGGGTCTGCGGCAGGGACTACCACCTTTCCAAGACACAAAGTATACATTTAATTTGAATTGTGAAAAGATAACTTTAATACAATCCTGAGGATTTTTATTTTTACTTAGCAGCTTTTCAAAGTAATGTCTACGAAAAATTTCATTTTGTGCTATTGTCTAGCCCAGCGTTTCTCAGTTTAGGTGAGCAACAGCAACTTTTCGGGGGTCATGGCCAGCCTAAATACAGTAAAGAAATATATTTACTACAGTCAAATAGGATACGGTATAAGGTGAACCTCTTAGAGCTGAGAATCTGTCAATTCGTCACTTTTTCCCCAGTGATCGACACCGAAATCCCGGGAAATGCCCGAGATGCAATCAAGTTTTGAGTAATTTCACTTCGGCACAAGGTTGAACACGAATAACGAGTCGTAACGGGTTGAGGTCAGTATGAGTACCATAAGGTTTTTCTTAGTATTTTGTTATTTCATTCTTGAATAATTATGATCTAGTCCATTGCTTCCCAATCTTTTTCATCCCGCGGACCCCTAAATCTGAAAACAATAATCTGCGGACCCATGAATTTTTTTTATTTCACATGTTCATATGTTATCACAAAGAATGTTGAAAGAATGAAAATTTGAATGCGAAAAACCTGCGGACCCCAGGTTGGGAAGCACTGATCTAGCCAACACAAGTTGCAAAACAAACATTGTATTATTTGGTATCGGTGAGGTGATTTATATTATAATATTGGGGTTGCTTTCGGCATACAAATATGAGTGATGTTGCTAGAAGTTATGTATTGTAAAATTATACTGGCAACATCATGCACGGTAATCTCGGCATATTACAGTGTAGACATTTTTCAAAATAAGCCTTGTATTTTTACCTTGAATGTTTTTTCTTTCCCATGGACAGTTTTCTCTTTCGCGGTTGAATGATGATGATCCATAAGATGATGTACGTGATGGTTTACGGGAGATAGCTGAAATTGAAGTTATTTTTTTGTATCGTCTTGAACAAATATTTTTTAAGTAAATACATCAATGTATTCATCAAGTGTTGTTTTATATGACAGACCGATGTCATTGGAATGAATGCCCCAGTAATGATTGTATAAAATTCTATTAATAATGTTATCACTCATTTTTAAAAACAACTGTGCTATTGTTGCTTGGATTCAATGATTATATTTCAAATTCCATTACAGCTTGCAAATTTTTTAGTATATAAATATATAATGAACATTTCGAAATTTCGGCCATTATGCAATATCTTTATAAAATTGAATTTATTGTCATTATTATTGCTATAAAAAATTGTTTACTGTGGCATTTAACCAATTGCTCAGGAGTAGTGAATATTTTTTTGTGAGAAGTGAGGAGGTCGACATTGACACAAATCGACATGCATTTGGTGTCATGTTGCATGATTTATTTAACATATATTCCTGCAGGTGTCATTTAATATCTATGGTAGGTCTACATTAATACATATAAAGTATATAATATAATTTTTTTTATTTATTTATTATAAGACACCTCACACTATCAGCAGGTGGCGTATGTTTTATTTTCTGGCATCATGTGTTTTAAGCTGTACATAATTGCTAATGTGAATCCACCATTATTCTGAAAATTGCAGGATAAAATTTTATAGTAAATATATTTACCTGATGCGCAAACCTGGCCGATGGTAATGGCAAATTTCTCGCCTTAGGATATTCCAGTCTCTTTCCTAAGCCATACTTGGATTGGCCCATCACCAACTTTTTTGGCCTGTCTATGCCCATCCTATCTATCGACGAAAGGGGTTGATCCTCTTCCTGCGCCTCTTGGACGACCCTCCTAGTGCCGGCTGTGACTTTCGGTGATTCTCTCTTGGCGGCTGGTCTGACGGATTTCTCAGGACTCTTGTCATGTTTACGAGTGATCAGGTTATCTTTACGCGTCTTCACATTGCGGACCGATGATATGTTTGACGGAACGTTCTCCATTTTCGATGTATAAGTGTATAAAATAAATAATAAAAAGAAAATACGGCAGACCCCTAACAGGTTTCTACTAATAAAGAAATTATTAAAGATAGTTGACTTTTTTTGAATCTACTTCCGAGCAGTAACGATCTGGACGAGCATCGACGCCCCATTTGTTTTGACAAAGCGTTTACGGATTCAATGTATTCCATTAAGGCGGTGATTATAGTTTATAATTTAAATTAGTGACAGTATATTTAGTTCAATTTTTGTAAAACATCTATTCTCCGCAACAGTCTAAATAAAAAAAATATACTAAAGTAATATGAATCACTTTAACTGATAGCTTAATAACAGTTATAAGATTAATTTTAAGATATATAACTTACCGACTTTATCAAGAAGATATTTTTTGTTGATTAATGTTTCTACCCTTAGAAGATTAAATATTATTATTAGAGTATAATTGACATAAATGTTAATTCTTGATTAAATAAAATGTAAAGAGAACTTAAATAAATAGTACTACAAATCGATACGGAAAAAATGTAAATAAACGGGAATTCAGTCTTTCAAAATAAAAATTTGGCATTTTCTAAAAATCTGTTGTTAAAAATCAACAGCCAAAAAAATTTTTTTCAAATACGTACACCGATTGCATAAAATGTAAATGTATATTATATGCGTAAGGAATCATAAAATCATAATGTATGTTTTTTGGAACTTTTAGTGATAATCTTAAATAAAATCAACAGTGCAATGTTATGTATAATATAAACGAAGCAGAGATTCTTCCTCCTTATAATGTTGTCGTGCTGGAGTATTGCGATGTTGGCGCATGCAGATTGCTGCAAGAAAAACAAAATTACCATTAATTTTGCCACAGCTTAAATAACCAAAGAAGTTATTCATGGTCAGTAAAACAAAAGAGATTGATAATATTTCATTTGTATACGGGCGAGAAAGCATATTATTTATTTTCATTGAAAAATATTGATTGCTTTATTTTATTTAAAAAAATTAAATGATTTTTAAACAAGTTAAAATTGACAAAAGATCAACAGATGTCTGTGTCAAATATGAATATATGTGTATATTCTCACACCAATCTACAATAGAATAGAATGAAACAAGTAACATATCTCTATTTATTGTAGTGGTTATTAATACTAGATAGCGCTATGATACTCTTTGAAAGTCATTTATTTCTATTGAATTTTTGTGGTCATAAAAGGCATGATAATCGAATATATAAAGAACTGTCTACGTTAAAACAAGTCATAGTTTTTATACAGATGAATAATGACAGATAAGATTTTTACTAAGACAACAGACTGAAAGTATTTTCCATAATTAGTTGAGAAATATATGTGTAGCAGTGACGTGTGATTTGTGCATGCAGTAGATGCGACGCATGACTTGGGATTGTAAAATGATTCAAAAAATTAAATATTATTATCATTTTTTAATTTACTTAACTATGAAACAAAAATGAAAAAACAGAAAAAAAACAGAATTTTTACCATACCGGCGACAAGTGCTTCTGGAGAAAGATCATTTTCTACAGTGAAAAGAATAAAAACATTTACTAGAAATAGTGAAAGTGAGAATAGATTGTCAGCTCTTGCATTAATATCAATCAAAAAAAAACTTTTAGAAACGGAGCGTTGAATAAAATTAATTTTCAAAAAATAAATACGTCATATGTATATCAAATAAATTTAAAAAATATGGTTTTCGTTCCCCCCCTGAGCGCATGCCCTTTTTAAAGTCACCGCATGCCACTGGTGTATAGGTATATTTAAGAAAACTGAAAAAAAAAACCATAACTTTTGACTTCACCCATAGTACTCGCTCACAATAAAAAATAGATTAAGTTAACTTTACTACGAAAATATTACCAACCATTTTTAAACTACTGTCATATGTAATATGAGGCTTTAATATTTTCCTCACCTTTCATGTAAACAAAGACATCTATGATGATAGCAACACTTTTATCAAATTGCATGTAAGCTATTTTTGGATTGTGGATTCAAGCAGTATCCACATAAGTAATTATTCTACAAATGGACCTTGACCTTGCTTGTTGAGAATGATGAACTCTAAAATTATGAAAATCCATGAAAAGTATTGCATTTTAATTATCAAAAGCAAGAAGAAAGAAGAAATAACTTGCAATTTTAAATGTTAGTGTTTTCAAATAAATAATTTTGCAACTGCATTTGAGAATTCATAAACTTAAAGAAAAAATTGTGTTTTGCCGAAAAAGGGAAATTTCAGAGAAATAAACTGTTTGGTTACATCATTTTCACCAGGACTGTATTATTAACTTCGAAAATACGATAATCTATCAAATGAACAAACATTGTCCAAATTCAAAATCGGATATTTTGATAAAATTGAAATGAAATAGTGTATTTATGTAATTTTTGACATAAGCACATTTCAAGTATCAACTCTAATAGCAAATGTAAAACTACGTCGTTTAAATTGAGTCTAGTGTGGTAAATTTTGTAAGACTGATAATTAAATTAATAGAATCAGTAATATTTTGATTAGGAGAAATGTACATTATAATACGTCCACTGTTGAAAAATCTGAACGCGACCGGCATCTTGACAGGTTTATGCATAAAAAATAACAACGTTGCTAGTTTGTGCTTGTAAATACATAGGGTGTCGGAGTCCGATGGAATGGCCGAGATATCTGTCAAATTTATTTGCGCCTAATATTATGGATTTAAGAATGTTTCGGGGGTAGATATTCTACAATATATAAGCCCCTTGACCTCTGTCGCAATGCAACAATACATATACGCACACACTATACATACGTACAACAATAAAACACAATAATTATTAAAACTCGCATCTGACACTTGGTAGGTATATTCTCGAGTTGATTTCGCGTACAATGAACTAGCGAATATACTAATACTCGTATGGCATATTATCGGAGTAAGATTGCACTGTTTTCTTTGCATTCCGGTCGCTGTTATTACGTTCTAAAAATACTTACGAGAAAAATGTTGAAAATTACACCATTGTTTTTTCTAACACAGCATACAGCAAGAAAACCATAGACTACACCTTTTTTGACACAAGAGTGTCGCCTGCCTGCAGAAATCAGCTGACATGTCGAATATTTTTTTATTTAGTATAATAATTATATTGGAGCCGTTATTTTAATTGTTTGAAAAATGATGATATAATCAATTTTCAGAGTAATTTATCCGTCTTATTTTTATTATCAAATTATCTCGCAGAAAATAAAAAACACACAATAAAACTAATATCATTCAACAATTCAGGTATCGATTTCGAAGATAAGTCTTACAACCATCATAAATTATTTTTATGGAAACTTCGATGAGCACAAGAAAACATTTTTGAAAACTTTGAAACGGATGCAACATTTTTTAATGTAATGTTTCAAATGAATTTCTAGAAAAAGCCAAGCCAATACCGCCTCCATCCATAAGTATAGGGGGCTATGGCCAAGCCCATTATTTGAAAGTGATATATTTAAAAGCTGTTTATTTGTGATAACAACACTTGACCCCGCCAAACATTCAAGCGTTATATTTTTTTATTATTTTCTCTGAATTCCATATAGTGAGTACTAATACATTACCCTAGAAACAAAAATATTTTCACACAAATGAAGATGAAGAATACAGTTGATAAGAACACCATAATTACAAAATGTATTGTGATTATTGTCACTTGTAGGTACATACCTTAAAACTTGCACCACTTGCACTTAAAACGAAATCATGACACAGCATCTGTTATAGTTTTTTTAAAGTTTTAAAACGAAAAAAAATCTACCTCTGGAAGAGAATAATTAAAGTTATAGACATAGATACAGAGTAGTAGGTGACAGAGTCACGAAACTGATAATAGATGCTGTTTTGTTAAAATAATTATATCTAAGTAGGGCATTTTATTATCAGCACTTTATTCTCCTCAAATTGAAATAAGCCACAGTATACTAATTTATAGACGTAAGTAATAAATGTGAAACTGCCAGAGGAAGATGTAATAAAAATGACAAATAATTGATAACCCTTACCATTACCCTTTGTAACTGACATGTTTTCCCTCTTTCAAAAGCAGCGTCAGGCGTTCAAACTCACCCATATGTTAGAAGATGACTCTGTCGACACTTAATATGGAGATGCATCATAAAAAAAGTTTATTTAATAGTATTTGTGGTATATAGCAAAGGTATGAACAGAGATACTTAAATAATTATTTGAATAATATTTTCAATGTTTGAAGTTTAATTATTTCGAGGCAAATAATTATCCAACACATAAGGACTCAAATACTCTATTGATATAAAAAAATGTTCTTTTGATAATTATTGCACAATTTTGGAAGATTGAAAATTGTGAAAAATACACGTTTTATATTTATCAATTCGTTGTGCACTAATCTCAAATGCTTATTCACATGAATAACATTACAAGTTTCTATTTCTACAATAGTTCATTTTATTTTATTTCATATTATAATTATTTTAATATATACAACAAAATTTTGTGAAATAAATAGGTTGCTAGATCATCTTAAATGATTTAAGTATCAAAATACATAAGTTCCTTAATATTACGTTAAATTGAAATTTATTGAAAAGCTTTTGACATCCACCGAGAAATGAAATACATGTTATAAAGTGCTGTTTTTGGAACGTGTGATTGCGCAATAGGTTATTTTTTATCGACTTTTCGGAACGCATCACTCTGGCAGCTCGTAATAATGACAGAAGAGGCAAACACAAGGCGATGTTTTCAATTTTTATCGCGGTGCAGTCACTCAGTCAGGTTTCAACTATTGTAGTTGATCTGTCGTGTGTCGCGCTATTAGTTGTCGATTTTCGAAAAGTAAATAAGGAAAAACGTTAAATTCGAGCCTTCGTGGTGAGTTTTGTGTTCAAATTATGGAATAACAGTAAAGAGTTACTACGAAAAATTGCATCTTTGAATTAGGTGAGTTCACTTGGATACAATAATTCTTTTGTCAATATCATCGGTGCATGTTGAATTGTTATTTTATGCAAAGATTCGCGGAAAGTTTGGTTCTTAACATCTAATTATCATTTATATTAGTTATCACTGTTTTAAGATAATATTAATAACTTCTTCTTGTATCCGCCAGGAATTAGTTGTTTGAATCGTTGATATTTTTTTATGCAAGGACTTAATTAATAAGCAGTGCAAACGTCATACTGAATGTAATGTTCTGATTTTAAATCTCATCTATCGCTAAATTGCACATCAATCACTTTATAATCAATTCTTTAGATATTTCCGAAGTTAAATAGCACAATCCCAAACACGATTGATTTAAAAAAAAAGAATGTTTTAGTTTCGAATATTATTTTATCTAGTGTTAGGGTTTTGATGCCATACACGTTTTTATTGTATGATAATAATAATGTACAATAACAATTGCTATTTTATGTGTTTTTATAATGATATCATTGAATTAAATGTAACCTATGAGAGTGTTTTTTTAAATAATGTAAATATATATTCCATAATATAATATAATATGTCCAATTAAAATTGTATACTGCATAGTAGATATTACGAATAAATAGGCAAGTAGTCGATTATAAGGCACTTAGGTAGCCATACAAATTTGCTTTCAAGGCCTATGGTGTTTAAATCTGAAGCACTGGCTCAATTGGAGAAATAGTGATTCAGACAAAGTTCAACAACGTCTGAAGTTTTTTTTTAAATAACTGAGGTACTACTTAATAATAATTGGTGAATACTATTTATGTGAAACTTAGTAGGAATTAAACAATTTTGATTATCTACTATGGAAACGTGTTTTATCGCTATGCATTTAGATATTCTCGGTGAAATGTTTATATTCTAGTTTTGAACAAACAATAATGACGTGCGTAGTTCGTTCGCTGCCGTGTTGGAGGTATTGAGTTCGAATCTCAACTGTGGTAGTTGTATTTATTATTTTTAGCTTAGAATATTAGATTATATTTAAATGAATGCATAACCATGTGTGGTTAAGATTGTTCTATCCCCTAAAAAAACAGTGGCGGTTTACCTCAAGCATATAAGGCGCGCGCTTGGGGGCATTAAAAAAAATCATATATTATGTCTCATAAATATGTAGACTATATATTTCAAAAGGCAGTTTTCAATAACAAAAAATATGTAACATGAAATCTTGTTATCTGACACACAAGGATCTCCGAATGTTATGGCAGGTAGAGATACCAACTTCTTAATCCGCCACTGGAAAACGTTATTGACAAATAAGACTTGAGAAAAAATTTAAAAAAATCTTTAGAGAAAACAACATTGTATTGAATGCATTTTAATATTACCTGGATGTTGATAAAAAAATCATTGCAAAATTAAATTAAAAAAATATTTAATGAATACAACGGTTATTATCAGCTCATTTTTAATTGTTCAAAATTTGAATAATGGTAAAATCATTTATATTTGAGATGTGGATACATGCGTAGACAAATTTGTAATGATATTTATTAATATATAATTTATCTGAATCTCTTAATTTTACAAAAAAAACTTAATTTTCGCAAGGTGCGCGAAAAATTCTTGCGCGGGGAACCATTACACAAACAAAAACATGTTATTAATATTAAATATACACGTTTAAATATACATACTTACTATAACTGTTGGTAAAATATCATTAGGAACATACTTTCTTATTTTATTATTACTAAAAAATATATATTTTTGATTCGAAATAATTTATTCTGATTAAAATTTAAAAATCTGCCGTATCACTTTGTACCCGTATGGCCATTTTTATTGTCACGATTATATTACAATCAACTACAATATTGCACAATTCTAGTTGTTGTATTGCAGTAAACTAACGCGCGAACTAGTTCTATCGCTCTGTCATGCATCGTTTTACCGCATTGATCGTTTTTCACTCGTTCAATAGTATTTTTTTTTTCGAAAAATACAATTTCTTACAGGTGGTATGAACGAAACGAATTTTGATTGGTGCAGCAAGAAATTTGTGTGTAATTTGCATGAATTTCTTTCATTCGATTGCAAAACCCCCAAAACTGTAATGTGGCTTCATTAAAAAAAATCTCTGGTCCTTTTGGAACATGCTGTGGATTCCCGTTGAGAAACAATGGCGTAGACCATTAGCAACTGAAAAGTAAACCTCAGTTCTATTATAATATACATAAAAGCTATCATTTATCGTTGCATTCTTTTACCGCAATGATCGTTTGCTTTGCTTTTCATCTGAATCGTTTGCACACAAAGTCTGCAAATTATTATTTATCATTTCACTGTACTCGCCTTTCGCTTTTCTCTCAAAAGTCTCAAAACGATTGCTAATAGAATCAGAGTAACGATATTGCATTGTTTGTTATTTCAGTTTCAGATATTCAGTGTCGTACTGGCATAACTCAACTACGGCGGTGTACGAGTATTTACTTTGCTTACATTCTGCTATTTGTTTGATCGGTGAAATTAAGAAAACAAACATCGTGTTTTACTTTTAGTTAACACTCAAAAAGTCGAATTAATTTACTAAATAAACATATCGTTTATCCTCATCGCAAGTGACCCGCATTTTATACACATTTTTATACATCGACGAACGATACAAGGTAAATGATAGTTTATCATTAAAAAATCTGAAAGTCTTCATCCAAATGGGGATATGTGCGAGAATCAGGGCCGGCGTCACCATACAGGCGACATAGGCAACCGCCTAGAGCCAGCGGTCGCAAAATCTCAAAGCGATTCGCGGTGTTTTCGGGAGGGAGTGGATTATTTTTATCACTATTAAGCAATTAATTATATGCAATATTCAAACAAGCAATCGATTGTTAACAATATGCAATTTACCATGAACTTATCAATCCAAATGGCTAAAAATGTACTACTCTATATACTTAAGCTGTCGTAGTTAATATGTAAGTCAGAACTTGCAGTTATTTACTAATTTGATTCGAGAATATTGTTTTCACTTAAATTAACAAGGGGCTCGCTGGACTAGGTAACATTTAACAAGGGGCTCCCTCCAGCCCACCCCTGCCTAGGGCGCAAACCATTAGGGGGGCACAAATGTATTAAAACTTTTTTCATATACATCCTTTATTAATAATAAATAGTTGTACATTTTATTTTTAATATTGTTTGTATTATTGTTCGTTGTAATTATGTATCGTATTCTATATGATTCGAAAAAGAGATGTTGAGCGACTCAGTAACAAACAGTTCTCGTAGAAAAAATCTGTTAAGATACTTAAATTAGGAGGCATTATTCTCCACATTAAAAAAATATTTCTTATGATACCAAATTGTTTCTTTTTAATATTTCGAAAAAAATGGGCGCGCCCATAACCGTTGCCTAGGGCGCCAAATAACTTCGCACCGGCACTGACGAGAATTACATATGTGATATTGAATTAAGTTTCATTTAAAATTGTATATCACATAATTTAAGATTTCGACTGAAGGTGCTTGGTGGAATTTCAATATTAAATTTGAATCGTTCAAATTATGTACATTCGCACAGATTTTGTCACTAACGACCCGGTTCAAGTTCATCCGTGCACTTGAACGCCCGAAAATGCCGGAAGGCGAAACCAGGGTCGTTAGTGACAAAATCTGTGCGAATGTACATAATTTGAACGATTCATGTTTTGTATATCACAATTTAAATGCTTAAAGTATAATCAAATTTAAAAAAACGTATTTTGAAAATTAAACTTAATGACTTAACACAACATTATGCTTAATTTACAAACTACCTATTTGAATATACATAACGCATTTCGTTGAATTTTATACGGTGATGGGAAACCATCAACTAATCATAATATTATAGTTAAATTTAAGTCAGGCCGCGTGTAAAGGTTCATGCCCTTCTTTTTTACAAGTATTTATATGCATTGTCTCTTCCCTAGCTTATTCTGCGACTCAAATAACTCAAATCTTTTTTTTTACTAAAGATATTTGTATGGCCTCCCAATGGGAGATAACGGTAGAATATATTTTTACTACGACCGACTACTGAACAACTATTATACTAAACATCTTTTTGCTCAGACGCTATGGTTAGTTCTTATAATTCTTCGATCGCGTAAAAAGGTTAAGTGTGGTGGTTCCTAAAATAAGCCATGAACTATGCCAAGTTTCTAAAAGTTCGCCATACTTTTTCTACTATAAGAGTAGTTGCTGAATTTCGATGCTATTTTCACACACACGCATACAATTCTTTAGTAGGTTTTTAATGTTAATACGGTTCCGAATTTAAAATTCTTGTTTGTGACAGGCACCGTTAATATGCTCCGCTAGCTTTTGGGTAGCCAAGATCCCCAGGTGTTTGACCACTGGTCTACTGCATAAAAAAAATATGTATGTATTTGTTATGCGGGATCCACGAGGCTACATGTGTGAATTTAAGATATATATTTATTGTTGTGATTAGCGTCAGATTCAGGAAATAAACACGGGGGGATGCGGGTGGTTTGTCGAGTAATGGTGGGTTTTTTTGTGGGTTGTATATTTATGTCTGCTTTCTCCGACAGGCGTTGTTGCGTTACAGTGGCTAAGTCATGCTAAGGATTTGGGTGTACGGCATAATGCTGGATGGTTACTACATGATATAGTATTTACACGGGGGGTATTATGGGGGGGGGGGGGGGGGGGGGGGGGGGGGGGGGGTATTGGGGGGGGGGGGGGGGGGGGGGGGGGGGGGGGGGGGGGGTTGGGGGGGGGGGGCGTGTTTTAGTTTGGCATTTATACACTTAAACTTTAGGCCTCCCAAATATTTTGTTAGGTCTAGTGGGTGGATTATAGTCGACGTATTTTGGCAGTATTATCGTTTACTGACATATTTTATTTTTTTTTTAAAGTAAATAATTTATAGTTTCGGGAGATTAATATTTGGAATAAGTTAGGTTAGTATTACAGGTTAATTTCACGTTTATTGCTTTTAATGATATTATAGATTTATTGTTGAGGCTAATTTAGTTTAGAGTGCATATGAGTGTCTATAACCGGGGAATCCAGTGTTTATTAACCAATACGATTACAGTACAGTTTACACTTATATGTTATGGACTAATTTTTTTGTTAGGGCATTTTGATGTATATTACGCTATTTTTTTTGTAGTCGGCGTTATGGCGGGGGGGGGGGGGGGGGGGGGGAGTGGTTCCAACCTTTAGATGGGGTGGGACTTACAGTCCTTGTGTAGTATAATAATATCTTTGCGCTCCTATTCTTTTTATAGTTGCAGAAGTATTTAGGGTGGTATGAGTGTAGAAAGTACCACGTTTTATGATGTGTAATTTATAGTGTGGGATAGACTTTCGAGCCTCCCTTTGAATGTCATAGCCTTCCAGGTGATGGTTATCGCTGCATTTGTGTCTGAGTCGATATTGGTTACTTGTAATATGTTAGGTTTATAATGAATGCAATTTACCGAATTGTGTCGCTTTTAGTTCATTTGCCGATAATGTAAATTTCGTTAAAATCCAGGTAACTTGTTTGTATAAAAAATAAACACTGATATGAGACGTTTGTATCCATGTAGGATATTCATGTTAAACATCAGGGATGGTTACACGTTTTCCCTCTAGTAGCGAATAGTTAATAAAAAAATTAATAGCGATCGAATATATATATCGAACCTGCCAATACATTTACGACTCTTGGCGGATTTAAAATATTTCAGTTCGTCATGAATAATTTTTAATAAAATATGACGTGATGAATTCTATACATTCAAAATTCGGTTTCGGTCAGTTTGTAAAATGAAAAACTACCGGTATTTCGGTATTGAAAAAACACCGGGATTTCAGTTTCGGCAATGCCGATATTACGATCTCTAATGGTGAGGGTACGCTTACATTATTCGCGTCGAGAATACAATTTTAAAAACTGTGGCGGAACCGTAACCTGTTATAATTGACTTTACCAGATCAGGTAGGTTGTAAATGGTCATCCGTTCTGTCCTTGCTCTGTGTTTCACTACCGCTGATTAATTATATGTATGCTGTTTTTTTTATAATGATGTCAATATCTGCCTCAAAACCTGATTGTCCGGCAGACACGCTATCAGAGGAAAAAATCTCATGTAGGCAATCTATCATTCTGTTTTTATTGTGCAATGTTTCCATCTTGTAATGTTTTTTTTTGTATTGATATTTTTTTACCTATATGACACAGCTGATTTGAAATGAGTACTACTTTCTCACTATTTAACCCACTCGAGATATCCAGGCACTCCAAGTGCCGCCACCCACAAGATCAACTGGTTTGGACAATGAAAATTGTGTGAATTGGTATCGGAGAGCGAACCACCCAAATGTTTGGGCAACCCTTCAAACGTGCACAAGAGACGAAGGAAAAGAGACCGCTTTAGATGGTATTATACATAACATAACTAATGAGTACTATACAGTTTGCCGGCTCCGTGGTCTTGTGTCAACCTCGTTGACTTGAAACACGGAGGTCACGTGTTAGAATCCCAGTACGGACAGTTTTTGATTTTTTAACCGATTTATGATTTCGGATGTCTTTATGTCTTGAATTCCCTCCCATCCATTCTATCCTAAAACGGAAGTAGCGAGAGCGATTAGCTAACTACAGAATAAGTATGCAGAATAAGGAACACGGCGATAAGAGAGCGGAGTAACCAGTCCCTTATTACGTCCAAAATAAAAAAGCGACGATGGATCTGGCTTGGACATGTGCTGCGGATGATTCAAGAGAGTCTGAACCTTGCTTGTCTCTTCTACCAACCAGATGGATCCAGAACGTCGTGGAAGGGCACTGATGACCTGGGAGGAAGCAATGAGACTGGTGGGGGATAGAGAATCTTAGAGTAACCATGTGGTGACCATATATTCCGTATAAGGAGCGTATATGGGAAAAAATACAGAATCGCCGATACAGGGGCGTAATAGCATCCTTGTCGCGGTTACGTGTCAAGCACTACGTGAAAAAGCACAATAATGACTACTTTTGAATCTTGTAGAGGGCATATAATATAACCTTTAGGTTTTCAGAAATCGTGTATGACATCTTTTAAATCATTGTGCAAATATACCAATTTGCAGTATGTTAGGGAAACGAGAGACTTTTCCAAATTATATTCTGTTGCCTTTCTGCAGAAATGAAATGACCTTACCCAGTGGTCAGTAAACCGAAGCATGGACATAAATTGTGTGTGTATGTGAAAACTAATTTTTGCAGACAGTCCGCTTAAGAATGTTTCGTGCACCTTTCGAAAAATCATTTTTTTTTATTGTAGAATGTCCTTGGAGAGCGTCAGATAAATTATAACATAATATCTAAGCATGTGTCCATATCTTAAATATAAATGGTTTCACCGTTAACATGTTGAGCAGCTTATAATGAACTGACAATAGGACCCTGGTAGTAGAATTAACAAAGCGTTGTATTCATTAATTATTTTTTTATTTGAATTTGCGATCATTATTTTTTATCAATATTTAATTATTGATAATGGATAACGGTACATAGGTAATATTAAAATGCATTAAATAAAATTCCAGGATTTTTATTCCAAGTAATATTCAATGTCGCCTGCTGTGGCCCAGTTGGTAAGAGCTTGCTCTACCGATCACGCAGGTCTGGGTTCGATTCCGGGTCAGATCACAGTGAATTTGAGAATTATTCAATTCAAAATTGTGATCGAAGACTGGGTGTTTGTGATGTCAATTCACACCATTTACTCTCCTCCCATCCTTCCGATCCTTTAATAACTGGGCGTAGAATAGCGATTAACCAACCACTAGTCCTGTTCTAGCCTTATCCTTCTTCACTTTGAAAAAAGTTAGGTTGAGCGACTGAGTAACAAACAGTTCTCGTAGAAAAAAACTTCTTTTAAGATACCTCCATTAGGAGGCCATATGCTCCACATTGGGAGCCGACATGGATTTAAAATATTCAATTGTGCGACCTTTTGCTTTTATTAGGGTAGTTATTTATTAAAATAGTTTTTTTATTAAAACGTAATTTATCTAAAGCTCTTAAAGGACATTTTACAAAAAAACAACTGATTTTTCGCAAGGTGCAGGGGTAGTAGCCAAATAATCGATAAGTGTTCAAAATTACATTTCACAAACAAAACGTTTCGAAAATTATCAATAAAACATTTTGGTCACAGTTTTGGACAATGTTTGTTTATCTCATCTTGTTGATTCTGTAAAATATTGTTCATTTATATATATATATTTATAATAACATACGTTATAAATGTATTTAATTAATTTCACGGCATATGGTAAAATTCTTAGTAATTGTACATATTGGGATCTTTTGAATTAAACTTTTGACGACCCCTGACCTAACCTATACAAGGTTGATGAAGTCATATATTCATTGTGTTTTCTTATTAATGTTAGTTTATTTTGAAAAAAATACGGTAATACTTAATTACATCAATTTAACGATGTATGAATATATAATAAATATCATCGTATAATCTTTGATCTTAATTATTTATTTGTTTTTTTCGCATGTTTCGAATCAATTAAATTCGATTTGATTGATTGTGATACCATAATTATGTGTTTTTTGTTGAAATAATTTAGCTCGCACGTCATTTTCATAAACCTATGATATTTTTTGTAATTGTTTGAATGTTGAGCCAATTAGATAGTTAGATATACTCGTGTTAATCGCTAACCAACAGTGATTATATATACAATAATACCTAGTGCATTATATTATATTATATCCGCCATCGGATTCATGAGAATATTATATTGATAGCTCGGAGTAAGTTGTTCATTACGTTTTTGGAGTCACATTCAGGGCTGTGGAGCAATGTTCCCTCTAATTTT
Organism: Himalopsyche anomala; assembly: GCA_031772345.1. Lineage (NCBI taxonomy): Eukaryota > Metazoa > Arthropoda > Insecta > Trichoptera > Rhyacophilidae > Himalopsyche > Himalopsyche anomala. The sequence goes on from CM062823.1 coordinate 33,625,013, forward strand.
CCGATGGTTATGTGAGCAAAATACATTTACTGTGCAGCTTTGAAAGGAAATTATAATTTTTGTGTGCCACATAACGGTATTTAGACCTACCTAACGAAATGATTATTTTTTATAGTGACAATAATTAACAACACTAAATAATGAAAATTAATGTATTGTGGTGGTTGTATAGCTGGCTTAACTTTTGTGCGCTCTGTTCTAATACATATGCGCGCGCTCGGTGAGTTGTGTGCGCGCGCACAGCTTAGAGGCAACACTGTTGTGGAGTCGGGTAAAAAAGAAAGGACTCCAATTGTTTTTTCAAACATTTCCGTTTAACTAACATATCTGTATACCATCAGATCATTCTAGTTTCAAGAATAGTTTTCACTAATAGATTTCACTAAACGATAGACTAATAATTTTTCAAATTCTTTAAATTATTTTTGTCCGATTTTTCCGACTTTACTACCCCCAACTTCGACTCCGATTGCACAGCCCTGGTCAAAAAGCATTTTGGTGAAAATTCATCCACGTCAAAAAAAATGCAAATATATTTTTTTAGAATTATCCTTATAATTTATTTTTTTAGTAACATAAAAATTGGTGTCAGAAGTGAGGATATGTGCTAAAATAACGTTAAGAAATTTATGGTGACAATAAATTAACGGTGAATAAAATTCTTTAAAAATTAGCACGAATCAAATACACGAACAAAATAAATCTAATAAAATAAAAGTACATCGATTAAATCGAACGGAAATTATAATAAATCAAATATAATAATAATACGAAACTAGAATAAGACTAAATCTCCAATTCTACGAAATCTAACATCGAAAATCTTCTACGTCGATATATCTACAAAATCTACTATTGAATCTTCAACTTCTACATGGTGACAATAAATTCTGCGAAATCCATCATCGAATATTCAAACTACATCTTCTTGCCGACTTCAAGTTCATTTTCTTTGCCGACTTCAATTACATCTTCTTTGCTGATTCTACATCCAACTACAAGAAAAATCTGCAAGCTGCCAACAACCTATTTCAACGACTACTAGAACCAAATTCATCTTCAAGTCAACGTTTGTTTAAACTTTATGCAATATATTATTCATGATATTCTGTGAGTAACTTTTGTAACAATTTTTCTTACTCAATCTATACACTTTCACATCAAAATGCCTACACTCACTATCGATACATTGATGAAGTTTGTTTCGACATTTGACGGAGAGAAAAGAAATCTGTACCCTTTTATTAAGGATTGCGATACTGCATACGAACTATGCTCAGAGCAACAGAAAAACATACTTATAAAATATATGATTCATTGCGTTATAGGAAATGCCAGATACACAATTGCCAATTATGATTTTAAAAACTATGCCGAATTCAAATCATTTCTAATAAATACCTACGGTGAAAATAAACACACTTCTCAGTTAGAACTGGAATTAAGAAATTGCAAACAAAACTTTAACGAACCAGTAATAAATTTCATACAAAGAGTTGAAACTTGCACCAATAATTTTATCGAAGCTGTTCGATTTTCGAACAAGGACGATGAAGAATTGAAAGGGAGAATAAAACAAATTGAAGACAGCGCTCTTAATACATTAATTTTAGGTATGACCAGTGAACTATCAACAGTAGTCAGGCTTTCAAAACCCAAAAATCTTATTGAGGCAACGAATATTGCAATCGAAGAAGAAAAGTTTTATAATGCAGTTAGGGAAATTAACTCTAACCCAAATAAGAACAATCATAATTATTTAACCAAACAATCAAAGCCACACTCTCTAAATTCAGAACATAATCAATTTGTCAATCTTACATCTCAATACAATTCAAAATTTTGTAGATACTGCAAAAAATCAGGACATATCTTAGAAGAATGTCGGAAGAGGCAATTCAACAATAACGTAAAAAATCAATATTATCAAAATCCTTCAAATAATAATTCAGAAAATCGTCAAATAACTCGGAATGTGCAAACCATTCAGGCAGAATATTTAAATTCAACAAATAATGATCAATCTCAACAATTCAACAACAACGTAAAAAATCAATATTATCAAAATCCTTCAAATAATAACTCACAAACTAATCAAACTCTCAGTAATTCTCAAAACTTCCAACCTTCTAATAATTCAGAAAATTATCAAATAACTCGGAATGTGAAAATCATTCAGGCAGAGTATTTAAATTCAACAAATAACGATCAATCTCAACAACGATTGCAAAATGAATTGCAATTATCTTACTCTAATACTAATGCTGATGCATTGTCTCGAAATCAAATTTTAAATACCATGACCTCTCAAACTTTTTCGTATGACAACTTCCTAGAAAAACAAAATGAAACATTTAACGTTAAATTTTATGAAATAGATGAATCTCTTCTTAATCAAAATCAATCTATAGCACATTGTATTTCTAACGACAAATCGATGTCTAAAGGAATAGCTTTAGAAATAAGTTCAATGATCTCTAATTATGACGAATTATTAAATACATACTCTAAAGTAGGAGAAGTATTAAAATCAACAGAAAATAAGAATAATGTTTACCATTTAATAACGAAACAAAACTTTTGGGAAAAACCGAATTACCTTTCTATCTTTCAAGCATTATGTAACTTAAAAAATATTTTACATAGTGATAAGGAAACAAATATCTCTTTTCCATGCCTTGATAGTGGTTTAGACAACTTAAATTGGGAAAAGATAAAGAAAATTATCCAATATGTTTTTCACAACTCAAACATAAATATAACGATCTGTCATAACAAAATAATTAATCCTTATCACGACGAAATACCACAAATACTTAAAGAGTATCATGACTCTCCTATAAGCGGAAAACCGTTTGAACGTATTGCCTTAGATATAGTAGGTCCATTACCTTTAACCGAAAGTGGAAATAAATATATTTTAACTATTCAAGACGATCTTACAAAATATTCTCAATGTTACCCTATTCCAAATCAAGAAGCAATGACGATTGCAGCTCAATTAACTAAAAAATTCATTTGTCAATTTGGCATCCCTGAAAAAATTCTTACCGATCAAGGAAAAGATTTTACTTCAAACATACTTAAAGAAGTAGCCAAATTTTTTAAAATCGAACAAATCCAAACCAGTGCGTATTCTCCTACTAGTAATGGTGCGCTAGAGCGTAGCCATGCTACTCTAGCCGACTATCTAAAACATTACATATCTCCAAGTCAAACCGATTGGGACGAATGGTTACCTTTTGCTATGTTAAGCTATAACACTACTCCACACACTGCTACAAAATGTACACCTTTCGAATTAGTTTACGGAAACTCACCTAAACTACCAACAGCTATAATAATACCCGAATTTAAATATACATACGATTCGTTTTTAGACAATTTTAAGCTCAAATCAACCAAATCACACGAAATAGCTAGAAAGAATCTAGTTGAAAGAAAAGAAGACACACAATTAAGGCATAACAAAAATAAAACCTTACGAAAATTTAAAATCGGTGATAAAATATATTTAACAAATAATGCTACTAAACTAAATAAATCTAAAAAATTATCTTCTAACTTCCAAGGTCCGTACGAAATCATAAAAGTCAACAGTCCTCTTAATATTACTATTAAAGTAAAAAATAAATTAATCAAAGTTCACACTAACAGAGTGAAACTTGCTATTTTAGATCCCTTACAGTAAGTGGATTTAAAACAGATTACGACAATCATTACATTATCTCAAAAATACCATGTTTATTCAACCTTAAAATCACAATATACACTCTTACATACTATATAAAATTGTTATCAACTATGTAACCAAGATTTTATTTGTAAAACTTGAATGTAAAAGTTACTCTAAAATGTAATCCTAATAAGTGAAAATTTACAACCATAAAATTATTATATATTAATTCCAGATGTAAATATCTTAAATGATGATTGTTGGAAGTAACAAATAAATAAATAAAATCCATCTCCTCCATTACAATCACTTACAATACCTTATGTACATCATCTCAATGTTTCTTATAATCATATATTTATTGTATAAACTCATTTAAGTTACCAATAAGTTTATTCTTTAGGGGGGAGATGTTATGTATACTCAATACCATACCATACTATGTTTTATTCTGTATGACGTTCTATTTTCAAAATGTGCTTCGTGCATTAGAATAAAACAAATGAAGTATGAAACTTCAAGCAGTATAAGAAAACAATTGCAACCTGTCACATTCTCACGATTTTCGTATTAATTATAAGATTGATTTATTGATTTATAAAGTGTGTAATATTATGTTATCTAAATAAAATTGAACCAACACATAAAAGTGTTTTAGTAAAACTATAAACATAACATAAAAATTGACTTTTAAATTTTTTTAAATAAAGCAAT
>CM062823.1:33629502-33738158 GCA_031772345.1 Himalopsyche anomala
TATGTTAAGAAACTTTAGCTAACGACAAGCATGCGAGTCGCATTTCTAAACGACCATCTGCCGCAGATTTCTCCAAGCATTTGCTGACTATCTGTAACGGCCGTGTTCCTGTCGACGAATCGAATGGATTGATTTCGTTTTTGCCGAATTTTTGAAATTTCGTCTCATCATTGCTAATCACAAACATCATAATTGGTTGAGTGAACGAGCAATTCTTGCAGCAAATAACAAAGATGTGGATCATTTCAACTTCACAATTCAAAATCAAATCGTTGGTCCACTGCATTCCTTTAAATCTATCGACTGTGCCACGTGAATAACATCATTTCAATGTAATTAAAATACTTTTCATTTTTAATTTTGCACATTTATTGAACTTAATTCATTTTGAGTATTCATTCAAACTGAATTTAACTCATCCAATAAATTAACACATTATTTATTGATTCTGAGGCGGTACGAAGTTCGTCGGGCCAGCTAGTATATCATAAAACATGACAAACGATATATTGATAACACTTTTATTATGTGAATTTAATAAATCTGTCGTCTTCACGAGGAAGTTTTCTAAAGCTGAGTGGTAAACACTTTTGGGCTCTCATCATACTATGTTAAGATAGTCAAGGATTCGCATCTTAAAATCCAGAAATTCTCTAAAACCGTAGATTTTTGGATAATTTATAAATATGTTTTGACTATTAATCAGTTGCGTCAAGGCAGCCATGGTTAATTTTTTGTATCTTCCATCTTTTATCGTCAATTACAGGTAACATTAATTTATTTCATATAAAAGATGGTCAAGAAGTACTGATTGTAAATAAGATGCTGAATCTTTCTTTGCACAAAGGATTATAAACGAATTATGAAGACAGGAAAGGTCTTACTACATTGTGTTTGTAGGATTGTATAGCGAGGGACGTAAGGTTTGACAGCATCAAAGGCATTCGTGTATTTTAATACAATTCCGTAAATAAATAATAGAAGAGTCATGTATGAAAGTGTCCATTTAGGAAGGAGGAAAGCTCACATCGTCCGACCACATTCATTTTATGTATTTAATATAATATCTTGTGAAAATAAAGGAACAAATCTGTCTTGTGCAGCATCTGTCCAATTATTGTGAGGCAATTATTCATTTTACATTGAATCGTTAAAGAAAGTCATGAATTTAATCACAATGCTTTATTAATATGATGTGAAAAACTTTACAATATGTTTACTCTACGTAAATATTATAAAGGTAAGAAAGCCAATTCTTGAGATATTATAAGTAAATTTGATTGTTGTTTCTCGAGAATAATGGATATTTTACACGTCGGCAAATAAACACTTTTTTAAAACTGTTTATTTATCTTCTTTGAAATGAAATCGTTGATCAAATATTTACATATTAAACATTGTAGAATATTTGGGGAAAGGAGATTTTCGTAAACTCCCGTTTTCTTGGGTATCTTTTTCGTTAATAGAAGACTCTGTTTCGATTTAATTTCGCCTGCTTATAAAGTTGGAACTTTTCGACAGAAAACAAACTCCGTCCCCTTACAAGCAAACGACTTAATTTTCTTTAAAATTGTTATTTAAACAAATCGACAACCAGCGACAATATTCTCAAACTTTTTTTTTGTATTTGAGTAATTTATTTTAATTCTATCACAATAATAAAATAAACGTCTTTATACTCAGTGTTTCAAAAAAGATTTCTCGTTTCGATATTTTTTTTTTTTTACCATGTCCGCTCCCAATATGGAGCATATGGACTCCTAATGGAGTTTATCTCAACAGAAAATGTTTCTACGAAAACTGTTTGTTACTCAGTAGCTCAACCTCTTTTTTTCCAAAGAGAATAGGAATAGAAGGAAAGGGCTAGGACAGGACTAGTGGTTAGCTAATCGCTCTCGATACGCTCCGTTTATAGAATAGGATGGGTGGGAGGGGGGTATTTAAGACATCACATACATCCATGCCTTTGAACAGAAATTCATAAATCGATTAAAAATCAATTTATAAAACTGCCCGTACTGGGATTCGAACCCGTGCCCTCCGTAGCGGTAGTCAACGAGCAAAAAATTAATAAACTCTTAAAGATTTAAATGAAATTTTCAATTTTGTTAGTAAAAATCTCTCCCAGGAAATCGTATTAATATAAACCTGATTTGTTTATTTACTCTGTGTCCATACTAAAACATTCAAAGTGTACAGGAGACCTTAACTAGTCTTAACTACATAGTGCCATATTAGACACTAATTTATATCCGTACCTAGTTACGTGTTATCGTTACTTCCTACATACGGTATAGCAAGAAACAATATCAACTCCGATTTGTAAATACATTTATCTTCAAAAAAATATTATGTTCAACAGAAGATGGTCTATATTTTAAGAAATAAATCAACTGTTTCTTATTTCAATGTACTAGTAATGGAAACCCTGATTTAATGTATCCGGAATTCACGTTTTACCCATATTGACAGCAATTTTCCAGCCCCGTTTCATAACGTTCATAATAGGGTATCCAATCCCGGTCCCTTTTTGTGATCCCGGGATTGTCAATTTTTCAATCCCGGGATTCCGGGATTGAACACTAAACATAAAATCGTGTGCAAATCGGGATTGACAAAATTTTTGGTCAGCCATTATGAAATCATAGGAATTGTCAATTTCATGTAAATTTCAAAAACTCAGAAATTTGCCGATTTTCCTAAATCACCAGCGCGACTCGTTTTTTTTAGCTCTTACGTGAATTTTCGAATCCAAAATCCCAAGAATTTGCGAATTTACCAAAAAAAAACCGTGTTTAAAAATATTCTGTGCTTCATTTTCTCAACCCCGAAATCCCGGGATTGGATACCCTAGTTCATAACGTCCACGTCTAAAATCCTAAATAAATTTATTGTTTCGAAAGGAACGAACTAAACCAATTTACTTGATTTTTAAATAGAAAAAACGTGTTAAAAATATATATCCTTAATCAACGTTTTACTTATACTTATATTTTTTCATCAATCCCTGAAAGGTTTCAATGTAATGTTAAATATGGGATGTCCAGTATGAAGCCCGACCATGTATAATATATGTTTCAATATATTTTTCATGAGAGCCGAAAATATGTCGGACTACCTTTGAACAAAATTTTGATACGAATTAACTTAAAAAACGACGAAAAACTCAGACACTAAACATCAACTTATTAAACGTTACATGCAGAGGTGGGCTCGGAGAAGCTAGCGCAAGCTCCTTGTTAATTTTACTAAGGTCGGCGAGCTCCTTGTTAATTAAAGAGAAAACAGTATTCTCAGAACAAATTAGTGTGTACATGTAATTTCTGACATACATATATTATCTACGACAGCGTCAGTTACACGGTAGTACATTTTTAGCCATTTAGATTGATACGTTAACGGTAAACTGCATATTGTTACATATTATAGGTGTATTAAGTAACAATCGATTGCTTATTTAATTATTGCATATAAAAATTCACTCCTCCAAAACACCGATAATTGCTTTGAGACTAAGCGAGCCCCTTGTTAACGTATTGGTAGCCCACCATTGGTTACATGCTTAAATTCCATACAAAATACTGAATGAAATTCAGTCAGCTGATTCAAACATTGCGATCTGATTTACTTTCAATGAATTGGCTGGTATGATACAAAGATGCTTTCTTTGAATTGACCACTTTTGATAATTAGAAAATTATTTAAAGTTGATTTTTATACGCTTGTAGTGTATTGTGAAAGTGAAACATATATTGAATTGATGATATTAGTATCATTTGCATGAAGTAATAAAAAAGTGTACATTGTAAAAAACATGACTTGGCAGTGTTACTGATACTGGACGCCACATATGTTATATTATATTATCGGATATTATTTCCATTTGGCGTCTGTATTCTGGCTGTTCCGAGAAATCAGTATACAAGATAGTCAAGTATTTCGATGCCCTATGACTCACCCTTGTATCTGGACTGCGGCTCATATTACGGTAGTAAACGAAATAAAATTATTCATAATATCCTAATAGTTACAAAATAGTCTCTGGATTTCTTATTCAAACCTGTGCCTACTTGATAGTAATTCTTTCACAGTAACAATCAGTTCCGTATTTGAAATTTTGCACATTTATAAAATCGATTAGTCGGTTAATCTTTTTTTTATCAAACGGCGATGAATAAAAGAAAAATAATGTCTTTGGTCGGTCATATTTTTTCAAACAACTCCGTGTCATTTAAAATTTATCAGTATTTCTCGAAAATCGATTCTTTTGATAGGTTTGATTTGAGAGGTTTTTTTCACGTCAAAACTGTTCGTTCCCTCAAAAATGAAAATAAAAACATAAATCTATCTGTTAGAAACATATAATTTATTCTTGTTCCTAATTTAAATATATGTTTGTTCCAGGCTCATTGGATGTTTTAAGTCCCGCGGTCTTGACAACTTGAGACGCCATTTTTTTCTTTGGAGCTCATTACACAACTACTATAAGAATATTAAACCCCGTGTCAGGTGTTCTTGATCTTTTCTTGATCGTGCGTACCTTTTTTAATATTACTGAGCTCTACCTTGGATGCTATTGCAATGGGGTACCCTTTGTTGGTTATCTTAGGCAAGCCGCTGAACATATCAACTCAATATCAACGAATATTCAAAATTGTATACCTTTTGTACTTCTTACTTACTAATTGTATAACAATATTTATTATATCAGGATTATATAATGTAAAGACTCACTGCTTTTAATTATAAATCAATAAATGAAATTACTCAAAAGTTCTTTCTAAAGAAATGATCTTTTCATTTTAATTAATGCCTCATAAAAAGAGAGTGGCAAAAATCAATTTATTCTATAATTGAAAAACCAATAGCTATTTAACTAGCGAGACGAAAATAATCACTTTTTTAATTGGTAACGAAGAAAGTGACAATTATTGAAGTAGAGCTGTGTGAATGGCTAGAAATCGTTAATATAATATTGAGCGTTATAATGTTAAAATACAACTGAAATGAGGAAAAACACTGTATTTCATCAACGATTAATATTTACTTTTGCTTAACGATACGTAACAAATTTATTGTCTTTTCTGTCGAGGGCTTATTGTACATACAACGAGGATAAAATTCTTGTCAACTACGTTATTTTTTAATGGATTCATTTCTACGTCGTACGACATGAATTTACATACATAAAAGGTGTGTGTATAGCTTATAGACCGATCGCCGTATTCTGCCATCATCAAGTATAACATAAACAGAGTTAATAGCAAAAGACATAGTCTGGAGAGTAAAACAAACATTGGGAATTTTGTGATGTCCACAATTCATTTGTTTTACATAGTTTATCGATTTTTTTTATCCCAGATAAAACTGTTGGCCAAATCAACCAATATATCGACTGTGGAAAGGAAAAATCAAATCAAAGTGTATCAAACTTGATACACGTTCTATCAAAGAGATGTAAGCTGCAAATGTCGAATTAGTATCTAAATTTAGCTTTTATGTTTGAAAATAGATGAGCTTGTGAAAATTGAAACCAAGAAAAAAACTGAAAAAAAGGTTTTTCGTTTTACAATTTCTTTAATTAATATTAGATTATTTCAACTAAACACCAGTTTAGAAATCTTAGTGCACTTCAAGGTTGTGTATAATTCATAATTTGCGTATGGCCCAAAATTATCAAAACACGTTTTTTTTTTTGCTATGTGTGGGTTACGTCCTTTTTCCATTCCACAGTCGATATGCATGTTATTGTATATGTATATTGATTTTGAGATTAATACATGAATCTACTTTAAAATGTATGCGTGTCCTTGATTTGAATGTTTGTAAATAAGTCACTTGTCTATAATTATTTGTCTTAACTATAGGTTTCGCTGTAGACTAGGGACTAGAACAACAATAGGATTTTGATACCCTGGGAATTAACGGATTTCCCAAAACGAAACGACACGAGATTATATTTTTATCTCTTCCAAGAGCTCCGATTTCAAAAACCCGGGAATTTGCGGAATTCCCAAAATGAAAACTCTACTCAAGACCGGTACACTCACTCTTAAACGTTTGATTATCAAAAATATTTTTATATGAATCATTTTTTTGACTTAATAATATCCAAAAACTTTATATTATCGACTTATATAATGAAAATAGCAATATTTTACACGCCTTTTAAATTTGCTATCAAACATGATTCGTTGTATTTTTTTGTAACGAATCACTATAATATAATAATAGATATGTAACTAACTTTATTATATTTATGGAATGCATAACGTATAATTGAATTGGCTATAAGTACTGAACTACTGAATATCAAAATGATTGATCAAATTTAGTTTGCATAAGTTATTCAAAACCGCAATCTCATGCTTCTGACAATTCAATGGCAAAGTATCAATATATTTTTTATTATTTATTTCATTAAATAACTGTTAAATGTTTAAGTATCTCCATGATTGTTGATTTTGCCAAAAAAAACGTAATACTCGTTGCTCTACTAACTAAAATGATTTGTTACTCTGCCTTAATTTGAAATAAATTTAGTTTGTATAGTGTTCTATACAAACTAGAGTATCTAATCTAGGACACTTTTTGATATCCCAGTCTGCGGGACTCACATTTGTAATGTTTTCATGTTTTGTACAAAATATAACTGGTATTACAGCTAACGGCCAAAAAGTCAGGCTTTTTTATTTATATGCCACAGTTGCTTGATATCAATTTCAGGAGAAGTGATATCAGATACACCCAAGCTCAAGATCTCAAATTGAAATCGATTTTTTTTTTATCTGATGTTGAACTTTCCGAGGCTTTATTTAACCCCACCGCATCGCTAGGATAAAGCTGTTTCCACAAGACCAACCCAACAAAATGTTTTTATTTTAAATTCAATTTCTGTCCGTTATTGGCGGCAATTGAATATTATATTTTGGGCATTATAATGTATTGAAAATCAGCCAACCGTTTACGTGTAGAAGAGTAAATTTCATATGAGAAGCATTTTTAATGAGAGTTCTAATTATTTTACAATACAAACAATCGTCAATTTAATAACAAAAGTTTCACTGACGGAATAATCCGTAGAAAAAAATTTACACAAAAAAATGTAAATAAACGAAATGGAGCACGGTCAACAATTATTTTATCATTAAATATGTTAGTAAATTGAGTAAGAGCATTTAGATTTTAATTTAGATTTTTTGATATTAAATTGAATCCACAAATCCCGGGATTACGGAATCCTCAAATTGATAGAGATTCGGGATTTCAGGATTTCTGAACCCAGGAATAAAAACCATTATAAAAAAATTTTAACATCATCATTGTTTTCGTGTGTGATAATGAGACGGTTTGTATTATTATAAGTTTTTTGTTTCAAATAATATTTTACGATCATTCGACACAAATGACAAAATAGTTTATGCCGTGTAACTTCACATTCACGAACCTCACAAAATATAGAATTTTTATAAAAATCAGTTTTTATTTTCCAACACTTTCCAATTTACATTTTATACAACATGCCCCCCTCCCCTTACGTTACCTACACAATCCCACTGCCAAAAAATCATTACATGTTATTAGACACACGTCCAACAAAAGGAATTCATATAATAAATGATCGATCTTATTTATTATATAAAAAAACTTTAAGTAGTAGAGATACGATATAAAGTCACCCGCTGTGGTCTAGTTCATTACTTCCCAACATTTTTCACTCCACGGCCCCCCTCAATACAAAACATATTCTGCGGCGGGCGGCCCCCAATATGGGAAGCACTGGTCTAGTATATAGTTGGTTAAAGCTTGCTCTACCGACCAGGTGGGTCTGGGTTCGATTCCCGGTAAGGTCGATGTCAAATTTAAATTTTTCAATTTAAATTTGAGACTTAAGACATGGGTCCGTTTGTGATGTTAATTTACCTTGAGTTTATCTCAAGTGACATACATTACTAAAATTCTCATCGAATATGATCTTTTAACTTAAAAATATTTGGCCCATTGGTATCTGCTGTAATGCCAAATATTAAAAAAAGGTTTAAGTTTAGTTTATACCACTAAGCCACAGGGGCCGACGAAGGTCGAATATTACGAAATTTCACACTATTTTCTACTATATTATCTGCGAAATCTATGTTTAGTTGTAAGTTTTCATAACTAATCAAGATGTTTAAATACTTTTTCCATAATCTGAAAACAATTATAAATATTTATGTACACTTCTTAAGTTTTAAAGAATTTTCTTTATTGTCCAATTTGTCGTCACTGTGAATATTCCTGTACAATATATTTTTTAGTAATTTTAACTAGTAACAGGAAAAATATGTTATTTTACATTCGGGTTATAGTATTCTGTCTTCAAACTTCCGCGTTGGATGGTAATGGATGCCTACGTGACTACTTGTGTTAGTGAGCAATCTCATAATAAATTCACAACGGATGGGTACCCTTTTTACTTTTATTTTATTAAATAACAAAATGGATGCTCGCGCACGTCTCAATTATTATTCTTTTTACTTTAAAAAATACACACAAAATCGTTAAGACTTCATGGAGTACTTTAAGCGGTCATTCACGAGCGAATTCTTTTTTTTCAGTTATCTTTGCATTCTATTGTTCGACATTCAAATTCAAAAATATAATATACGTAATTTCTTTTGATGGTTTTAAAAGAAAGAAATTTGACATTTCTCTCGCGTATTGACGTCTATGAAATGTAAAAACGTTTCCACGTTGATTTAAAATTTATTTTTTTGAATATAATATTATAGAGTCAGCAGTAAACGTAAAATTATTTTACTGACCTTAATTAATTGAATTTACATATACTTGGTTGAGCTTCATTGTAATAATGTAAAAAATCGACAAATGTAGGTAGTTTTACGATAATTATAAAATAAAGTTGATATACAACGGTGAGAAGTCGAAATGTCTATCAAATTTATTTCAATAATCTAGAATAGCTTAGTACTTAAATATTGTTACATACAATATTAATATTATATTATGTTAAATTTTGTGATTTTGCTGACCATCCTGGACATGGGAAATTTTGGCGTCCAGGGGCAGTGCTTTTAAATGGAACGGCAACGTTAACCATGCACTACGCACCACGTACCATGCGGCATCATTGCGGATTTCTATAGTCAATATATCGAACGGTGAGTCGCTGCAATAGCGCACAAATAAAACCTCATTTTTTTAAATTTTCCAAGATGCAATTCGTTTCAATATCCATACATGATAACATTAGATTCTCACTGACACCATTTCTAAAGCCTAAGTCCTGTCTGCGTCTCCTTCTAATGCGTAGTTTTCAGGTGATTTGGAAGAGCATCGTCTAAAATACATATTTTTTCAGAAAACACGAACTAACAAGAAACTAGAATAATACAACATAAGAAATGGCGAATCGTGAAAACATGGCGTGATAAATATGGGCATCATTTAATGATATATGAAAAAGAATGAAGGTTCGCTATGCTTGTGATAGATAAAAATTACTCACTTTGTCAACTGGCATCGACGGACAGGCTCTGCATAGATTCCAAAACGACCCGATCATTTTGATGACTTCTTTTTACGCGCCCGACCGGAAACAGTTATTATTAATGATAATTATTAAAAAAGAATTTCTTCAATGATGCTGGCAACACTGAAGGATTTTCTTTATGTTCCTATTTTAAAAAATCGATTCAATATGGCGGTCCATTGTTGGCCGTTTTTTGAAAACTGCTCCAAAATAATTTTATACAAACAGTTAGTGTTTTTAAATAAGTGAATGGCTGTTGGATTTAATTGGGAAACAAAGTCGTCGACCTAAACCCTGGAAAATAAAATCAAAATTATTGTGTTAATTAAATTGTTCTAAAATTAGAGTCAGGTATGCAGTAATAGACAGCAGCTTTTGGTCAATTAAGTTTTATTCATTAAAAAGTTTGTAGATTTGTAAAAATATAGAAAATTTAAAATTTGATTAAGAATATTTTTAAGAATATCGAAAATTTTAAGTTGCTTATTTTTTTTTTCAAAAACTGATAATAATATTGTTATTTTTGTAAACGAATACAGTTATTATTAATGGCTCATTGAAGACCTTAATTATTTTTAAAAATATATATTTACAGGAGGTAACATATTTACTCCACTGAGTTTTAGATTATTAAAGAGGTACGTGATATAATTTTAACGCAATTTATGTACGGTATTATTATAATATTACTTGCCTAGTCTGATCTATACATATGAGAAGCTTGGTATCAAAAATAACCAGATCCGTTTTTTCCCCAATTTTGATACGGTCTTGTTTTGATTCTTAATTGCATGGAAACTACGTTGTTTTTAACGATGTAAAAAAATATATTCTGTTTTTTTTTAATTTGTATACCAAGTATAGCGATATTTCATTTTTTTCAAAACTGGATTTGTGCGTGTTTGATCGTAAGCTTCTCATTTGTTTGTAAGTAATTATTTTCGTTTTTGTTAGTACCTACCGAATACTTAAACTCAACGATGTCCAACGAATTTAAAACATGTTTCCTTTTCTGCAAGACAGGTTTTTGCCGGTTCCAATAAATATGTAATACAATGAGTAAGAAAGCATTCCGATTTTAATTAGAACGTGATGCAAAAAGACGTTATCTGCGTTCAATTTGACAAAATGTGCTGTTTTTGGCCACCGTTGGCTGAGTGTAAATTTTCCATATGTTCAATTATTTATTCTTGTTTTTTTAACACGTGCTAAATTTTAATTATTTCCTTAACTGCTAGGATCCAATTTATTCTTTTATTTGACGTACTGAAGAAGTAGAAAGAGGAAGGCTTTTGTTTATGATTTCATACATACATAGATGTCTCTCTCTATGTTTCATCCTTAAAGCACAATAGTGGCATGGTCAAAATATTGATACAGTGCAGCTTTGTATCGTGCCACGAACATTAGGAGTGAATTCGTTTGATTTCTTGATTGCATTATAGAATGCACATACTTATGCACTGGTATTCTGCGAATGTCAAGGCATAAAGGAGAAAGTGGAAAAATCAGATCATTTTTAGTCAGCATAGCGTACAGTGACAACACTATAGACTGTTTAGGATTAAATACATAACATATATGCTTTTTTTAAATGGGTCGTAGTCATAAGATTTTTCTGACTCCAACACTCGACTCCACGACTCCCGACTCCGACTCTAAAACCCTAGTAGAAACGGTCGTATCGACCACTGTATTTATTGCGAATAGTACTGCAGGAAACAAAGCATATTAATATTTTTTTTAAATACAGCGTCTTTGAGAAAGCATGTATCAACTCGTATGAGCTCTTTGATTATTTAGTAAACAAATTGATTTGTAAATACTCAGTATTATCATCAATATGAAATTGTTTTCTGACCCAAATACGTTTTCCATCAGGCTTCCCGTTCAGAATATTCACCATAGAAAGTTCAATACCCCTTCTCCCCCTGACAGTTTGTGAAAGGAAATGTCAAAATACGCACTAAATTTTCCTGCGCTTGAATATGTTTTCAGTTGTAATTTGCAAGTATAATTTCAATATAACATACTTAAAACCTTACAAGGTATATAAATACTATATATTTTATTTATAAACTTTACATTTATATGTTTAACTACGACCCAGGTAGAATAAATCAATCCTCTATGCCATATTCACAAATGCACTGCAAACGCGTATTATATTTCAAATTTAATGTTCGAAGAATCTCGTTTGAAATTCAAATGAGATGCTAATATGTAAAACAGATGGTTGAACTTTAAAAGAAATTAAATAATTTCTGATATGTATGTACTAGTACATTTGGAATAAATTATTCTGTTTAGATTAACGATTTTATGTCTCATAAAAGCGAAAAAGATATTGTGTTTATATTCTCATAAACTTGAACAAACAGTCGGTTTCTTCAAACTTTATTCAATGCCGTCATACCACACAGTCTTGTTTTTCTAAAACGATAACTATTATGTTTATATTGTAACGAATATAAAATTCTAACATAAATAATGTAAATTAAATGGTTCAATATAAATCGAACACCGATATCCTCACAGAATATTAACTCAAGATAATCGTAAATTAAAATATAGTAGCAATATATAGTCAACAGTGGCGTGCGTAGATAGGAATTCGGGGCCCTCGTGTGAGCGTCGCGCAAGCCCCCCATGATTTTTTTTGTACAGTGAGACCCCAATTTTACCTTTTTTTCGAGGGACTTTAATAAACAAACAAAAAGTTTAAGATTCTGATAATCCGGTAAATCTTCAAATAATACTAGAATAAATGTTTGAAAAATATATTTATTTATTTCACTTTTTTTATGAAAAAATACATTGTTTTAAATTAATTTATACAAAATAAGTTGCCTATTAGCAGTTAGGCACTTTAATTTTAATATGAAGCTTTCAAACTCGCGTATTTTTTTAAGTTGACTCTTTTTCTAATGGGTACTTGGACGGGTCTATTTGATAAATCGTAGAATGCGAGTACGGTAGATCGGGGATCCACCGTACTGTGTATGCAAAAATTTGGTCCCCTCTTTTCGCTGGGCCCTCATGCAATACATGACTTTGCTATAAAGTGGCTACGCCACTGGTGGTTAACAATGTCGTTGACAAACAAAATTAATGTCATTCTACACGCTACGCGTGCACTATGATTGGTACCAATGTCGGGATTGTGATACAGGGTTACCGGTTTTTTTTACTTGTATTATTACTGAAATACCGGTTATAAAAAACAAAATACCGGTAACCATTTTAATATAAAACAGTATAAATATTTTAATGATTTTCTTATACAAGTGTGGAACGAATTTATCTGCAGCTGAACTTATTTGACTAATTTAATAAAATCAATTTATTTTATATAGGTTCATTAAAACCTGCGTTTTATACCTTAAAAATCCAGTATTTTATATGGAATAACGATTCTAATGCTATGTCTGGTGTAACGTTACCAATCGGACGTAATTATCAAAAAAAACATAGTTGCTCATTTTTACAAATTTTTGTAATACCGGTTTTGGTATTTGCATCATCGTCTTTTAATATAAAATAACGATATTAATATTGACGTTAGGTGTTGCAATCGTTAGAATCAATAGATGTGAATAATTTTAATTTGTATTGTAACGTGGAGAAGATATATAAAAAAAATATATATATTAGTTTGTTTCAAAAGTGTGTAAGGTATTGCTTTATCTTTGACAAAAAACATATTTTTTTCGTATTTTATGTTTGACCTGCACCAGTTTAAATAAAGCGAATTTTTAATTAAAGTAAACAGTCTCTTAACATTTCATATTTTCACTGCTTAATATTTAAAAAAATCCTTTTCTTTGTTGCTAAAAATTGATTTACATGATGCAGAGGTGTAATGGCATAGTATGTCTTTAAATTTGTGGCGGAAGGAGACTTCGATTGAACAATAACTCGATTTGCAAAATACTTTTAATTGCATCGATGGTTTTTTGACTTACTGTTCATTGAAAGTAAAATACCAAATGGAGCTTCGTTTTGAAACGCTTCTATGCAGATTGCAGATGTTTCTCTATTATAAATTTTCCAACAGCATTAAAGTAAACATATTTCAAGACTAAAATTGTAGATTTTTTATTTACAGAACATGAATCTTTGTGATATCTTTTCCTGATACGTAACCGTGTTGGAGAAAAAATGATTTTTGGCTGTCTTACCCTAAGAATCATCGTATTGCTCTTTGACTAACTATTAAATGACATCGAAGCTTTATAATAATTAAATTCTCTTTTCATTTGACTATATTCATATATTATATGTTATATAATAAATAAGTCATATATTATATAACGTTAAAAGCTCTACGCTCAGTTGGTCGAAGGCAATTACCGACAAGGTCAATATAAAATTTAGGTTTTTTAAATTTATGAAGCTTTCTCGATTTTAAAATTTAAAATATCTAGTGAATCGGCATTTATTAGTAGTAATATTTAATATTTTTATTCAAGTAATGTATCTCAAATATTTTCGTAATTCTCGTTGTCATAGATATAGGCTACTGTGAAACCTTTCAATGCACACATCACTAAAAGCGTACCCATATCGCTTCTCCGGGAAAACCACGACGCATGCTTAAATTATGTTTTTTTTTCAAGGACAGACCCTTGACAAAATCGACAAATTTGTAAAGCGGTTCTAGATCGCCTAATATCACAATCCTTTTCTTTTCTTTGCGGGTGCGGTGAATTATTATAAATGTTTGAATTCAAAAATCCGATTTCGTGAAAATATGCATGTAGCGTATTTTGAAAACGCATCGATGCTATTATAAAATTACTGAAATATGTTAATTTAACCGATACCATCAAAATAATATATACATTTTACATTTTTTTTAAAATGGCCCACAAAATTAGTTATGAGTTCCACAAAAGATTAAATTGACAAATTTGAAAATATTACAATTTATAAAAGAAAGTGATGAAAACTTCTACAAAACCAGCTACAAACAAACGAACTTATATATAACTTTTACTTCACTATAGTAAAAATAGTGGAACTGTCAAATATAATGGAACCTATCATTCATTTATCTATATTCACTTAATTTTTTTACACGATTTTTTGCACGGCTGTAATATGTTGAACGTATCCACCGTGTTGAAAGAGGATTGAGTACTTTTACATTAAATTTAAAAAAAATGCGGCCCGAAACCATTATAATTGGTTTTTATGCGGCCCTCTAGAAGAAAAAGGTTGTACGTGCCTGATTTAAAGTGAGAACGTGGTAAAAAAAAGTATTTTTATAACATTCTAAATTTACTTTTAATGGCGGTTATTAACAGTCCAAAAAGATCAAATTAATGCTTGTTCAGTCACCCAAAATCCAGATTTGGTGCTTTGATAGTTGATTTTTGAAGTAGAACGCCAATATCGAAATAATAGTATGATTTTCAATCAAAATTCGTCAGTCAAAAAGTAACAAATGACTTAGCTATCGATTTTAAGTCTGTTTACGTCATCTTCGGTGTTGGAGTCGGTCATTAAGTTATACAATGTTTTCCTCCACTTCATAAAATCTGAAAATTCATAATGCGAGGCACTGCGGACATTATGGTTTAATTCAACAAAAGTGTGTTACGTTTTCAGTATATAATTTAAATCGACTGGATCGATACATGTATTTTGCTTACACGCAAAACAACCACAAATTGTTTCAATGCTATTTTTTTGTTTATTGAATTATTACATCTGGGAATCGAAACTCTTTTTATTTGCCTAACGAAACAGTGGTTCGTATATGTAAATGCTGTGCAATATTTTCAATTTTTTATCATAATTTCAGCATTAATGTGAACAATGTTGCCATTGTACGAAAAAATACTTGCAACATAATTGAAACTATAAAGAAACAATTTAGTATTTCATTAATTGTTTACACTATTTAATTATATTCATTACCTTAACTGTGGAACAATAGATTATCAGGATCCAGATTATGGTTCAGATTTTCGATTAGCCGGACTAAAAAAAAATTCTAACAGCGGGCTTTAAATGTGGGTGACTTACAAAATATATATATTAAAAATCCTATGGTAGTTGTGGTAATTATTTGATAATTTACTTTTGTCATGTTGACGGTAAGATATATTCCACCAAATGTGTACTACTTTTAAAAAACCAATGAGTATAGGAATAACAGAAATATCAAACCACGTGTTATATTAACTAGAAAAATTTTGACAGTGATTTAAGTCGACAACAAAATTGTCGAAGATTTCTTGTAAATGTGGTATTTTGTAGATTCAGTTTAAAAAAATTGAAACGAGAATTAATTTCAATAATGAATTACAGACCAACAAAAGTATTCGTTAGTATACAAAAGTATTCGTTGTTAAATACATTTGTTCTCAGACAAAATGGACTTCAAAAGAGCGATAAAAATGTCAATAAAATGTAATGAAAATTTCTAGCTAGAATTGAGGTACCAACGATTCTTAATTCAGAAATTTAGAAAGTGATGATATAATTGAGCAGGACAAAGGAAGGAAAAAGGGCAAGGAAAAATGTAATTCGAGACAATATCAACCCACAGTCGGCAAAAGAACATAAGCGACATAATTCGGTAAATTGTGTTTTAAGCCAATAATTGTTCAATATCATTGACAAAAATTTTAGAGCGTTATCTCATTCGCCTGATCTTTTTTAGGGCCTATGTGCTTTTTAGTGTTTTGACTTGTTATCGTCTGTTCCATGTGGACCCCGGTTGAGAAACGCTGATCTAGAGAACTGAAAGTAGTAAGACAATTTTATTATCACATCAGGATAGGCATTGACCATTTATTACTACATATTTAAACCGCACATAAAGAATTCCTTTTTCACACTTAATTAAAAAAACCTTCTCCTGTAAAATGTATAAATTGTCGGCTACAACTTTCTGCCTATTACGGGTCGATATATTTATGTTATCTTAAAAATTTATGGGATACAGTGACTTAAAAAATAGCAGGTACCTACTTACCAAAGAAATATAGAATTGGAAAATGGTTGTCTTAATTTTATCAAGTGGCTACATATACACAAAGTAACATCAGGACGTGCAAATGGATCTATTGTGTTTTTGGATATCTTTTCTTCACTTCTGAGTACTTTACTTTACCAAAAGAATTATTCCGCATCGACAATTATCATTTATGTTTCGCAGCGAGAAATGCGTATCCATTTTTCACTAAGACTGCAAATAAACTTTTATCAAAGTACAACTTCTATAAAGTTGAAGGAGTTTTATACTATGTATTTTGTTATTTGTTTTGACGTTATTTTGAATCCTCTTGGGAACGTTTGTTTGCAATAAAGATTTAAAATATAGGATGAGACTTTTTATGTCTACTTTCAGTTTTTATGCGACTCACCATTTATCTTAGCGGCAGTAAAAATAATATATTTACAGCATTTTTTATAGCTGTTTGAAAATCTCTACTTTTTAACATTTTGTTTAAATATTCTGTTAAATATCAAAAATTCTTTTGAATAAATTTATTTTTATTCCAAAAGAAATTTAGATGTTTCGTACTTTAATAATTTCGAGAGGTTTAACTTTCAGTGGATTGTCAAAATATATCGATAAATTTTCTTCAGAAAGACATCTGTCTTGTTAAAATTTCATTTTTTACATTATAATTAATTTGTTGTACAACTCAATATATATATGTATATATATATATATCAATTTTTAGTTCTACTCAGAAATTGACAATTTAATCAATCTAATACTTCTTAAAATATTTTTTTTATTATTATTCCATAATCAGTAACGGATTAAGCAATTGGGAAGCACCAGGCGCAATCAAATATAGTGGCCCTGTTTTTCAAATGATTAAAACTGAATTTGAAATATTATATGGGTTTTATAAAATATAATATGTTATTTTGAGCCCTCTAGCACGCGCCTCGTGCGCTTATGTGGTAATACGCCTCTGTTCATAATAAACTATGATGGTTGATTATAGTAAAATATTACTTTATTACTGATAGTAAATTTTACTTGATATAATTCATTTATATTACGACAAAAAACATAAAGACCCGTGATAATTCGTTTAAAAATGTTTTTAATAAGATATTATACATTTTAGAGTAATGATCTATAAACTATAGAAATAACTACGACAACATAGAAATGAAGTTAGTAAAATTAGGGCTAATTCAGTAAATGTTGACTGTAGTAGTGTCTAGTGTTTATATTTCTTTTCTATTACGAAGGGTATTTTACATATAACGTGAGTAAAAGTGGTTAGTCGATTTAATCTACAGCCCTACGTCCACAGGTCAGTTAACAAAAATTTATCGACAAACTGTAACACCGTTTGACGTTTAAAACAGCTGTGCGTTGTGTTGGCGGCCATGAAAACTGTACAAGGTGAAAAATTTCCGGGACTTTTCTATAGTAAAAAAACAATAAATAATTTCTTAAAATAAGTGCTGAAAATTTATTTTTTTTGGTAAAATTACTACATGTTACGGCCATGCCATTAAATTGACGTCAAATGTATCGATAACAGTTCATTTGAATTGGCAATTTAAAAGTTATTTCAATTTGAAGTGTGATTTCTCTTTCTTCACTGTAATTGACAATAAATCATGACTTTTTTAACTGCATAAAAGCATAGCAACATAAATCACTTTGAAGTTGTTTTAATGTTAGAAAAAGCGGAAGAATGTCAAAATCAATCATTTGTGATTAGAAAGGTTTCAATTAGAAGGAACATTATAAGCTCTTAAAATACGCACAGTTTCAATAAATTTATATATAGTATTAAATTATGGTATTGAGTGTAAGATCAATAAAAATATTTTGGACAAAGTAATACATTTTGATATAACTGTATTTAATGCAAAAAAATCACAACATATTCTCTTCGTGAAGTAAATAAATTACTGGAAAAAAAAATGTAATTAATGAAAAAATTTAAGTCAGTTTGGGTTCTTAAATATTGTTTTAATATTCTGGAAAATATTAGTTTTTTTATAGCAACACAATTGACAGAAAAAAAAGTTTCCCAAAAACGTAAGCTATGTATGTGGCTTTTCCACTTTACTTGATAAAAAAATTATGTTATGTAAGTATTGTATCAATATATCCAAACTCTTTGATTTTTATATGCTTCGCAAAGATGAAATTGTTTCGTATTTGATCAATATCCTTGACAACCATTTTTTACATAATTATGTATTCTTACGAAATGAAGTTATCTTTGACTGAATATTAAATTGGTGTACTTTAACACCGGTTGCCGATTCTCCGGTTCGCTGATTATAAATGCCTTGTTCAATTCCGATCATATATTTATATTACACTATATTATATTATCATGATACTGTATGTTTGAGTATTAACAGCTGTGCGGTAGGAGGCCATTAAAAAATCGAATCCGACAACATTTTTTCGCTTCAAGAAACAAAACTTCAACATTTACGAACATTCCTATGGAACACAAAGTTATTCAAATATCGATTCTTTTTAAAAAGAATATCGTGTGTAATACTATGCTGTTGTGTGTGCGAATATTTCGAAAGGCGTAGTTACTCGTGCCAATTTTTTAGACGCTTGGAAAATCTTTAGCCCGCCGATAGGGGAAAAATCATTCCGTGAAACTACATACCTATTATTTATGCGGCAAAGTCGTTAGCATCACGTCTGTAATGACGCCCGCAATCACAAACAATATGAAAACATGTTTTATAAAGTATTTAGCGCAGTTTAATCAATTTTAAATCTTTTACTGACTCCCTTTGAACCAGGATGTTATTAGACTCTCCGAGCCGGGCATTCTTTACTCTCACGTTAACCTTATTTAAAATGAGTAATTTTTCATCATTTCGTATTTTTCTATTAGCTGCATTTATTCGCAGTCACGCAAGACGTGTGTCGAAAATTCAATCAGTAATGAATTTAGATATATATATATATAGGTATGTATTTTTTAAATATCTCTTTTCCAACAACATATCTTTGTCTATCAATACGAAAGTATAATTATGACTTCAAATATTTGTAAAAATAATACTTTATTTTTAGTTAATATTTTTGTATGTTGGTTTTTATATCAATAAATACGTTTTATATAATATATTGCACATAGTTTTACGCGTGTTTATGATTAGTATCGCAGTTTATTTATACATTGTAATGATTGAAATCAACTTTAATAAAATAATTTGACACTTCATTTTTCCGGCGATTCTTATCAGATTCGAAATTCAAATTAAATGTTTTCCGTTTTCGCGTATATTAACCACGTCTCGCTAATTTGTCGTTATTATTAACCAGCTTGGGAAAATTAATGTATAATTCAATTTTAAATGCCTTTTTCGGTGGCGAAGCACACGTTTCCGGGTAAGGGTTGATTCGCGACTTGTGTCAAAGCGCTAGGATCGCACCGCGGACAAGAAGTGTAGAAGTATAACTGCCTACATCTAATAGCGTTAGAAAAATCAATAGTTTCGGGCCAATAGCCGCGCCGGTCTCCTAACCTCCATATAGCGCATAAGGAAACTGACGTACGGCTAGTCAGAGACAACACACTATAATGAAAAGCGGGACCAAGCATACAATTCCGTACGAAACTGCGCAGTCTAGCTCTTTCTAACACGAAATGTACACATAGCCAGACAGATCAACTTTCGTAAAATCCTGAAAAACTCTTATAATTACTTAAAATAAAGTAAATTAAACAAGACATATAACCGAAAAAGATTTTATTTTTAAATTTAGTTTTTATTTCGTTCAGAATATGCGATATTTGAACATGACAGTTCACAATTCCCGGCTTGCCAAATTTGCAGAAACTGTAGATATCTCTATTCGGAACCAAGCCGGGTAGCCTTTCTTGCTCTATCTTGCAGTCAGTATATGATTAAAACGAGACACCCATATACGACCTTTCTTAATTTTCACGCACCAGCCGCGTCAAATATTTTATATAAGTTTTATCCATCCAAACCGACTAAACATTTTGAATTATTTTCACATCCCAGCAATGGAAGTTATTCTGCCACGTTGTAATTAATACTCGATAATATGCAATATTTTCACTTATACAAACGGAGTTAAAGCCAATTATATTGACGGTGGAGAATCATAAGAAATATTAAATTAAAAATTAAACACTTGATGAATGCCGCTGTTTTCTTGATTAAAACGTATTTGCCATTTCAATTATGGGTATATTAAATTGATTCACTCTTACTTTATGTGATAATTCTTAACTTTATAATTTTAAGTATGTCACTTATTTAATAATATTCAAACTACTACTCGACATTTTTATTATAACCATGATTTTTCAACTGCCAAGATTCGGTGGATAATGCTGGCTTTTATGCTCAGTGCATCCATGCAGCGGAACAAAGTTTGAATCCTCAGTTGATTTTTCGCCTTCTTTCTCTAACTACTTCTCATAAACAAGTTGACCAATATAAAAGCATGTCCAAACGATATTCTTATTTCCTACACTCCTTTAAAAGTAGTCTAAGCGTTTGAAAAGTCCTCTTAAATCTAGGCACCTTCTTAAATTCTTTGTAAAACGCATCCTGTTTTATTCAGATATCAATTTATTTTTAAAAAGTATGTATATTCTTGTTTTTTATATTTTTTTAAGATTTCCCTTTTTTGCTTGAGGTAAAAATGATTTCATCGTATTTTATAAATTTGGTGTAATGTTAACTCTTAATAATTAGTTTAATTTTAATACATAAAACTGGAGTACCTATGTCAGTCATTGTTGTATGAGAACTGGTAAAGATATTGGGATAAGGATATGAAAGGAATGATAGTTAGCTAACCGCTCTCCTTATGCCGGTTTTTTAGGAGCAGGTGAGTGAGAAGTTTTGTAACTATCATAAATATAAATCCCTCCTTTTGATCGAACATTTATAAATTGATCAAAAAAACAATTTATGATATTTTCTGTACAGTGATTCGTGCCCGTGGACACCGCAACCGAAAAGGACGAACTCCAAAGAGCATCGACCACCAAGCTACTATGAAGGTATATCATACTGGTACGCATATTTACATTTGAAAACATGTCCTGCTACGCCGTAGAGTAGGTCTACGACTCTACAGCGTAGATATCACGTAGGGAATCACACTGCAGAAGTAAGTATTTTTAGCTACCGTATAAATAAACACATACTGCTTGATATATGGCAGTGAGGAGAAACAAGTAAAGAACGGCTTTCTTTTTATCTACGGGTAAATAAGAACATGAAAAGAAAAAATATTTTGCCCATAATGGGGATTTTTGACAAACTATTTCAGGATTATGTTATTTGAATTTGTATATGGGTTACTTACATTTTCAATTATTTATAAAATCAATAGTCTTTATGCGTTACGTATAAAGCTTCTCGAAATATTTTTTTGACTCTCGTCAAAGTGTTTAGATATGTGATACTGCATGAAATTTATTTATAAACGATTTTTAGAAATATAATTTGTTCTGGTTTTTAAACGACTGATCGGTATAAATTAACAAAAAATATGTGAATTTCTATTGGCTTATGTGTGTTGAGATGCAATTTTTCATTGAGAATAGAAATTCACTGCTAAGCATACCCTTTGGCTTCCTGTTATTTTTTTACAAATACATTTTATTGGAATATAATAATAAGGAACGCTTAACTTAACTGGGGTGTTAAGAAAATCCCATTAATTAAGATTATATCAATTAAACGTATGTTTGTACATAAGTTACTTAATAATTTGATTTAATTTTAAAGGTCAGTGTACATTCAGTGGCGTAGGAAGTGCTCCTGCCGCCCACAATATTTCTTCTAATTTTGTTTTTAAATCACTTATAATATTTTTTTTTATCAATGAACTAGAAGTTTTTACTACAGTGACTTAATTTTTTTTTTCATGTATAAATACAATTTATCGAAAAATATTGTATTTATTTTTTAAAATGCTGCACCTTCTTGCTACGCCACTGTGTACACTCAACCTTAATAATGGGGATAACTTTTGTTTGCTTTCCAAAGCAGTTCAGATGGATTTTCGTATAAAAAAATCTTAAATCAGTGGAAAGCAGTTATATCAAACGAGTATAATAAAAACTTATTTTACTCGAAAGATTTATTATAATATAATCAGTAATATTATAACAAATATTTTTTTCTTATGTATATATTTCCGAAGCAAATTATTATTTTTGTTGAAAAGGGTGCAAAATTTGAATAAATTGATAAATACTTTTGCTACGATAATTTTTCATTTTTACTATATATAATTATATCACCAGCGAAATGTATTCTTTGGTAATAAGTTACTTGAGTTTTTTTACATATATGTTTTCATTAAGAAACTCTACTTTTTACAATTCAGATTATACCAAAAAATAGTCTAAAATTAAAAAACCAAAGCAATGTAGCCAAATGTAAAAAATATACAACCGATGAACAATAAGCTATATTTAGTCATTCAAAATCATTCATTTTGTAATATTTTCCTCAAAAATGTTTTATTTGTGACTTGAGCTTTTTTGTTGAAGTTTTTAATATTCATAAACTTAATTCAACAAATATATGACAGGTTTTATATTTTATAAACAATTCCAATAATTTAATAATAAATCAAATATTATATTTTTGAAGGATAATTCCAGAAGTAAAGCAACAAAGTTTATAAAATTGATTTATTTTATTATCTTACATATCATTACTTATTTATAAATAAATATATAATACAGCCCGCCTTTATAAATCGAGATTCAGTGGCCACAAACACCAAGTTCCACATCTTAAGTTTACTGTAGGCAACACTGCCAGGAATACGTGGCCCGTATGTTATTTGTAGTGGCTGTGTCACTTTTGTAGTTTGTTTATTATTTTTTCACGTTTAAAAGGCTCAAACTGTGCCACAATTGTAAGTAACAATGTCTAATATATAAATCTAACGTTTAAAAAAAATTCACGTCTCTGTGTTCTGTATTTATCTTAAAATGGTATAGTTTTTATTTGATAAGTCGTGTCAAGACGACGATGCCTCAACTATTTGCCCTAATTCTGATGTGAGTGTTCCTTTCTTATTTACCACTTGACTGCTTTAGGATAAAAATATAAATTTCCTTTATTTTACTGTTAAATATTTCATTGAAAAGATCCAAATGTCAACGATATGGAGTGTTAATTACTTGTTACGTGTGCATACAAGACATACATTTGATTGAAAAACGAAAGTGACATGTCATTTTTAAATGTATGCTGACTAAATGAATTCATAATATAAGTGTTAAATTTACAATCTAGTCTTCGCGAATCACCTTCATCTATTTAATAACGATTTAATTTATTGATATGTCACCTGACATTTATGAGGTATGTGTTGAATAAACGACTATGCCAAGGCACTGTCAAAATACTGTGTTTATTTATATTTAGTAAAGAGTAAACGTGTTACAATACAACGGTGATACGTTGAAAACTTATTGAATCGTTATAACCAAATATATTTGTGTTTAGTGAAGCTCAGTCATATCAGTTTATAGTATTTGCTTAACAATTTTTGTTTAAACAATACTAAGAATACTTACATACACTGATGGAATATTGCCGATCTTAATTTTTACAAACAATAATTCAATTCTCTTGAATATAAGTGTGTAACTCTGTGACTATTTACATGTAAACATCTCAAAATAAAATAAAGTATGAAACTTCACCAATAACCGTGATTTGATGCAATTAAGGTTTGCTACTTTTATCAGGAATGAGAGAGTTCTAGATTTTGTGTAAAAATGAATTATTTGTCCACACTATTCATTTAAAATTCAAAAGAAATATATTCTCTAGTTAAACTATTAAACGATAAATCAATGTTTTGAGTTATGTCACCCTATTATATTCAAATACCTCTTCTATGGCTCCGCAAAAGTACAACTAGAAAAAATGACTACTTTTCTCTTGATAGGCAGATGCATAATCGTAATAGAATCATAAACAATCTCTCAGTTTCATATAAATACAACTCTAAATATCGTTTCATGGTTTCTGTCATCGTAGCAATAAATATGGATTGAATTGAGGTAAATGACTAAATGATTCACTAAAAAGATGAGACAAATAAAAATTATCACTTTTTTACAACTCAGTTTAGATGCGTCAAAACATTAGTCAGCCATATTTCAAAAACTACCAATTTCTAGTTTTATTTTTAGTTCGCTATGCAACTAACCCATCGATTTACTCATTGAGATTATAAGTGATATTCTTCCTAGATTGACTGATAGCCAAAAAGAATGTGTTTTATTCTTGTGTTCGGAAATGGTAAAATAAACAAAAAAACTTAATTTCGTTGATGAATAGTGATCATCTCACATGTGTCGATATAATTAGAACAAACTGATTGTTAGTTATCCAAAAATTAACACAATATAAAATATATTTCAAACCTTAGATTTACTTTCGTGTAGTAGTCAATTTAAAATATAAATTTTAGTCCATGAATCATGTAAATTGAACAAAAACCAAAACCATGCAACAAATCATGTTTATTATGTATGATTCTACATTATCTCGGTTGTGGTTACTCATATCTGTCTTGTTTGCTGATTTTAAGTGTTAATTTTTTTGTGGCCAACGTTTTAATTTTTGTTTTATTTTGTTTTCAGCCCTCAGATAGTGGACCACAATACATACCGGGATGAATCCGCAATTCATGCAGGGGCAACCGCCCCTTAATAATAATCCGTCATCAAACCAAATGCCCTACCCGAGTAGCCCGTTTATGCCTCCTCCATTAAACAATGGCACCGGCCACAATCCTCAATATCCACCCCAGAATATGGGAAATCCACCAATCAGCACAGCCGCCATCGGACAAAAAATGCAGGCGCTTAACATTGGACAAAATGCCAACGGACCTTTTCTTAATGGACAACCGTTACCTCAAGGACCAGTGCAAAGACAGCAATTTGCAATTGGACCTCAAGCTGGCCAGATGCCACCCGGTCAGATGCCGCCTGGTCAGATGCCACCTGGTCAGATGCCACCAGGTAAAATGCCACCCGGCCAAATGCCTCCTGGACAGATGCCACCTGGTCAAATGCCGCCTGGCCAAATGCCACCCGGGCAGATGCCGCCCGGCCAAATGCCTCCCGGACAGATGCCGCCCGGCCAAATGCCACCTGGACAAATGCCCCGTGGAAATATGCCACCAGGAACAATGTCACCCGGTTTGATGCCTTCACAAGGACACAGCCATCCAGGTCAATTGCCGCCTGATCAATTTTCTTCAGGACAATTGCCTCCGAGCCAATTGCCCCCTGGTCAGTTCCCTCCCGGTAGACAAATGCCGGCAGGTCAACCTCTGCCATCACAACAGGGACCTCCGCAGGGGGGTGTCCAACCTAACAATTTCTCTCAGGGTCAAGGACCTCCTAGTGAAGTAGGTCCGCAATTCAATCAAGGGCTACCTATGTCAAGACCCCCTTCAAATTTCAGTCCACAGCAGCAGCAACCGCCCACCGGCTTAGGGCAACCTCCGGGTGGATTATCTCAGCCTCCTATTCAAGACGGAGGGCATATAATCCCACCTAAGTCCCAAACTCCTGTTTCTATGCCTCAGCAAATACCACCGACCAGTATTCAAAACACTACAGGACAAATGGGTTTCCCTCCGCAAGCTAATAATCCCAATTTAGGTAGACCCGGAATGCCTTCACAGCCGCTCCCTCAAGGACAGTTTCCTCCGATGCCGTCTACCCAAAACAGACCGAATTTCCCCCCAATGCCTGCGCCACAAGCTCAACCGGGCTTTCCGAGCCAAAATATTCCTAATTCGCAGTTCAATAACAATTCACAGAACAATATGATTAATAATACGATACCAGGATTCCAAAATAATAATATGATGGGCCCGAAGCCGGGGCCGCCTATGGGATCGATGCCACATCCAGGAATGCCTCCGTTGCCGGGACAGCAATATCAGAAGTCTCCGATGCCTGTATCGGGAGTCACTCCGCTCGCAAGGGAACAAAGCTATCCACCTCCTCAGCAATATCCCGGACAACCCAATCAGCAACCCGGAGCTTTCCCGGGTCAACAGCCGGCCGGTTATCCTCCGCAGCAACAGGGCTATCCTCCACAGCAACCGGGGTATCCAGGACAGCCTCAGGGATATCCTAACCAACAACAGCAGGGCCAGTTTGGGTATCAGGCCGCTAAGAGATTGAACCCTGATCAAATGCCCAGTCCGGTGAGTTTACTATGTTTTAACATTTAAAGTGTGCAGTTTTGTATTTCAATTAATTTCCATAATAGATACTTTCAATCATAATTCTATAAACTTAGGGTTGGTCCAGTTGTATTCCATAGAACATCCATTAGTTAATATTGACCCGCAATAGGCAGAAAATCGTACAATTTATAAATTTTACAGATAGTTTTTTTAAAATCAAGTTCGAAAAAGGAATTCCTTAAGTGCGGTTAGTAAATAGTAATATATGGTCATTGGCCTATCCTGATATGATAATAAAATTGTCTGACTACTTTCAGCTCTCTAGATCAGCGTTTCTCAACCGGGGTCCTGGTGCAACAAACGATAACAAGTCAAAACAATTAAAAGCACACAGGCCCTAAAAAAGATCAGGAGAATGAGATAGCGCTCTAAAATTTTTGTCACTTGATGCCTTAGGCGATATTGAACAATTATTGGCTTAAAACACAATTTACCGAATTCTGTTGCTCAAGTTCTTTTGCCGATTATGGGTTGATATATAATGTATCGTTTTTACAATCATTCTTTATAGTTTGACGATCATAAATCGGATTCTTTTTAGCGACAATTGTGTTGGGATTTAATGGTTATACATCCAGACATTTTACTATGTTATCATCCTTTTCTTCTGGATTTCTTTCAACTCTTTGATTTATGTTCACTTTCTCAGCTACAGTCTTAAACATTCTTCATGCGAGGCACTTTAGTTGCGAGTTAAACTAATTCACAATGCTATCGACCGACCAGTTAGTAGTCACAATGAGTCATTCAGTAATTCATTAGCTAACACACGAAGGCAGTGTTTCCCAAATCAGAAAGCAAAATGCCGGGTCGCCAATTTTCTATAATAAATTGTATATTTACTATATAATTTCGTAATAACCAAAAATGACGCATCGCTGTGTGTGGTCAAAAATAATTGTGTTGTCATCGGTGAGATTCAGATATTGATTCAAAAATTGAACTCTCGCGTGAGACGACAATCAGACATCTTCCTTAAACCCAATAACGATAGATTGAAACTCTGCTGTATTTATATCACTGACAAGGTTTTGTTAATTTCAGATTCAAGTAATGACAGACGACCAAAATAACAACAGTGGTGTTTTTGTAACCAATCAAAAGGGTCTGGTTCCACCCCTTGTCACAACAGATTTCATCGTAGACGATCAAGGAAACGCAAGTGAGTATCATTTCCCAATTACGCACAATGTATGCTGTCACAGCGATCTCGTCAAAGGGATGTCGACTGCGTAATCTGCAATCCTGCTAAATTCACTTGGGAAAAATTTTCAGACCGTTATAATCTGATGATTGAAGAAGGAAAACTTAGTAAATTAGACCATCATGCTGATTTAAACTACTTCAAAATATATTTCATTGCTATTATTTGTAATTATAAAACGAAAAAAGTATATTTTTGTCCCTAAAATTTTGTCTAATTGAAAGAGTCTCTTCCAGATAAACTCCTATACTATGAAAACTTTCCAACATGCATCTACCACAATACTACTTACTTCTTTTGAGGATTCAGATGTTTACTCTATTTTTTTTCTCCTTATTATCCATGTCCACTCGTCAGCTCCTAATGGAGGTATCTCAATCGATGCTTTTTTCTAGAGAGTAGAGATAAAAGGATAGAGTTTGGACACGACTAGTAATTATCTAATCGCCGTAACTGTGTCCCAGCGCTTTTAAGATCAGATGGAAGGGAGTGTTACAATATGTCAATATAGTATCATCGATATAGTGAATGATAACAAAAAATTTATGACACTCATATCTTGATTTCAGGTCCTCGCTATATTAGGAGCTCGATGTATAGTGTACCAGCAACACCAGATATGATAAAACAGACAGCTGTACCTTTCTGTGTTGTGGTAAGTTATTTACTAACACGATCATCGCATGAATTATGATGTACCAATGAATTTATTTTGCGAAATTCAATTTGAATGAGAAAATCAATAGGAGTCTGTTTTCAAGAAATATTAAAAATTTGGAGAGAGAAAATAATACTAAATATAGCACGGATCTTATCTCATCGATAACTAATTAAATTAATAGTCGCAAATTATAGCCGACGTGCTAGGTAATTACTATTAATTATCTACGGCAGCTAAAAGGTTAAAGCATAAAAATTATCTATTCACAGCAACTGAGGCAAGTTATTTGCCATCAGCATTGCTTTTGTTGCATCTCCTAATTCAGCGTATCTACAGATTATTTTCAGTTACTAGTAGTGACTTGGGAGTACCCCAAGACTTATTGTGCATTTAAGTGTGGAGAGAATCAACCCTAACAACTGGGGAAAGCATCAAGTCATAGTTCTGTGCTTTTTTATCATCAGGTATCACCGATGGCTGAAACTGTTGGCGCCGAGTGTCCACCTCCCCTCCTGGACATGTCACAGTTGACAGGCAGTCCTGATATGGGACCTGTGAGGTGTTCTAGATGCAAAGCATACATGTGTCCTTCTATGAAATTCATCGATGGCGGTAGACACTTCCAGTGCGCTTTCTGTAAAGCTACAACCGAAGGTTTGTCAATTATATGCAATTACTTCTGTAAATTTTCAAAATTTACAGTTTGTCTACACAAAACGTTTTGTCTTAAAAATCAATTGAAAATGAACTGTCAAATTAAAAAAAATGTTTGTTTGCAGTTCCGATGGAGTACACCCAGTATCTAAATAATGGCCAGCATTATGGTCAAGCCATACCCGAGATGTCTTTGGGCTGTTATGAGATTGTTGCCACTAAAGAATATTGCAGGGTAAGTTTCTTAATAAAATAATCATTCAAAAAAGATTTATTTTCAATTTCAAAACCTTAAATCTTTTGCCAATTCAACCTTTATAGATTCAGTCTAGCAAAATGTTTTTTAACCCAACTATGTGGTTGTACTTTGGAAAGGAAAAATTACATAACCCACACTTAACAAATTTTATAGGAGGCATGAAAAATGTTTTTTGATGATTTTGGGCCAAAGTCCTTTTTCCTAGTTGCAATTTATACATATTTAGTTTTTTCAAACGAATAAACTAAATATGTATAGTTACTAATTTGGTATTTACAGTTAACATGCTTTTGATAGAACGTGTATCAAGTTGTATACATTGTGATTATTGAAAAAAAGCTGTTTTGAAAAACTGGGTTACGTCCTTTTTCCTTTCCAAAGTTGAATGTAAATCTTTCAACAATTTATAATCAAATGAAAAGAAATGAAGGCACATGTCTGACGGGCATTGTTACAATATGCGATAATATCACCCTTTTTCACCCAAGATTTTAGCAGCCCCCTATAAATGCTGAAAAGATAAATACATCCCCGTTAACTTTTTCGTTGCCGTAAATAATTAATAGTAATTACCTAGGAGGCCGGCTATAATTTGCGACTATTAATTTAATTAGTTATTGACGAGATAACTCGTATTTGGCCTGTTGAGCACGAAAAAATTCACGAGATATCTCGTATGTGGCAACCATCGGGTTAAGAAACACTGATCTAGAAAATTAATCCTTAGTAAGAACATGTAATACAAATACAGTGAGAGTAACGTCTCGTCACCCATCGAGTAGTTTTTATTGAACTCATTATTAATATTATTTCAGAACAATGTATTACCGAGTCCTCCTGCAATAATATTTGTTGTGGATGTATCCTATAATGCGGTCCGCAGTGGCCTGACATCCCTGGTAGTGGGGCAGCTGAAGACGCTGTTATCAAACATGGCACAGCCCCCTCGGGTGGGACTAATTACTTACGGCTCCACAGTCCACTTTTACAATATCAATGTATGTATTATCATTATTTTTAGTCATTTATTTTTATCAGAAAGTCATTAAAAGAATATAAGCACTGCTGTATTGATAATTAATAAATAAGAAGATTAGCCACTCGTGAACATGATTTATTTTTCATATTATTGACAAAACGTATGATATATGAATTAATTATGTCGTGTGTTTGTAGGAAACATTGTCTCAACCGCAAATGATGGTGGTAGGCGATGTCCAAGATGTTTTTGTTCCTCTCGCTCGAGGACTTCTAGTAGAGCCCGGCAAGGCCGATCATCTCCTGGACGCCTTGGCTGAGCAGATTCCTACAATGTTCCAAGACACTAAGGAAACGGAAACCATTCTGCTTCCCGCTGTAGTGGTGAGATATGTTTTTCACACAATTATTTTCCAGTGAATATGATTTCGTACCGTAATTATAATTCATTTGTAACTGTTCAATGGAAGATATCAATTTGAATAATCTATTTCAGGCCGGTCTGGAAGCACTGAAGGCTGCTGAATGTGTTGGAAAGTTGCTGATCTTCCATTCATCATTGCCTACTGGTAATGCTCCTGGGCGACTTGTCAATAGGGATGACAGAAAACTTCTCGGTACCGATAAGGAAAAAAATATCCTGAGTAAGTTACTATATTCCCACAGTGTGGTTAGTATTTTTTTCAATCCCCTTTTCATAATATGTTATGCTCGCAGTGAAAAATAACTATCCCGGTCCTCATATAGAATTGTTGAATTATTACAAAAAGATTGTGCTTAATTATTTTTTTTATTTATCTACAACCTTTCATAAATATTTTTAACTCAGATAATCTTTAAAAACAATTATTTTTATATTTAAAAATAAAAATATTGGCATCACAGTTCAATGATAGCTAAAGCACATTAAAATATGTTGAAAATTTTCAATTATTCGGGGAGAAAAAATATCGATATCATCATGGTCATTATGAAAGTGTAAAAATATATTCGGTTTTCAGCTCCTCAAACGAAAGCATACAATGAGGTAGGACAAGACTGCGTTGGTGCCGGTTGCGGCGTAGAACTCTTCCTCTTCAACAATTCTTACGTTGATGCAGCTACAATTGGACAGCTTCCGAGATTGACTGGAGGATCCCTACATAAGTACACATATTTCCAGGTATGTTGTTGCTCATATATAGTTTTTAAATAATTATTAAAATAGAAGATGGGGCGCATTATGTTCTAAATAACAATTTTAATGCAACAGTATTGTAACTTTTTTGAAAGTATTGAATATTTAGAATAAATATTAATCGCACTGTTTGCGACTTCTTCCAACTGGTCTGATTCTGGCACTGTAGAAGACCATCGGGTGCTATCCATTATTGCTATAGGATGCTGGTACGACATGACTGAAAGCAAAATGATTGGCTTGCGACCGGGATTCCGGAGGTGATCGTTGGCAAAAACGTTATGTTTTGAGCTATAATACCTTTTATATTTGAATACCTCTCTTCTTTAGCTCCCTAAAATAACTGATTTTCTCTCAGTTGGCAGATGTTTGCATATGGAAATAAAGAAATATAAACCATCTTCTCTCAGTTTGATATATGTTGTTATTGTTTCAATAAATTTGAATTGAATTGAGATAAAGGACTAAACGATTCACTAAAAAGATGAGACAAATAATAATTATCACTTTTTTACAAGTGTGTCAAAACTTTGATCAGCTATATCTCAAAACTAGCAAATTTTTGAGAGAGCTGTGAATATATATATTTATAGTCAAATTTTCGCTCGTATCTGTCATTGTTGCTCTATTGTTGTAGGCCGATATTGATGGTGAAAGATTCCTGGCGGACTTGACTCGCGTCCTGACCAGACCGACCGCCTACGACGCAGTCATGCGAGTAAGAACATCCACTGGAGTCCGAGCGACTGACTTCTATGGACACTTCTTTATGAGCAATACGACAGATGTGGAATTGGCTACTTTAGGTGAGTTAAATATGTTTTTTGACCGGAGCTGTTGACTGATTGATTATTGTTTTTAGATATTTTAATTTAGCTAGATATAGGAAATGATCGTATAAATGACATCTCCTCGTTTCTTGGATACGACTTCATGATGTGATTAAGTAGTCATGCCAATCAGTAAAGTTATAATCCTTTGTTTTCATTTTTTAATATGTATATGAATAAAGTTTGTATGCTCATAATGTTAAAAAAAAATGGATTTCTTTTCGGTCCCCCTATTGTAATAATATACACAGTGAATAATAAGTGTTTTTTTATGCTTAGTCATCAATTATTGCCCAATCTATGTCTCTAGTAGAATGCAATATTACCCCCCACAAGCGGTGGACATCAGATAAAGTTACGTCAAGCTAAATTCACTGGATATCAACAAATATCTTTCATTTTGCTAA
This sequence comes from Himalopsyche anomala, assembly GCA_031772345.1. NCBI lineage: Eukaryota > Metazoa > Arthropoda > Insecta > Trichoptera > Rhyacophilidae > Himalopsyche > Himalopsyche anomala. Next base: position 33,662,471 of record CM062823.1, read on the forward strand.
CTCAAAAATTTCACAATGTGCCTCGTACTTTTGTGTTATGGAATTTGTTTTATTTTTTAACTTGTTCTCTATATTCTTCTGCTGTTTTCAGATTGTGACAAAGGAATAGGAGTTGAAATAAAACACGATGACAAGCTGACTGGGGAAGACGGTGTTTATATACAAGTAAAAATATATATTAAAATACTTTTATTATGACATTGTTTGTGCTTCAATTATTCAGAGAAATCTTCTTACTCTTTCTGGGGTTCAATGAACTCTTATAATGATTTTTATTTAACAATTTTTAGGTCGCCTTACTGTACACCCACTCGACCGGCCAGAGACGTTTGAGGATCTGCAATTTGGCACTCAACGTTGCGACACAAATGGCCGACTTATATCGATGCTGCGATTTAGATACAATTATCAATTTCTTAACGAAACAAGGTAACGTTTAAAAATACTTCCTGATTGTTTTACATTCCCGACTGCTAGTTGTTCGTAGGTTAATCTGCTTAGTGGTACTGAGCGATTTGTGTATATCATGTTTTGATTTATAACTTTCTTAAATATCATTCTTAAACACAAAACCGTCATTTATCAATATCAAAATTTCACACACCATTAAAAAAATAAACGCAAACGAAATTTTAAAATCTTTTGACGAGTGGTATCTAACGTAACATAATCAGATTCTACTCTAATCATTCTAGATGTCTCTCATATCCTGATTCTCTTCCGCCAAGATGGCTTCCACAATTTTAAAAAGTAGCAATATATCATGTTTTTTGACAAACAGGCGCATATTCGTTTTAAATTCCACTTTATGATTTATCAGTACAAAAATGTAGTATTATTGATTGCCGCAAACACAGCTACATTATGGTAAAACACATTTTTATGAATAAATAAGAAGAATGCACGCAATAGTTTTTTTTAAGATCGCAAAAATATTAAATTTTCATGCTATAAAGCTTAAATGTGATACCGCGCACAGTCATTCTTAAACGGTGATAAGGTGGGAACTGCGCAGGTGCGGGATTTTTCCGCCATCTTTCAAATTGACTGGTACTCTAGCGGCAAACATGATAGATCAAAAGGGTTTGAAAAATCGATGTTTATAATATGTAGACCTAATAGAAGGACAAAGCAGGCGATATTTTAATAAAACAATCAGTCCTGTATGCAAATGATTTCCTACACTATTGAGAGTTGAAACTTAGTGTCGCAACGTTTGCAACTCTAACGCTCATGGTACGAAATTATGCTATCATGTTCTCGTCTACTGGGTTGGGAATTTTTTTGTTGTACAAGATGTATATCTGTGTTACTCCAATTTCACAAACTGCCAGTTACTGACCGTTATTAGTGGTAGTTTTCACTGTACAGATTAATATATTATTTTGTAATAAATTATTTTATTGTTTTCTAGCCGTGTGGAGATTGAGCGAGCACACTCCGAAATCAATAAAGGAAGGAGTCATAGCAAGATGCGCCCAAGCATTGGTCTCTTACAGAAAGCACTGTGCCAGTCCGACAAGTGCAGGGCAGTTGGTCCTGCCTGAAGGCATGAAGCTGCTCCCGCTGTACGCAAACTGCTTGATTCGAAGCGATGCTTTAAGTGGAGGTATGGACTAAAAGTTATTATTGTTGTCTTACATAGAAGAAAACTTAATGTTCTTTTAATTTACTTAAATTTTTTATGTGTTTATTATTTTTGGTAGACACCATAATTTTAAAAAAAAATTCCCTTTAATACTAATAACATTTATTAAGGTCCAAACAATTCTAAATTATAAAAATATGATATTCAATATCTTAATTTCAAGGTGAATACGTTTTTAGGTGTCCATCATGGATTGCTACCGTGCCGTGATTTAGCATTGTATTGACTATTTACATCTGTATTCATTTGATTTCAGGCGCGGACATGTCATGTGATGACCGCAGTTGGGCAATGCAAGCCGCCCTGTCTAGCGACATTGCTAGTAATTTAGGTTCACTCTATCCCAGATTGCTTGCGTTAACACCATTAGCAACCGGAGCTCCCGCCGAACCCTTAAGATGTACTATGGAAAAACTCAGAGACGATTCTTTGTATTTGTTAGGTAAATATTGAATATTGTTGTATAATACTTTAATTGTGTTTATATTTGAAAATATTGCAGTTCAATGTGTGGCTCTTTGGTATCATTGGCATATTAATTAGATATTTTGTCATTCATAAATAATATACAAAGTCTACGCATTACTCAATTCAATCTTGTTTAGGTTATTATTCATTGTCGTTACGACTCGAAATCTTTTCAAATAATTGATAATTACAAATTTCTTTTTTTAGAAAACGGAGTACACATGATGCTTTGGATAGGTCTTCAAACTCCTTCGGATCTCTTACAGGGACTATTCGGGGTGAACACTGCTGCCGAAGTAAACACGGAATCGATGCAACTTCCGGTGCTCGCTAAACCTTTCAATCAAACCATCAGACATCTCATCCACACTATCAGAACAGAGAGACGGAGACACATGAGGGTTAGCATTGCATTAAAAATAAATACGTACAATCGAAAATAAATATAAACTTACGTATCTAATTTACTGTGGTATTTTACTCTTTCAGCTCACGATGGTCAGGCAGCACGACAAGCTGGAGACTGTATTCAGACACTTCCTGGTGGAGGACCAAGGCCAAGACGGCTCCGCCTCGTACGTCGACTTCCTCTGCCATGTTCACAAAGAGATCAGAGCACTTCTCTAGGACCACCTTACGGCGCAGTGGACGTACATGAACCGCTAGCGCCGTTGCGATATTTTTAGTTTTTATTGTTAATAACGATAATATAAACTAAATATTTGCAAAAAAAATGTTTTAATTCTCAAACTGTTTTTTATGCATACTAGATTCATCGGACACCTCAGTGTTGTATTAAGGCTATAAACTGATTATGTAATTATAAAATTATGGTTGGATGTAAAAATAAATTCCACATTCTCGGTGAAAGTGTATTGTGACTTAATTTACCGATACTGCTGTCGGTATTGCCCGCGTATTGGTAACTTGTATTGTAACGGAAAGTTATTACTTTGAGTGTGATGTCAAATATAACAAACACGCATAGAATATACTGGCACATCGAAGATACGAGACAGTTTTGTTTACACACTTGACATGTATAACACGTAACAATTTGAGGATTAAAAAGATACTTGAACGTTTCTATAATTTTAAATCGCTGGGATACTTTCTGTTTGTATGTGAATTTTTATGGCACGCTTCACTTGATTAATTGTTTTTTTCTGAACCCAACGACTGGGTATGTTATTTTTGGGAAATAACAATAATTGCCTTTATTAAATAGATGCTTCCGCCATCTATTCTTTTAGTAAAGTTTGATTGAAATACTTAAATTATATTGTCGTTATTATTTAACAGAAAGAAGCAATTAGTCGGTGATAATATATTGGGCATGTGTAAATTGAATTTGTTAATCGAGACAATGGTTTTTAAAAATGGAAGAAAATAGATTTTTTAATCACATTTTCTTAAGTACGTAGGAAAAATAATAAATATCTTAGTCCTGTTAATCGCTATCTGTGAAACATATGACGGTACCTGTTGGCAAATTACCAGTCCGTCGTCTGTTGAACTCTTTTCGAATGAGTATACAGTTATTCGAATACTGTTTTTATTCTGTTAGAGATACCATACTTATATAATATTGTCAAACTGTAATACACAAACCAATAAAAAAATGTCCACTGACTGTGAGTCAGCGGATAAATCATTAGCGGTTAACGGGTTAATTAAATGATATTCTAATCTAGTTCTGATAAAATCCTGTGAGAGTCCACCATGATCCTGACAATACTAGCTATTTCATAGTTGTAAGAAGTGGTTCCTCTTTGCACACTAAAATAAACCATGTTAATTTTTTCACTATATTCATTTAATAATTGTTGTTTGCTCAATTTTTGTTTAGATTTCAAATTTGCTATCGTACAACTCGGAGAATACTGAAATTACATGCAATTATTACATAGTTAGAGTTTAAGACAGTGGTTTCCAACCTTTATCTTACTATGCCTCCCTTTGAAGAATAAAAATATCTTCGTGCCTCACCATCCTTTATTTTATATAGTAATATAGACACATTTTAAAGGGTAAATAAATATTTTGGACTGTTCGCGCCTCTCTTTGCAATAGCCCACGCCTCCCAGGTTGGAAATCGCTGGTTTAAGAGGTTTGTGTACACTTTCTAAGAGTTATTAGAAAGACACCACTTCTGACTAGTGTTTAAGACAAGATAAAATGGTGGTCTACTTCAGAATTTACCAGAAAAACCATGTAATTATTTATATAATCAATAATTTTTACTATGTGGAAATTTTCTATCGGAACTAGTGCATAAATAAATATCTAATAATAACAATACTTATGATCTTTATTGAAATTTGCAATATGTAAAAAATGTTTCTTTTATGATTTTTTTGTTAATAAATTTAATTATTATTAGAAGATTGTGTGTGGTGTTGAAACGTCGCATTCATGCGTAGGAAACAATTCTTATTATTTTTTAAATTTATATTGTTATATAAAATATAGTATTGAAGAATGGCATCATAATTACTTGTAATATTCCAACATTAGTTGTAATCATTAAAATATATTATTTTTTCCACAAACTTTACCGTGTATTATTTTCTCTACAGTTTGCTGTGAAAACCACTATTACAGTGGGTTCTCTACTTACGCGTTCTGAAAGATTAAATGTAAGTCGAAAACCGTACATGTCGAGGAAAACTTAAATTTCTATATATATTTAATGTGTACATTGTATTCACAATTTCATTTCATGGAATATAACATCATGTCAAAGTATATATTAATAAGTATATCATATCCCCCTTGAAGATTATTTTATTTAGTAAAAATAATAAATGTCACAATACGTTTATAATTAGTCGTCTGCTGTGGTGTAGTTTGTTAGAGCTTGCTCTACCGATCAGGCGGGTCTGGGTTCATTTCCTGTTAAGATCAATGTCAAATTTAAATTTGACATCCAAAATGTGAGTGTTTGTGACGTCAATTCTCCTCGAGTTGATTTCTCATTGAGTTTATCACGTATGATCTTTCAACTTCGAAATATTTGATGCATTGATATTAGCTGTGATGCCAAATATATTATTCAGTGATGTTCATAAGACAGCTCTTTTTTTCTCATAATAAATAAGTTTATAACAAACGTAAATTGATCAGTATCAAAATTTTGTGCTTCTAAGCCAGATATTTCTCCATAATATTAAAGCATTCTTCAAATTCTTTAGCTACAAATTCAGTTACATAATCCATAGGAATCGATGTATGAATCAAATGGAGATAATTGTTTTTTTTTGAATTCTTTGAAATTAGGATAAACAAAATATAGTAAAAATAAATTGCATTATAGGTTATTATAGTGTTTATTTGATATAATTTGCATACATTATTAAAAATACTCTTTTAATGGACAGCAATCTTGTATTAAAAATATAAAACAAAATATTCACTAGTCACTACGATATACCCATGATTGAAGTGCAATAAAAAGCAGTTTCAATGGTCTGAAAATGTTTCATATTAACTAAAGCAAATTTCATGTAAGGCAATTGATTCTATTGCTTTGTCAATTCATTATATATAGGATATTATTAAAACAGTACAGTGAATAGAATGAATTTGAAGAATGATATATTCTAAAAACCTTATTGAAAATTGAAACTGGCTACTGGTTAAAACCTACTACAAAAATTGTTATACCTAAATTCTGAGTTGATATGCATAAAGTTACTAGTTTGTAGAATGGTAATAAAAGGTAGAAGGTAAGAAATATTTTTGACAGTAATGCATATTCATTTTGATTCATGGATTACAGTAAACACTGTTGTCAAATAATGATGATAGTGAACTTCATGTGCATCACACTATTTAGTTTAAGGGCGCCGCAATTGTACTTAAAAGACTCAGAGGTGATTATTCGGTGTATAAAAATCAAACTATCACAAATTTGGATCATTATTTTTCATTTGAAAACCAAATTTGGGATGATAAATCGAAACTGATGTATATTCAGAAAAATTTCCACACCCTGGGGACCAAAGGAACACCTTATAGAACCTTCACTTCTCATGCTCGGAACCTGCGTTAGCAAAGTTAATCTATGCTTTGCAAAACATCAGCAATTTTCCACATCCACGGTATCTCAAAAAGTATAAGTTTTCAAGAGACATAAATGCACTTTATTGTACCACTATCAATATTACTATAAAACTCTTTATTCTCTACATATATCAGTAAGGAAGTTAATAAGTCAGGAAGCACAGACAGTTCCATCCATGCTACTCTCGTTGTAAGGAATGTTTCCTTTATTATAGAATGTGACAATTTTGATAAAGGAGAAAATACCAGAGATAGAATCAGAATAGAAAAATTAAGTACATACTTGGTATGAAAGAAGATTTTGATAGTATCTATAATTTATATTAATTTGATAGGAAAATGTGTTGATTTTTTTTCTTTGTGAAGATTATTTAACCTAACCTAACTACTTACCCTGTTAAATGGAATATATTATTTTGTGATCTACATTATTGAAGACGACAGAATACATATAAATAAGGTGGGGGCATATCATTTATACAATATTATTGTAGGACCATAATACTTACTTTTTAAATCTAATATATTTTCTTTACAATAACACTCTTCTCTACATCCGTACATGGCGTGATTATATCGATTGATAAGTGTGGATACATAATTCATTTACATCAGTCATTGTTTTGTACGAAATATCGAGTTGTTCAAGTATTCACATAGGAAATGCTGGAAAACTGTTTGATGTTTCGATGTATTCAATTATTTGAAGTGTGAATAATGAATGCCAGAGAATTATTTTCAAACACGTGTTATCTCAAGCTGTAAATATATTCACGACATACACGGATATATTCCAGGCATTTCATCATACAAGAAATAATTGTTGGTACCGAGTCACCTCAGTGAACCGAGTACAGTGAGAAATCAAATTTGAATATTTGCTATGAATGTATAATTTGTATACAACCTGAATTGGAGTTATTTTATATGAGGTGACTTCAAGTGAATTCATTACTTCTGCGTGATTGGCTGTACTTTCAGTTCAATCTAAATTTACTAAAGCGAGGTTATTTTTATTTTTTTTTCTGATTTCGGTCAACACACATTTAACTTTTAATTGGATTTTAAGGTTATTCATTCAAATTGTAATTGATTGACATTTAGTATCCAACGTTTTACCGATAAAGTAAAAATAAGCTTCGCTCCCAAAATATCAAATGAAAATATAATTCTAGCATGAATGGATGTCTAATTCATAAAATCAGTTTTTTGCCTTCTGAAAAAGAAAGCTTTCAGCCATATACAGAGATATATCATTCAAATAGAAAAAAATCTTTGATGCTTGGTACACATGGGTCATGTTAATTTTCATCTCTTCATGTAAGTCTACATCATATTTGAGATTTTTATCCGTCATCAGTATATAAGGCCTACTACAGAACGAGAATATTACCGAGGTATGTAATACGACTTTTTTAATTCCTCTTTTGCCTCAACTGAAAAAAGTAACTTTCAATATTGAAGCACCAAAGAATTTAGGCGTAACTCAACAAAATAAAAATACTTAATTGTCAATTATTTATTACAAAATAAACAAACTCATTTCATTCTTAAAACAATATTTATAATATGTACACTGCCATCTTGACACATGAATTAGCTACTTAAAAAATAATATATACTCTCATAAAATATATAGTAAAGTTGCACATTAATAATATGGTTTCAGTTAAAAAGTAAAACACACGATTGAGCCCTCTTGCATACCGGCGACTGGTTTCCGACAACCGCGACGCAAAAGAAAGCAAATTGACGTTTGTGGTTTCTAATCCTAGCTCTGGTTGCTGGCAAGCATGTTCGCCGGAGACCCGTCTTCAGTGCGTAAGGGGCCTTTACGTGTCTGATATGAAAATATCTTTGATGAATAAAAATACGAATGATAATGTCGAAAAGAAACCTTATTATTGTTTATAATAAAAAGATACACCACCACTTCCTGATGTTAGCTATGTGTGCAAACGTTTAAGAGTAAAATAATTATATCAACAAGGTAGTATAATGCGTAAAAAGAATATCTTTTTTTTAAATTATAGTTTCACCTGGTGTTTGTCAGAAATTTTTAATGTGCATTCCTTGTTTAAAAAATTCATACACAATTCTTCGAGTTATTTTTTTCAAATTTAATGTTTTGATTACACTGGTAAATCTTTAGGGAATTATACTATAGCTAAAATTTTGTTTGGTGGTGGTATTGAATTTGGTATTTTAACCGAGCTGGTAGGTGACTTAAATCTAAAAAAAATCAGTTCACAAAAAAATTCATCCAACTCCATTTTCTATTTACAAACTTTTAAAAATATTAATTTTCTAAGGCTACTTTGTAACCGATAAAAAGAATCGAATACAATCTGAGCGCAATACACAAAATAAAAACAAAATAATTTTATTCTCTTAACCAATATCACCATTTTAAGCTGTACTAAAAAATATATTCACATTGTAAAATATGTCTTGTTATATGAAAATCACCAAATTATCCATGGCATACTTGGTCAAATATTTGCACTTATGAACAATATAATAATTATATTAAATCGATTTTATTTCTACTTTAACACGACGAAAGATAAAGTCATACGTATAATATTGTTGAAAATTATTAAGTAAATCGCAGAAAAATTAGAATTTCATGGATAGCGCATGAGCATATCGTGAATACAAAAAATGTGTAACGGAATACCCTATTGGTCCAGCCAAAAAGGACTTAAAACAAAACTAAATAAACTAGACAGATATAATATATTCCAGGGCCGTGGGAATCGTGAAAAAAAATGTAAACATAAAAAAAAAATCTCATATTTTTTAATATCTACTAAACTAAAATGCATATTTTTTTGTATTTGAATCCAACTTAAAAAAAAGTAGTCAGAAGTCACCCATTTTTTAGGACTCCGACTCCACCTAAAGCAACCATAATTCTTTTAAATTAAAAATACTGTAATTATGGATTACCCCCTCAATGGTATATTTTTCTCAAAGGTATTTTGAATAGTTGATGCAGGAATAGTTTAACTACCATTTTCCCAACCAACAGTTTTTTCGACTAATTTAAGATGAGGCAGTAATTCATTTTCTGATAGGATTAACTATAATTTTAATATTTCAAATGATTTTCACTACTGAAATGAAGAGTATAGTGAGATATCGAAATGTTAAATCTTTAAATTGCTCTCCTACAGAATTTACAATATGTCAGTTAATCTAGTTATTTATGCATTCAGCTGACAATTTTAAATAGTATATAATCACTACAAAATTTAATTTAATATTGTGTTATCACAAATGGGTGCTCATCACAAAAAGACTGATTTTTTGAAAAAGTTTTCCACAGAAATAACTACGCTACTGCTAAAGGTAATACAGAATTATTCATGGACACATTGTTATTAAGTTAATATAATGAAAAATAATATAAGTCATATTAATTATTTTGTGTTATCAGCATCAATATCGTGTAATTACAATTTTGCTGTTATACATTGGATGTCGAGTATATTTCTCAAGTCAAGTTATTTTTATTTTATTTATATAAATATGTATATTTCTAAATGTAAAAATGATATATTTAAATGATACACGTGCTGGCCCTGTGTAACTTATATTGTTGGTTATTTTAAAATTAACAATTTATTTGTGTTTTGAGAGAATCGATTCTTAAAAAGAATATTATCATTTCATTGTAATTGATGTACAATTTTCCTTATTATCATTTGAATTATTATTTACCAACATATCAATCTTTCAACAATACGTCCATGGATATTCAAATCACAATAATTCTTACTTAAAACCGAGACAACTTAATTAAATTAAAAAGTAGATACAAAATTAAATTTATAAGTAGTTTAAAAATAATATCATTATAAAGAAGCCTCTTTATTCCATATAGGATCAGGTGGAGTTCCACAACAGAACTACATTTCACAACACAATTTACAAGATTGTAAAAGAATACTAAACAACTACTTGGTGAGTTAGTATTGACAAGATGTAAGTGAAGTGTTTTAGTCTATTGTGCAAAAAAAATATACACACCATTTTTTTCAACAAAAAAATATATCTTTATATTTATAACACTCGTAATAAAATAACAACATCTGTTTTGAATATGTGTCATATTCGATATAAAAGTTTGCTTCACTTATGATTTGTTTAAAAATATAGGCTTATAGCAGTAGACAATAATATATCCAACATGAAATCAAATATTATTTGAATCAATATGAAAAACAAACCACGTTCATTCAATTCATAATAAGTTAATATTTTCCCGTCAATAAGTGAATACTAACATCCTATTAGTGCCATTTTTTGCTGCTAATATCGAAACTACGCTTGTTTCTCTTCGGGGTGTATCAAAGGTCTGTAGGACCAGTTGCCAAGTCCGTCGAATTCCAGGATATGATTATGATATTTCCTATAAGAAAGAAATACATATTAATAAGGCAATATTTTTTTTAAATACAATCATTGTGAACCTGTCTTAAGAAGATAACTGTGTGTTTGAAATGTTTTTTTTGTTAATAATAATAAAGCTTTTATCAATTCAATGCGAACAAATCTTTAGGAAGAGCTGCATGCTGCGTTAAGTTGATCTATTTAAAAAAAGCTTACAGAAGTGGAATGCAGGCATATTGTTTAATATACACCTTAAAAAATGTATTAAAGAAAATGGGAATTGAAAAGGAAAATATTAGGTGACTTACCATAAACTAGGTCTATGTGTGATTGATAATAAAGTGATGCCTTCTTTGATTGCAGATTGATATAGAGTAATTTCTGTGTCCATTGAAACGGCACTCGTACATTCGTCGAGTAAAGCGTATACTGGCCTAAAAAAACATACATTATTAAAAGTCATTGAAAAGAATAAGAAGGAAGTAGTGTGAAGCAAACTGCTAGAACACTTCCTTATCAGCATTTAAAATTACGCAAAGATATGTCGAGTCAAACCTACTAAAACAGTCGGTTGTAAAACCAAAACACTGAATTTCATGACTAATGCAGTTATTCATCTCAGGCAAAGATACGCCCTTACCTATGATAGAACAGCCTAGCCATGGCCATTCTTTGTTTCTCTCCACCGGACAGGGTGTTTCTCCAATCCCTAATAGCGTTTAATCCTTCTCTGGTCAGCACGTGTTGAAGTGATACGAGGGCGAGAATTCTTCTCACTCGAGTCTCCCCGTCGCTGCCGGTAGCTGCGAATTCCTCACGAGTCGAAGGATAGATTACTTGATCGAGTAATGTGCCGATTGACATATACGGTCTGAAATAAATTGATATTGTGTTAGGAATATTATTACACGTTTATTAATACTTTGATTTTATTGACTTAAATATATATTACAATTATGATCAAAACCATGAGCAGATAAAAAGAACACATTTGACTTACCTTTGGGGTATATAGAAAAGGGTCGGTCTTTTCTCGCAAGAATCTTGAAGGATAGGTTTGGCAACATCCGCCAACGACTGTTGGTTGTTTTGCTCAGTGCACGAAGGGCATTCACAGTTTCGGGGAATCCTGAGTTCGCCAGCATACACCGGCCACAGGCCAGACACAATTCGGAACAGACTGGAAGCAAATTAAGTAAAGCTTTCTTCAATATATTAATCACAGGATGCTCATAGCAACAAAGATTGAAAGCCAATTGCAATATGTTGATCCACTGAGAAAACATGAGTGACATCACTACTTGCCTGTTTTGAAATTGGTTCTGCTTATATTTCAGTCTCATATTTACTATCAAAACCATAGTGAAGTGTAAATCAAATTGTATGAGATGTATATGTGTCATTCTCGGGAGTGTTTTTTGACAATATTTCTTTAAAGTAATTGAGTTTTTTTTTAAACTATACGATGAATAATTTTTTATTTCAATTCTGAGTCTAGTAATACTGATTTTCTAAAATAATCCACATGGAACGACCAACAACAATGAGACTTTGACGTAATTTGAGTTAATATTCAACATTACAGATGTCGGTAAGTAGCTTTCGAGCATGTGCATCGGAATGTGGCTACGAGTTATACAAATTAACCTCCAGTTATCTGACAGTGATCTCCAACTCAAGTTTCAAAGGCAACACAGTTCCCAGTTTGGCTGTGATTAGCAATAAGATATGAACAACCGTACGAGGTGATTTCACGGGATCCAGTAGGGTGTAGTAACGATCAGTTAGTCTTCAATTATAATCGTACAGGTCAAGTGATTACTGGAAGTAATGTAATATATATACCTTGACTTTCCGCATCCATTGGGTCCGGTGATAATCAAATGATGACCGGGTTCGATGTGAAGATTCATTTTGGTTACCATAACATCGAGGTTAGGAGTCACGATGGGAACATCGATTAGGTCAATAGATAAGTCTTCTGTGTATGTAATTTTACCTGTAAACATTATGAAGATGATAATTGATTGCATCAAGATAAATTACACAATTTATTTTTACTAGTATCCCAACTGCAATAGCTTATTACAAAATACTATTTGCAGTAATATTAACATGCAGTTTGCTAGAAAATCGTAATCAAGAAACATTTAAAATTAAATTTTTCCATAAATTCCAAGTATAATAACGTCTGGCATGTTTTCAATTCTTTTATAAATATGTAAGTATAACGTCATTAATTTATTTTGTAAATTTACATTTTTGGTTCTTACTATTATTTTCTTAACGATCAATAGTTGAAGCTGTTACTACTGTTAATAGTATTGAACGTACCTTTGGCAATAGGCTGGCCGTTAATGAAGTCAACTCTGAAATCATCTTTTCCGCTGATGCTGTTCATCTTAGGCGAGGACTGATCGAGTGAAGTCTTCACGTAGCGGCCGTTTGCTGTGTCTTCAAACACTTTGAACATACTCGCTACACGGTGAGTATAGCCCGCGAGTGTTACAATTTCCTATTAACAAAATAATGATTATATCAGAATTCTGCTGTGGATAAAAGAGTTGTTACATATTTTTTTTAGGAATAGAATAGTTACCTTATAACTAGACATGAGCCTTTCGACGGCATCTGCGGCAGAGTTCAGAAGATTTCTCGACGTAGTTAAATATTGAGATCTTTCGCTGATAACTCCTTCTCTGTCAGAAGCTATGATGAAAGAAATGAAACTAGAAATTAGTATAATATACTTTTACAAATCCTAGACAATTTTTCAATATTTGAAAAGGAATCGTTTTTATTTTATCTGATAATTAAGTATCTAAATACTTAAAATAGTAAGGTACGACTGACAACCAGGTACAAAAGTTTCAAATGTTGAAGTGAATTTTTTTTATATTAAAATTGTTAGGAATTGAGCTCGGAACCGTCTAAGCTTTCACTGCATAAAGTATCATAATTTACCTGAACTAGCTTTTCCGAGCAGAATGGGTAACGCGACCATAACCATCCCCGTGCCGCTCCAGACGTACTTCATGAAGAATTGTTCCAGCATTACAAACCATAACTTCTGACCGAAGATTATATTCATTTGACCCACTAGACCGTTGTATGCGCTGAATAATTCGCGTAGTTCAACCTGAATAAAAATAAAAACTTTTCAGCATTACAATTTTACAGAAGAAAAACCTCCCATAACTGACCACTGTCAGCTGCGTTATCATCTTCAGCAGATAAATTCCAACTCATATTTTCTATTAGACACTATTGACACGGAGGGTCACTGGTGTCTGGTATTGGATAACTTCAAGGGTGAACAACAATGAAAACCTAGCTTTGAGTTGAAAGCAGAGCCAACAGGCACATCTACTGTGATTTTTTCTTTTTGTATGTCACGGCAACTTGGTCTGGTAATATTCAATAATACGTTACACTCGCAAACATGACAAAAAGAAAAACATATTCTATCAAATAGTACCTACTTAAATTTAAAAAAAATCATTTTACATAAATACGTTTTAACGTGTTAACAAATATCAAAAGTAAAATACATATTTTCGATTACTTTGGTGCAATGATTCAATTGTAAATTAATTACAAAGGTTTTTTTTAATTTTACATATCTCATGAATTTTATCCCTTCAACCCCAGAATGAAAACAATTAAGTATGTTACGCTTATCTAAGTCTTGGATATCTGCCCCCAAGATACTTCTGACAACCAATTGAAAGCGCTTGAGGCTGCTATATTGTGGGTACGGGACACTTCCAGTAAGCATGTAAATCCGTATCAGATGGTTGGGGTTACAACGTTGAGTACCCTGGTAAAGTTAAAATTTGGTAGACTGTGCACGTAAGCTCCATATTTGCTCTTTCATTAGTATTACACCAAAACAGAGCATTGGTGCAAAATTTTTCATATCGAAAATAAAATTAATGAAATAATAACCTTGTGGCCTCCGTAGAAGGCGATTTCTTCAGCATGCGCAATAATTCTGGAGTGGATGTGTCTCAAATAGCCGTGCCTCTGAGCCTCTTCGCTCACCAGTTGACCAAACTTGGGACTGAGTATCCTCAAAATGTTGCCAGTTATTCCTACCACTGAAACTGCAAACAGAGGGCCTGAAACAAAAAGAAATTTTCCTGGATTGTGAATTATAAATTGAAAGAATAATATTTGACTTTTTATTAGACTTGTTGAGTAAATGAATAAGTAAGTGAATCTAATACAAACAACATAATTGTGTCACCTTCAAATTAATTTTAAAAATTTGGATAATTAAAATATTTTCGTATTTATAATGTTGTTTGAAGAATGTCATCGTGGAGCGCCGCATATTTTAAATAGACATAAAATTTTATAAACCATAAAAATTATCTATGTTAATGAGCAGTATGCATTTCGATAGACAGAATACATGAGGAGCTTGCGATCAAAAATGACAAGATCCACTTTTTCCTGAATAGAGAAAAACACACTTCTTATAAGAACTGCTCTGATTATAAGGTCGTATTTTGATGCTTAATTGCATGAAAACCACGAGATTTTTTTGAATCAGTACTCCAGTATTTTAGCGATATCTCATTTTTTCTCAAATCTGGATTTGGACGTGTTTGATGTCAAGCTCCTCACATGACAATTTTTTTGGTAAACAATAGACAAAAACAAATAAACTTATTCTTTCACATTTCTGGATTGATGTAGATTTGCACAGGACTGATTGTTTGACCGTGTACTAAGACAGTCGGCTTACAAACACTCCAAATAAAAATAGAAAAATCAACATAAATAAATATCAAATCAGATATTTATGATTAAAAAAAACTATGTCCGCTCCCAATGTGGAGCAAATGACCTCCTAATGGACGTATCTAAAAAGAAAAAGAAAAAAACTGTATGTTGCTGTTAGTAACTACAATCTGTTTTTTGAATAGAGTAAGGATAGAAAGATAGAGTATAACAGGACTAGTGGTTAACAAACGCTCTCGGTTTACCTCGTTATTTTAGGATTGGAAAGGGAAATTCTATTTGTATTTGGATGTTGTTCGCTGTGTCACGAACTTGACTAAAAACTATAAAAGTTTGAAAAGAAAAACCTGATATATAAGAAAATTAGCCATGCGCAAGATATTCTAGATTTCAAATAATTTGAGATAAACTGAATGAGAGGTTTAGCAAGCAACCGGAAATCACCCCAAAGGTGATCATACATCCATGCTCACAAGTTAAATGAAAACTATTGATATTTGATGTTGCCAGGATTAATACCTTTTACCTTCCGATCTTGAAGCATAGTGAATTGAAACCACAGAGCGAATACATAGAGTTTCTAATTGGCGACACAATCGGCTGTCTGTATTTATTCGAGCAGCATAAATTATATATTTTTCAACTCACCAGCGATAACATTGGCCTTCATTTTAAGGGAGAATCTGGCCATTGTGAGAGCGATGAGGAGCAAATCGAAACAGGGCTTCGTCAGGTGGCTGTAAAGGTGGGCGCATGACGATGCAAACACGCATACATCGTCAGTCAGTCTGGAAATTCAATAATTCAAATTTAGTTTAATGCAAAATCCATGTCATATTGAAAACGCGATACTAACACACTGACTAGAAACTGAAGTATATGTTTTTGTTTTGATAAACATGCAACAATTAAGCCCTTGAGATAGAAGTATTTTCTTTTTCACTTTTAAGTACAATAATGTTTTTGTGGGTTGCATATTTTTATTTTAGGAAGAACACACTATTGCAGTGTCTATTTTACTAAGCTCACTTCACTTTTACAATACTTGAAGACATGTAGAATATTATAACGCAACAAACTCAATTTGGCTCGCTTTACTTTTCAGGTGCTCAATTTTTTTTTTTTAATACAAATGGAAGCTTTAATTACTGGATCGCACAGAAGAAATTCTCTAAAAAGCTTGTAAGAATCAGTGACTATAATCGTCATTACTTTTACTAGACATTAGGGTTACAAACACTGATTATCATTTTGCACATTTTGTCTTGTTTATATTGTATGATTTTCTAGCATAAAATATTTGGCGCATTAGCATACCAAATTAATTTTATAAATTTAATAAAAAATAAATTCCAAGAAGTTTTTACACCATTTAAGCCTCCAATATCAAGGAAATAAACTCCGAACGTGTTTAACGTTGACTGTTTTATTTCAATATATTTTTTAAATTAATATGCTGCACTCACCTGTGGTCAGCATTTTCTATTCTGCTATCTAAATTGGACACCCTGTAGTATGTTTGGTTTTTGAAATACATTTTGTAAGCGTGGTTCACAAGTCTTGATCTGTAATAATTTTAAAAAATTAAAATGGCAGAAAATATTGTCGCAATTTAAAAAAATTGATTTGGAATTCAAAGTGGCTTTACACAAGACTTGAAATATACACCCAAAAAAAAGTGCGAATTTACACAGTCGTTGATGTATTACACACTGCACATTATATTTGAAATAGTAAATAAATGATTTGTTCAGTATTCACCTGAAAGCTAACGCCAATTTGTTCTCCAAATATCTGATCATCGAATTGATAAAAGTAGCAGGGATTGCAATTCCAAACCATTTCATAAGCATTAACAGAAAGTTATTGAGATCTTTTTGAACTATATATTTCACAATAGAACCCTCCATAGAGGCGACGAAAATTGACAAAAAAGTCCGAGTAAACAAACACAACGTGTGCACGGCGAGGAGACCTGTCTCCCGGCAGTAAAATCTGGGAACCATAATTTTCACGAGGATAATAATCTGCCGAATAAACTGTTTATTTAGCCCGGGGACTCGGGCTCGCAGTCTTCGCAGAATTTTGGGACTCTCGTCCTCGGAATCGGACGGATTTTGGTGATTTTCACACTCCGCATTGCTGCGGCACGTTTCACATTTGTCATTTACACTTTTCGCGTCGCAAGTCGTTGGGGTTTTGCACTTTTCCGATAATATTTTCTCGTAATTGTTGTTCATATGGCGGGTTCCGTTCAAACGTGTTATTTTTGTTTCGCGCCCTCGCGTGGATCGGTGTGAAATTAGTCGGTAACCGGCCAATCCCACGGCGGCCGCTCCGACAGCGCAGCCGCATAGCGCCGGCGTTGAGAGAGTCGAGCACGCCCTAGCGACATCGTCGCGAACTTTTGAAAGTACGGCGGGCATTTTGAATCTGTGTAGAACTTGCCTGCTGGCTTATCGTTCCCAAATTCCTTGACTCATTTATGCCAACACAAAGGAATAAGCACTGTCAACAATCACTATCGCAATGCTCTTTTATCACTTCATTATTAAACTATTTTACTGTAAACATTAAGTCCTCAAAGATAAATATTATTTAATTAAGTAAATATTATTTTTATAAACAAACCGTTTTGTTGAACTAACGACGATTCGAAATTAATAACAATTAATTTATACGACGCAGATATTTTTAGATAATTTTAGTCAGATATTTATATACGAAATGATATATAAATATTTTTAAATTAGATCGATCGACATACAGATTCGTAGTTTTTTTCAACACCTACCTGCTCGCACGAAATTCACTGAATAAATGATTGAATTTTAGTCCACATCGTTGAAAAATTGATTCACGCGCGCGTACGAGTTTTTATGATTAGTCACAGAATTTATCATGGCGTGTCATATTACAGTGTGTCGATTAGTTAGAATTTTATATCGATTATTGATATCTCGGTATCTATTAGTATTTCAATCAGCAGTAAATTGGACTGAAGCTTACTTTCATTTCATCGTCATCAATTTAGAAGAAATAGGGAAAATGCTGCAGAGCTTAGAAACTATTTTTAATATGTTAAAACGTTAGTCACTAGTTTTTTTTATTATTATTTTTGTTTCGTTCGTTTATTCGAAAAATATTGTTATTAGCATTCAGCGCTACTTGCTAAATGTAAATATTTAAATGTTGTTTCGAGTTTTTTTCCAACATTTTATATGCGAAGCCTTCCTTCCAGTTTCTGCAGTCACCTTCTGAAACAAAATTAAAACAAAACCCGTGAAACAAATTATAATATTTTTAATTATCATTTAGTATGTAAACAATGTCTGCTGTGTGGTCGAGCGTCGACGTCGTTGATTTAGAACCGTGTTTCTCAACCTTTTTGGGCCCGTGGCTCCTTTTGAATGTCTTTATTTTGTGAGCCCCCATACCACAGTTTCGTCTCCCCGTAAAAATTCAATTTTCAAGAACCCAAGAATTCGCGGATTTCCCAAAATTACATGGGACCTTTTTTTACCTCTTCCGAGAATTTTGAATCCAAAATCACAGAGATTCACAGATTTCGGAAAATTTGCCCGCGGCCCCCCTCAACAAAAATAAATCGCTGTGGCCTTCCGTTGATAAACCCTGATTAAGAGCACGGAGGTCCCGGTTTCGAATACCAATACGGACAGTTTATATAGATTGATTTTTCAATCGATTAATGGATTTTTGTCCGAAGGCATGGATGTATTGTCATGTCTTGAATTCTCTCGCACTCATCCTATCGAGAGCGATTAGCTAACCACTAGTCATCCTGTCTTAGTCATATCCTTGGCTGAGCAACTGAATAACAAAGAGTTCTCGAAGAAAAAAAATCTATTTAGATACCTGCATTAGAGCGGACATGAATTTAACAAAAATGTAAACAAATTAATAATTCTATAAATTAGAAACGGAAATAAATATTTCAAAGTCGTGATTATCTATCTTCGAGGAGACTAACATACCCTTATAGCTTTCTAATTAGTAACATAGGTATTTTGCCTTTCTGGCATTCTATGATGGAGTTCTACATAAGAGAATTCGATAATCAATATTTGCCAGCAATTTGGAGTATTTGCACAAGATTGTAATTCGAGTATTTACTGCTGTTGTGTTCTTTGAATGTCAAATATTCTATAGCACGAATTTATAAAAATGTTGTCACGTGTTGTCCAATAACACGTTTTTAGCAATATAGAAGCAGTACGTGACCTGAAAAAAACATTAACACTCTCGTGTAGAACAAAACAATGTGAAAAGTATGTGACAACATTTTCAACAAAAAAAGTTCATAACTGAAAATTATCTATATATAACTAAAATTACAAACAGTAAATAGAGTTCGGTCATATCAGGGGTGGGCTGAATGGGGCTCGAGCGAGCCCCTTGTTAATTCAAGAGACCACAATATTCTCAGATCAAATGAGTATATAACTGCAATTTCTGACATAATCTGAGGTAAATTGTATATTGTTACATATTATAAGTGTATTAAGTAAAAATCGATTGCATATTTAAGTATTGCATACAATTGCATACGAGTGATAAAAGAATTCACTCCTTCCTCAGAACACTGAGAACTGATTTTAGATTAAGCGAGCCCCTTGTCAACGTATTGGCAGCCCACCGCTGGGTCATATAATATAAAACATATTTGGTAATGAAAACTATTCCCGTGCAATAGACGCGTTGTTATAGGAATATCGAAAATCCATTTTAATTATCAATAAATGTGAACATATTTCCATCTAGAAACAACAGAACGGAAATGTCTCTAATAGGCCACGGCGATCGGAAAATTGAATCGTGCAGACCAATGTACACTGCATATATTTTGTATTAATTGATTATATAATATCGACTGTGGAAAGGAAAAAGGACGTAACCTACACATATCAAATTTTACAGGAGGCGCAAAAATCGTGTTTTGATGATTTTGGGCCATATGCAAATTATGAATTATACAGAACCTTGAAGTGCACAGTGATTTCTTAACTAGTGTTTATTTGACATTATCTAATATTAATTAAAGACATTGTCTAGGAAAAACCTTTATTTCAGTATTTTTCTTGGTTTTAATTTTTTACAAGGTCATCTTTTTTAAGCTTAAAAGATAAATTTAGATACTAATTCGGCATTATCAGATTGCATCCAAGATCCATTTTGATAGAACGTGTATCAAGCTTGATACATTGTGATTATAGAAAAAAAGCTGTTTTAAAAAAACTGTGGGTTACGTCTTTTTTTCCTTTCCACAGTCGATATAATGTGAGAATATATACTATATATAGCGTGTTCGCCTGCGAGAAATCGATTCAAAAATCAATTTATGATATTGTTCGTACTGGAATTCGTACACGTGAGCAACGACGTTGACCACTTGACCACGGCCCTTATAATAATACTATAATGCAGGGTTTCTCAAACTGTGTTCCGCAGTTTTATTTTTATTTTATCAGTGATACTGATATGAATGACATTAAATTCTTTCTTGGCGAGTTTGTCAAAAGAATCCCCCAATGTGTCAAAGTTATTATTCTTTTACTTACGTTTTATACAACATAATATGTATGTAAAGCAGGATGTCGCAACGAAGTCAAAGTGCAAGAACAGACTCTCGACGCCACACCATTTAAAAATAAAAGTGTTTTATTAACATTTTTTTTGTATTTATACTATTTACGAACTAACCGACCTAAAAAATAAGGCAAGTGTTCCGTTAAAATTTCCGGATTTGCGAAGTGTTCCATTGCAGAAAAAGTTTGGGAAACCCTGGTATAATGTAAAATAGTATGTAAAATGTAAATAATACGTAATAAAACAAGATTCGTTTCGATCAACGTACTTCTACGAATACGATGACGACAACCAAGAAATGGTACGAATAACTGGTTCTACAGTTCGGAAGAAAAAAATGTGAGTCATATACCTACGCAACAGTTGCAAGGGATATCCGCCAGAGCAATGCACTGCCTCTGCATTGAGAGGTAAACATATTATTCAACGATGGGCTTTTGGTAGTGATTTTTTTATTTAAAAAAAGGTGCCGGAACTCACGTTTTGTATATTTTGTTTTCTTTATGAGAATCGCTTGTTACTCAGTTACTCAAACTCTTGTTTTGCTCTCCTGAAGTGTAACTCCACGAAAACGCAGATCGCCCACTGCAGCTGCAGCACATTTGTAAATGGGTCCAAATTAGGTTTCCCTCACGCCCCCCTTAATTGAAATTCTATAAAGCCCTACCTAAAAAGAAACTGTTTTTTTTTCAGACATGCTCTATTTCAACAAGGAGCATGTGAAGTAGAGGTCTGCACGGGACCGGGCCTAGCCCGCGGGCTCGGGCGGGTAAGCGCAATTGAGATTCGGGCTCGGGCCGGGCTGGGCTTTGGAATTGGAAGAGCTAAAAAAAAGGACTTTCGGAGATATTCTGGGAAAAAGTATACCAAATCGAGGATTTCAAATTCCTCGGTAAGCTAAAAAAAAGAGTTTCGGGATTCGGGTAACAAGTGTGGTATTAGACTCGGGCCCGGGCCGGGTCGGGCCTGAGTTTTTCGGGCTCGGACCGGGTATTTTTTTTAAATTTTGGCCCATGCATACCTCTAATGTGTAGTAACTATCAGAACTAAAACAATATGATTTATTCGACCAAAAGGATTTTTACTAAAGATACATCAATATCACGCGGTGCAGCGCGGTACTGTAGCCAGGACCTGTGCAATCTTTTCGACTGAAGGGTCACATAAGAAAATTAAAATGTACGGCGGGCCACAAGTTAAATACTATTATTTAACGTTTAGACATACATTATATCAGGCATGGGCAACCTTTCCCAGGTCTGTGGCCAAATTATCATTCTGTCTCCGAGTCAAGGGCCGGACCAAATTATTAAACATAATAAAGTAATATTAACCTTTATACGCCCAGCGGTCCCGTACGGGACCGTTGATTATGGTTCATTTCGCTATCGGATTACACTGATTTATGATAATATTATTCAAGATATGAATATTAGGTTACATAAATAATGTCTTTGAGATACTGATCCATAATTTTATTTTCGGTTTTGGTAAATATTTTTGTCATACGAGTAACATAAACATCTGCGTTACAAGGTCCGACTCTTAAGAAATAATATGTCCGTTTTGTAATTTTAGGCAGACCGTAATAAATCAGTTCGGACACAAATAAAGCTTTTGTAAATAATAAACAATCTTTTATTTTGATAATGCTTTTTTTTACTCAACCAGGATAACTAGTTTTAGAGATTATATTTTTTTTAACGGATGCGTTTGTCGCGAATATTTCGCGAAAAAATGCTCGGGCAGTGTGCTACTCCTTTTGCGCACAGCGCGCGAGCGGATAAAGGTTAAATTAAATAAAACACGTTGCTATTTCTTATACGGTGGTGATCATGAACTAGTAGTGTGGAGCCACTGCAAGCGCCCGTGTCATCTCCATTATTTAATCCATTCCTGAAACTATTAATTTCTTTCTCTAATACTTCGCCGAGATGAATTAGGGCCGGACAAAAGAGCTCGGCGGGCCGGTGGTTGCCCATATATGCTTTATATGAACACATGATTATATGAAATAAAAAAGGCAGTAAGCACAAACAAATAAAAATTGAGTACCCATAAATCTGGACTCTCACATTTTTTTTTGTACTTAATACCTTCTTTACTTGCTGTATTCAACATAAGAAATTGAGTAATTTTCATAAAAACAACAAATTATTTAAAAGACTAGCGTTGCTATTACAAGGATAGCTTGCGTTACAGAATTGTCGACATTTAGTGAATCATATCGACTGTGGAAATGAAAAAGGACGTAACCCACAGTTTTTTCAGAACAGGTTTTTATCGATAATCACAATGTATCAAACTTGATACACGTTCTATCAAAAGGATACAAGTTGCAAATGTCGAATTAGTATCTAAATTTAGCTTTTATGTTTGAAAAAGATGACCTTGTAAAAAATTAAAACCAATAAAAAAGACTGAAATAAAGCTTTTTCCTAGACAAATTCTTTAATTAATATTAGATTATGTCAAATTAACACCAGTTTAGAAGTCTCCGTGCACTTCAAGGTTGTGTATAATTCATTATTTACGTATGTCACAAAATCATCAAAATACGTTTTTAGCGTCTCCTGTAAAATTTGATATGTGTGGGTTACGTCCTTTTTCCTTTCCACAGTCGATATAGTATCTAATATCCAGGTGAAAGAAAATATCAATTATTACAACTTTTGGCACTAAATCTTTTACGGAAAAGTGATTTTAAAAAATAATAAACGATACGGCGAGTGGTAAAACAGCAAGGCCGCCTTTGCCATTAAAATATTGTATTTTATTAGAAACTCACGTTTACCAGAAACAAAATATTTATTAGTAAATTATGCGAGTAAAAAAAAATTGATATTATTTAAAGCCGACAATACCGAAAACGAAAAAAGAAATTAAGCCTATTACAAAGTTGTTCTTGTTTCCATCTGAACAAGCAGCTGGAAAATTTGCCAAATCGTCATAATATATGTGCATTAAGTATAAATTGTTATTTTTAAATCATATTGAAATATATATCTCTTGCGGGGACATGCGGAGCAGTGGCGGATTAAGCACTTCGGAGGCCCCAGGCGCAATATAATTCGAAAGTCCTGTTAGATATTTTTTGGATAAGTCCTAAAATTGTACGTAATATATATTTTTATTGAGATCACAATCGTGCGCTTATATAAGCCTTATGGGATAATCAGCCACTGATGCGGAAGAAAATTGAAGTAAAACTCGAAAGGCAAGCATTATGACTCCCCAGATTCTTAAATGTGTAGAAAGTAAATTAAAATTGATTTCTCGATAAATATAAGGATTTTAATTCAAATATGTGAACTTCTGTGAAGTGTCCATTCACTCATTACGAACTCACAAAATTTTAGTAAAGCGTTTCTCCGCAATAGTGTGAAAATATCGACCCGTAATTGGAAGAAAAACGATAATTCATAAATTTTACAGGAATGGTTGGGTTGTAATCATAACAGAAGTTTTTATTAACTTCCTTTAGTAACTGGTTCGTAAAATAATTCTTTAAAAGCGCTTAGTAATATTTGGTCAATTAAAATTCCTTTTTGCGAGCTTGTTACGAGAGAGACAGTTAAGAAAACATTATCGTGTGAAATTTAAGAATTTTCTCTTACACTATTCTGTCGATTACGGGTCGATATGTTCAAAAAATATTAATTGTTTTATTCGTCAACAAATACTGAAAAGATTAAAAATAATCCGATGTAACTCCCTGAACCATCTCAGCGAAGATAGTAGCCAAGATTCAATGCGATTGTCGCCAACTAGGGGTATCTAATCTCGGACCCTTTTTGTGACCAAACAATTGCATGTCAATTTCAAAAATCCAGAAGTTTGCGGATTTGCCAAAAATAACAGCGCGACATCTTTTTTTAGCCCTTCCGTGTTTCATTTTCTCAATCCCGAAATCCCGGGATTGGTTAATACTGTCGCGATCCCGGGATTTCGGGATCACAGAATTGGACGGAATCCCGGGATTGGATACCTTCATGCCAGCGACAAAATTAATCGTCTTCTACTTTTATAATTGAAGTGCATGGCCGATTTTTACTCATCTTTTTTATGAACGTTGTCGTTTATAATACAATAGTTCAATAAGTGCAATAAAAAATATCGAGACATTTTATTTCATCTAAAATTCGTTAAAGAAATTTCATTATGGTCCCACTTTTGATTCATAGACAAAACGATAATTTGCCCCCGAACCAGAAGAGATTTCTCGTGCCTGACTTACACCAGCAGTCACCGTAGAATGAAGAATCCTATATCGACTGTGGAAACGAAAAAGGACGTAGCCCACAGTTTTTTCAAAACAGGCTTTTTTCGATAATCACAATGTATCAAACTTGATACACGTTATATCAAAAAGATGCAAGCTACAAATGCCGAATTAGTACCTAAATTTAGCATTTAAGTTTAAAAAAGATGACCTTGCGAAAAATTAAAACCAAGAAAAAAGACTGAAATAAAGGTTTTTCCTCGTCAATTTCATTAATTAATATTAGATTATGTAAATTAAACACGAGTTTAGAAGTCTCCGTGCACTTCAAGGTTGTGTATAATTAATAATTTGCATATGGCCCAAAATCATCAAAGCACGTTTTTTGCACCTCCTGTAAAATTTGATGTGTGGGCTACGTCCTTTTTCCTTTCCACAGTCGATATGAATCCAGCATTCACTGTGAAGGTTGGTGCGAACCGTCGAATATCTTGACATGACCTTGCAGGCGGAGAAATGTGCTTCCTTGTTCATTACATTACATGGATGATTATAGATATGCGAGTTTTTTTTCGTCCTATATATAATATAATATCCGTCAACAATCTGTCAATATTATTAAAAATGGTTTTGCTGCAAAACATTTAACCATGAGTATGTGGATTGTAAATAATTAAAATTAATTTGTGAACAAGTCAAACATGTTATATAAGATTTCGATTTTTCAGGAGAGCGTTTTGTTTTATTTTTGTTATTTGCTACCGAAAGGAGAAAGAAGTGTGTCAAATTGTAGAATCGAGTAAAAAATACTCCGACAATCTAATACAGCGATACTCAATCAGCGGCCCATTATGATTTTTTGTGAGGTCAAAAAATAATCATAGATGATTTTTTAGACATCTGGTATTGTTTGCAAAAAAATATGTAAACGAATGAATATTCTAATTACATTTGTATTTTTGTGTAGTTAATTTTGTGTTAAGTCACTATATGATGTATAATATGTATGTATTTACGTATTACTATTAATATGCTGCGGCTCACGTAATGGAGCAAAAACCAGCATGCGATCCAGACGAAAAAGAGGTGCAGTATCGCTGCTCTAGTACAGTGTTTCTCAACCTTTTTGGGAGCGTGGCCCCTTTTGAGTGTCTTCATTTTTCTGTGGCGTCCATACCATTGTTTTGTCTTCCCATGAGAATTATAATTTCAAAAATCCACCTTTTTTATAGCTCTTCCGAGAATTTCGAATCTAGAATGCCAGTAATTTATTTTATTTATAGATTTTCAAAAAATGGCTGCGCGACGTCCGCCATTATGCTCTTCCCTGTACCGTTTTCTCAAAACCCGTGGCCCCCCTAAACTGTGCTGTGGCTCCCCAAAACAAAAATACACCTCTGTGGCCCCCTTAGAACACGCTGTGGCCCCCTGGGGGGATACATGGCCCACCGTTGAGAAACCCTGCTCTAGTACATAGTAACATAGTATCATTTCACACAATCAATGTGATGAATAGATATATATTTTTTCAATATAAAGCTTTGACGTACTAATAACTCTAGTCGAACGAGGATGTGAATCCTTCAAATTATTAATATATTGTAAAAATCGTATTTTTTTAATCTTTGAAAGAAAGTCTGGTGAAACAATAAATACTACTTATTTATTGAATATTTAAATTAATTTTAACAGAATCTAGCCTCTTATTTATTTTTATGCTAATTTAAGGAAAGTTGAAAAGATTATTGGATGTACGTACAAACACACACAAATTAATTTATTACAAAATGTTTTAATCATAGAGTATAGATAGAGGAATCGTAACGGAAGTGATAGCAATACTTTATACGCATGATTTTGCATTTCAACCCCGGGATCCCGTTCAATTTTGTGATCCCGAAATCCCGGGATTGATATGGTCGAGATCCCAGGAATTTGGGATTGGGAATCTTTTAGCAAATCCCGAAAATTTATTGGAAGAGCTAAAAAAAATGTTGGTATTTTGGACAAATCGATAAATTCCTGGGTTTTTAAATTTTTAAATACTCGGAAGAGCTAAAAAAAACGAGTCACGCTGATATTTTGGGGAAATCGGCAAATTCCTGGGTTTTTGAAATTAGAAATGAAATAATGAAAAACTCCGACACCAAAACTTTTCTCAAACTCTACACGACTTCATGTTGAGTGTCCAATCCCGGAATTGAAAATTAGTCAATCCCGAAATCCCGGGATCACAAAAAAGCTCCGGGATTGGATACTCCGAATAGGAGTATATCCAGAAGGTAGCCCATACAAATTATATAGAGCCAACAATATTCTCAGATCAAATTAGTATCTGCAATTTCTGATTTATATATTATCTACGTCAGCTTCAGTATCCACAGTAGAACATTTTTAGCCATTTACATTAACAAGTTTACGGTAAATTGCATATTGTTACATATTATAAGTGTATTAAGTAACAATCGATTTCTTATTTATGTATTGCATATAATTGAGTGATAAAAAAATCACCTTTTTCCCAGAACACCGGGAATTACTTAGAGATTAAGCGAGCCCCTTGTTAGCGCATTGGCAGCCCACTGAATATATTCATACGTGATAAGAGGTCACGGAGAAAGACGAGAATAAAAATAATCAAACAAAACGAAAATGCGAAAAACGACATATTTCAAAAATGTGTTACTTCGGTTTATTAACGAACGTCGACGAAATCTTAATAAAATAAGACTCATTTTCGTTATATATGACCCTTTGACTTATCCAACCTTGGATATTGAACTAAAATTATATAATATTTCCTTACATTTTAATAGGGCCGTTATGAGTTAGCAACAAAAAAATATTTAATAATCAACATTCTGCATGTGGACAGGTTTTTAACAAATCATAAATCAATTACAAGATATTGAATTCTTGTAAAAAAAAACATTCTTTATGGTGGGAACATAGTTAGGTGAAAGAGAATTTGTTTAAAATATACATTAATAATAAATAATCAATATAAAGGTGACGAGTTTCTAAAATATTCGTATTTCAAAAGAAAACTTTTTCTTCGAAAGGCAAAAAAATCTAAAATAGGAAACGACAATAATTAATCACAAAACGGAAAGGATGTAAAATTTGGAAAATATCCAGTGTTTATAATGTTGCAAAATATTTATGAAGCATGGAATATATAATTTAATTTTGTGAAAGTAAAAGAAGAATTAGACAACAAAAAAACGTACCGGATGAGCAGAACACCACGAACTGGCAATAGAGTACTTAACTGGAAGGGAAATAAGAACTTATCCCGTATTCAGTACCAGCGGTGGGCTGCCAATACGTTAACAGGGGGCTCACTTATTCTAAAAGCTATTCGTGTTGGTTTGGAGAAAGGGCGGAATTTCTATTACTCGTATATTTTGTTTACATCCAAGTCCGCTCCTAATGTAGAGCATATAGTCTCCTAATGAAGGTATCTCAACAGAAGTTTTTTTTCTACGAGAACTGTTTGTTACTCAGTCGCTAAACCTCACTTTTTTTTCAAAGTGAGTAGTAGGGAAAGAAGGTTAAGGCTAGGACAGGACTAGTGATTATTAAAGGATCAGAAGGATGGGACGATGGGAGGAGAGTAAATGATGTGAATTGACATCACAAACACGCAGTCTTCGATCACAACATTGAATTGAATAATTCTCAAATTCACTGTGATCTTACAGGGAATCGAGCCCAGACCTGTGTGATCGGTAGAGCAAGCTCTAACCAACTACAAAATGATTATTATAGAAATTAAATGCTACTTTATTTACTTATGTAACAATACACCCAGGGGTGGGCTGGAGGGGGCTCGGAGGGGCTCGCGCGATCCCCTTGTTAAATTTTACCAATACCAGCGAGCCCCTTGTTAATTTTAGAAAAAAATATTATTATTATCAAAAGTCATAACTGCAATTTCTAATATACTTATTATCTACAACAGTTTCAGTATACACAGTGGTACATTTTTAGCCATTTATATTGATTTGTTTAAGGTAAATTGGATATAATTACATATAATATTATAAGTGTATTAAGTAACAATCGATTGCTTATTTAAGTTTTGCATATAATTGCATAGAAGTGTTTAAAAAAATACTCCTTTCCCGGAACACTAAAAATTGCTTGGAGATTAAGCGAGCCCCTTGTTAATTTATTGGCAGCCCACCGCTGAATACACCATATACCATAAAATGATACATATTAATAGCTGGTAAATGTACCTTTTCGGATTGCAAGAGTGAAGAGTTTCAAGATTGACTCGGAATTAAGTAGGCATTATTTTTTTCGCTCCAATTCCATGTATTAAACGTTATATTATTAACTCATCCGTCGTAGATAATAATATTATATTTGTCATAAATTTGCAATAAGATACTATTTCCAAATAAGAATATTGATCTTTCTTAAGTTAACAAGGGACTCGTGCAAGCCACTCAAACAGACCGCCTCTTGCTCAGTATCCATTGTATCAATACATACACAAGGAAGCCAAAGGATTTTCATCACAGGCTTAAAAAAGTCAGCATAAAACAACTGCATGAAACGTAAAAATGCACCATATTATTTGATAATAACGTCAATTACTAATCAACCCGAGTAACCAGATATGACACGTGTCATTCACAATGGCACAAAAAGCGGTATATACAAGGTTATCGAAATAAATTAGTTAGTATGCTTTATATAATATTATTAAAGACACGTGTTCACGCCTTTCTCTGTGTGTATTTGTTATTGAAAATCTAAACATGAATAATCCATCTTGGTATATATTATGATAACATGCATGATAAGTAATTTCAATCGAATTTTGAAATTACACTAGCTATTTATTATCCGGATTCGACCGAGATAGATTCAAATTCATTCGTTATTCATATTCATACTACGTCCAAAATTTTTACTGAAATATGGCATCTTACGACAGACGCAGACACGTTTAGTGTAATGCATAGTTACCTAATCTTTTGAGCCCGTGGCTCCCCATACTCGAACTAATTAGTTTTTCGAGACTTGGGACCACGTTCCTTCTAATCACTCATTCCGGGTTGGCGCGCACTTCAAGACAACTATTCAATTAATATGTGATTGGCCCGCGCAGCTTACCTCAGGAGCATTCATTGCTCGGGACACAATTATCGGCATCCTCAGAATATTCAGAATCTGGGATTTCAGGATCCCAGGATGAAAGACTGTTTGTTGAACATTTCTTTTTTTTTGTTGTTTTCTGTGGATTCAAAAAATATAAAAAAAGCACATTTCTCTGCGAATCACCGAAATTCAATCGCGGACTATCACTTTCCGACCGCTGGCTTATTCAACATGACACCACCCTCAAAATATAAGCATACTGTAAGTATTCGATCTCAGTGGGCTAGTTGTCTAAAAGTCTTACCCCTGCGATCAGGTGAGTATTAGTTAAAGTTTCGCAAAGTAAATTGAATCTGGATTTTAAAATTAATAATTTGAAATCTTTAACATAGGTTTTCGTGGTGGTGCAGTTTAATGTGCTGCAGTTTTTTTACAACTTAAGTTGGTATTAAAATAGGTCGGAATGTACCGTGACCTCTTCTGAATTTATGCTGTCTACTCAAATATGATAAATGTTTTATCAATCGCAATAAACATCGGCTGTAGAAAGGCAAAAAGACGTAACCTACAGTTTTCTTTTGAAACAGCCTTTTTTGATATGTACATATATGTGTACTAAGTTGTTCTACGTTACATAAAGCTGCGAATGCCGAATTAGTATGTATTTAAATTTAGCTTTTAAGTTTAAAAAAAGAAGAGCTTGTGAAAATTGCAACCATGAAAAAGGACTTACACAAAAGTTTTTTTATAAAAACAATTTATATAATTAATATAAGATAAAGTAAATAAGACAATAGTTTATAAGTCTTTGTCCAATTTAAGGTTGGGTATATTTAATATTATTTTAACTTAGGATCAAAATCATCAAAAAATGTGTTTTGAGCCAATTGTTAAATTCGTTATGTGTAGATTACGTCCGTTTTTCTTCTTACAAAAGTCGAATTATACTTGATACATTGATACATAATACTGAATACAATAACTGAAGCTTAACTGACGTGTACATATCGACTGTGGAAAGGAAAAATAACGTACCCAACATTTTTGTCAAAACAGCTTTTTTCGTAATCACAATTTATACAACTTGATACACGTTATATCAAAAGGATGTAAGCTACAAATATCGAATTAGTATCTAAATTTAGCTTTTCAGTTTGAAATAAGATGAGCTTGTGAATATCTAAACCAAGAAAAAAGACTGAAAAATTCGTTTTTCCTAGACAATTTCTTTAATTAATATTAGATTATGTCAATTAAACACCAGATTAGAAGTCTCAGCCCACTTCCAGGTTGTGTATATTTCATAATTTGCATATGGCCCAAAATCATTAAAACACGTTTTTTGTTCCTCCTGTTAACTTTGCTATGTGTGGGTTACGTCCTTTTTCCATTCCATATATAAATGGATACCTGTGTTAACATTATAATAAAAAAACTACTATTTCGCTAAATCTATTCCACGAAAACAACTAATCCTGCATTTATTATTTAATCAACTAGAAAAAAAATCGACAGATTACTTGAACACAAATAAATAAATCGGTGTGTACTGCATATTAACAGAGAGATTAGAATTATCTCCACGGATTTTTCTGCATGTTAACAAGATAATGGTAATCAGTCATATAAATCAGTTTTATAAAGCAAAACAAATTTCTTAGCTGGCTGGCAACCCTGGTTCAGGAAATAGAAAAATAATCAACGGACTTCGTTCGACAGCTGATACCAATTAGAATGGTTTAAATAGTTCATTAAGAGCGTTATCATCTAGAACAGTGGTGGGGAACCCGCGGCCTTTTGGCTAGTCTGGTGTGGCCTTTTGAATAGATCGGCCAATTCTGTTATTAAAGATCCCGCGCTGGTAATTTGGGCAAATCCGTAAATTCTTGTGAATTTGGATTTCAATTCAAAAAATCTTTTAATAAAACCGGCCAAAGATTTCCTACTGTCAATATTTTTTACTGCGGCCTTTTTTCTATTTTTTAAATTGTTAAAAAAGTAAAGTTGGCATTACAGCTGTAATGCCAATGCTCCAAATTTTTTTAAGTTGAAAGATCGTACGAGAAAAAACTCGATGAGAATTTTTAGTAATGTAAGTCACTCAAAATAAACTCAAGGTGAACTGACATCACAAACACCCATGTCTTAGGTCTCAAATTTAAATTGAAAAATCTAAATTTTACATTGACCTTACCCGGAATCGAACCCAGACCCACGTGGTCGGTAGAGCAAGCACTAACCAACTAGACCACAGCGGGCGAAAACAAATGTTGAATCAGATATGTAAATGAATGTGGCCTTTAACTCTCGCAGCTCGGAGACTAGAAAAATACTTCTCTGCCGATGGGGATCGTTTAGGGACCCCAGTGGTTTCCTCATTATTGGCCTTATTCTTATGAATTTCAAAAAAAAAATAGTCTAAGGGCTTTAAAATATCTCTGCATAATCCTTATACATTTTTTTTTATAAAAATCCGTGGTTTTTTAATAAATAATCATATTTTAAGTTGCGCGTAAAAACGACGTCATCCCAGCACACATATAGAATTGCAACTGACGCGTTTAGCCCAGCTATCTTACGAACGATCGCTTATCGCGTTATCGCGTATTTATATAAACTACAAAAGGTCCAAAAAACTATGATATAAGAATACCTTAATTATAAACATTGTATCACCCATATTAAAATAGATATTTAAGAAAATATGGGTATTGGGGTCGCATTTCTTGAGCTTAGAACCGGAAAAGTTAGAAAAGAAAAGGTCCCCCATCCCTGATGTAGAACATTATCGAACACATTTAATTTCAATAATAAATAACACAAAACATATGTGATGTTAATACACGATAGCAACGAAACCGATTAATCACTAATAATAAGTGTGACTGTCGTATTATCTCGATTTGATATTCAACGTCCTGAATTCAAATTTAAAAAAAGACATCGCTTAATTGTACATATTAACATTATAAGTTTTACTGTTTATTCATAGTGGAATATCATAAGAAGATTAACAAGCCGTTTTCATTGGTTCGGTGGTAAAACAGAAAAGAGAAAAATTAATATAACGTACAATATTTTTGTCGTTTTAATTTATAAATTTAACAACAGGTTTTATAGAAGATAAATATAATCAATAATATATATAATATTCAGGAATTGAAACACGTTAAGAAGATTTTTTTTTCTAATTTTATTTAATACTTGTAAACCAGTATAATATGTTTAAATTTACTATGATGCAAACATGCATTGAAGAACGAATTACAATATTTAAATAAAAAATATTTCTACAGCATGATACAACAAAAGTCAATAAATATGTACGTGTCGTATCCATATAAAAAACAATTCAAAAGAAATACATATATGTATTCACAAACATCCATATCTTAATTTGCGGTAGATAGATTTCGTAAAATTTCGCTAATGTCAAATTCAAGTAAATCGATGCATATAATGCATACAAAATTGGGTAAAAGACTACCTGAACGTCGAATATTATTTGACGTTTAATCCAATGCGGGTGTCGTGTCAGCGCTGCCAATAGAAATGTGCAAGAAGTGGACCGATTATAATAACAAGTACTTTTCAAGAAGAAATACTTCGACATATAATGTCATGGTACAGAAATTGTTTCGTTTATTCCACGTATTGAGGGTGGAATATACACGCATTCGTTTGTGGTTCACCAAGATAAATTTGTGGATCCAAACGATAATGAATTACATACGCAAAACGTTGTGGATATGTGGATGCGAGCGAAACGAAAGCTGAAACGCAAATTTGGCAAAAGTAGGGGATTATTCGCGTCCTATTTGGACGAATTTGTGTTTAGTAATTCGTTTCGTTACTCAGGCAGTGTTTTTTTTTGAGTATTTCTGAGAGTAATCAGAGAGAATTACATTCTTTTTTTTTTCAACCATGTACGCTCCCAATGTGGAGCATATGGACTCCTAATGGAGTTTATCTCAACAGATGTGTTTCTACGAGAACTACTTGTTACTCAGTTGCTCAACCTCTCTTTTACTAAAGAGAGTAGAAATAGAAGGATAGGGCTATGACAGGAATAGTAGTTAGCTAATCGCTCTCGATACGCCCCGTTTATAGGATAGGATGGGTGAAAGGGGGAATTCAAGACATCACAAACATCCACGCCTTCGAACTGAGATTCATAAATCGAAATTGAGCCGCCTGTGTGGTCGAGTGGTCAACGTCGTTGGCATCGGTTACGGAGGTCCCGGGTTCGAATCCTGGTACGGACAGTTTTATAAATTGATTTTTTTTACATTATTTAGGTATGTATAACAAATAAAAATAATAATTGACGAGCGACTTATGTTTTTGTATTGGCAGCACTGACACGACGGCCATTTTGGATTAGACGTCAAATAATATTCGACGTCCAGATAGTCTTTTATCCAAAATTGGGAGATAGGTTAGAAAACAATCGCGTACATTACAATAGAAATTTTTAATATGTTGAGAAAGCTATTAAATATAAGCCCCTGAGAAGTGAAGTCAGTTAAGTGGTATTTTAGGGAAACACGTGTTATTTGCGTTATTATATTCTACGTGTCTTAAAGCATAATAAAAGTGAAGTGAGTCTGTATAGTAATAATAAAAATATGTAATCTACAAAAAGATTAAAATTGTACTTAAAAGTCCAATAGGAAAGTTTCAACATTTTGCTACTTGGCTCACTTTACTTCTCAATGGATCATATTATGATCTCATATGTTATCATCATTTACCAAAATTTTTTATGAAACATGTATTTAAACATTCCCCATTATATAAAATGATTAACGTATGTTAATCAAATAATATCAAAATTAAACAAAAATGATCAAATCTGGATTATACAGTTGTAGTACTACGGTAGCGTAAGCATTGTGTGTGTGTGTGTGTAAAATATACAGTACTAGATTAATTGGGTTATAAGTTCTAAAAAATCATTGGGTCGTGTCGAACGATGCAAGTTGCACTGCAAAATTATGGTTAAATTAACTGTTGCCGCAAAATTGTTGTGCAATTACACCGTTTTCAACTCTCCTATTTCTAAAGCGATGTGGTATCATAAACCTTTTTGAATAAACTTATAAACAGCAACAGCAACAACTTCTACCAGAACAGTGACGATATATCAACACAGGAATGTTTGAATAAAACTAGAATTGAATTCGAAATTTTGCTAGGTCTATTATAGCTATTTAAGATATTGACAAGATCGATTTATTTTTGTAAATTATCGCAGTTCATATTCCAAAACACAATATTTTTATATCAACACTTTATTGAGAAATTTACAGCCTCGTAAAGTGTTAACTCATAACTGCCACGAGTACAACGCAAACCTTGCCAACATGGAGGAGACTGGTGCTGGACATTACACAAAATCAAATCCGTCGAAAGAGATAAAGAAGGGCTAAAAGTGCTAGTGGGTTCCATTCAACGAGATTTTTTTATTTCGTTTCAAACGTTTGCTACAATTGGTGTAAGTGCGAGTTGTGACATATAATGAATACAAATTTCAAGATTTACTCTATTAATTTTTCACCGGTAGACCATTTGTTGAATTTGAAAATGATTAAATAAGTGGACTAAAGCAAACAAGAAATTTGTGCAAGGTAAAAAAAAGATTAGTCAAAAGGAAGGATATACAATTTTCTATTAATCATCAATCAATTATCTGGCTACAACCAACCTGCTGAAAGTTACACTTAACAGATTTAAAAAAAAAACAAATCTTACGCAGATGCAATTTAATTTTCTTCAGTGTATTATATATATGGCAATCAAATACAAAGATTTTTTCTTTCTGAATCCTTTATTTTTATTTTTATTAAATAAACAAAAAAAGTTTTCGATTACATGTCCAAAAACAGTCACATATAGCCGCAGTCTCCTCTACATAAAATGTATTGAATTATTGTTTTTTAAGACACACGAGTAACAAGTCTCATAAATACTAAGCAAATGTGTTGAGGAGATTGTTAATTACCTTATCATTATAGAAAAACGATTAAAAATTAATTTATCTTCACAATAATACGTTACTTGTAACACCCTTTTTAAGTGTGTTGTGCATCACAATCACGGCATAAAAATACTATACGTATTTGCTATTATATTGACACATTATACGACTACAAAAAAACGAGGTTTCATAAGCTAAAAGATCTAACGAAATATAAAATTATTAGAAATAGCGGAGCGAGGCTATCTCGGTAGGAAGGACAGGATATTAAGTACATGCGGTGGTATACAATTTGCATGAATATATCGACTGTGGAAAGAAAAAAGGACGTAAGCCACACATGTCAAATATTACAGGAGGCGCAAAAAACGTATTTTGATGATTTTGGGCCATATGCAAAATATGAATTATACACAACCTTGAAGTGCACGGAGACTTCTAAACAGGAGTTTAATTGACATAATAAATATTAATTGAAGAAATTGTTTGGGAAAAACCTTTATTTCAGTATTTTTTCTTTTCAAACATAAAAGTTAAATTTAG
Source organism: Himalopsyche anomala (assembly GCA_031772345.1). Classification (NCBI taxonomy): domain Eukaryota; kingdom Metazoa; phylum Arthropoda; class Insecta; order Trichoptera; family Rhyacophilidae; genus Himalopsyche; species Himalopsyche anomala. Next base: position 33,699,266 of record CM062823.1, read on the forward strand.
ATACTAATTCGGCATTTGCAGCTTGCATCCTTTTGATAGAACGTGTATCAAGTTTGATACATTGTGATTATCGAAAAAAACCTGTTTTGAAAGAACTGTGAGTTACGTCCTTTTTCCTTTCCACAGTCGATATGTACAAATATATACTTATTTTTAAAGCCATGTCCGCTCCGAACGTGGACCAAATGGACTCCTAATGAGGTTTATATCAGCAGAATTAGTTATACGAGAACTGCTCGTTGCTCAAATGCTCAACCCCTCTTTTTCTTGAGAGAATAGGGATAGAAGGATGCGGCTAGGAAAGAACTAGTGGTTAACAAATCGCTCCCGCTACGACCCGTTTTAATTTAGATAGAATGTGTAGGTGGAAGAAATTCAAGACATCAGATACATCCATGCCTTTGAACAAAAATCCAGAAATCGATTGACAAGTCTATCTATAGCAAATTTATACTTTTTAACGTTAGCGACTTTGATAATGTGCTGTCAAACACTATAATGAATCGTGTTGCCGATTCGGTCGGCGCTTCGTATCGCACGTTACGCACCGCTTGATTTTTTACGGTAGTAAGTAATTTGTTGGGAAATATACTGCCTGTTTGAGCACATAAGGAAAGTTCCTTCAACCATTCAACGGTGCAAGCTTAGATTACTTACTATCGAGTTTCTGAGAGAGTACACATAATAATTGTCTATGTAATCACGAAAACAGTTCTGAACAAAGGACAAAACACACATAAAATATCATTATGTGTAAGTAGAATGTAGAGTGCAGATAAAATTAATATTTCGGTTTAACGCTACTCAGGTTTCATCCGCTCGATTGCAGGGTAGTATTTAAATACTATCCATAATAGGAAATCTTTCAAACATTAATTTGTGAAGCCGTCTCTAGAAGCAAGTTGAAAGAACGAATAACATTAAATTTGATAACGTTGTCATTCCACTTGTTGAGCTACAAAATATGACACGTGTTTCGCCTCTTTGCGAATTTCATCAGATAAAACAGGGTTTCCCAAACTATGTTCCGCGGAACACTGGTGTTCCACAGAACCTGAATAGGTGTTCTGCTAACACCCACGTAACATAAAAACCACTATTTTTCAATGTTTTCCAAAAACTATCAATTATGATTCCTTGGTTTGGAATCCATTTTCCGTAACAGCAAATCAACATGCTTAATTCAGCGCAAGTGGTTATGAATATCTGACTGATTTCTAAATGTCATTAAATTCTTTCTTGGCGAGTTTGTCAGAAGAATCCTCCAATGTGTAGAAACAAGCTATTATTGTTTTACTTCCGTTATATACAACTTATTTATGCGAAGCAGGTTTTCCTTTTTATGCTGCAACGAAGTAGAGGTGCGGGGACCATTTAAAATTAAGAAGTGTTTTATTAACATTTTGTTTGTATTTATACTATTATGAACTACACGACCTAAAAAATAAGCCAAGTGTTCCGTTAAAATTCCCGGATTTACGAAGTGTTCCATTACAGAAAAAGTTTGGGAAACCCTGAGATAAAACATACGAATAAACTAAAAATTGATTTTATTTCTGAGGTTATAAATTACAAAATTAAAGTCGGCGATTTACTGGACGCAGGGACGGAGTAATATACAAATAGTAATAGTACTAATTACAAATTAATTACTTCCATTAGGTAGGGTAAATACCAATGGAAATCAATTCAACAGTGGACATCTGCCTATCTCATTTAATGCTAGCCAAAGATAAAACACATACCACAAGTCGAATAAAAAACTTACCAAATTTAATTTTATATATTAAAAATGAACTTCCACAAAGTTAGAGACGAATCCATCGAAAAAGATCTCCATTCTTAAATCCATGTTTCGATCTTTTCCCTAACCCTTCAGCAATTGACTTTTAACGGTTCTTTTAAAAACAATATCTGTCGAGATGAGTAGTTTTTGAAACGACGTTGGATCGTTTGGACCCCTAATGTGTTTTATCTCTAGAAAGATTTTTTTTAATCAGTTACTCTACCTGTCTTTTTTAACCACTCTAAAGCTAACGACCCACCGGTGTGTCGCATACCTACTAAACACACACGCTACCCACCAGTGTGTTGTCATTATTACGACGTCAATAAATATATTTGTTGTTATAAGAGTTTGAATCATTGAAAAAGGGTCCGACATATCTTAAGGACTCACAAAATGAATATTAAGTTTTCCTTTATTAGTTTTTAGAAAATTGCCAGGACAAAAAACGTCATTTTTTTCTAGCTGTTAACGGGTTAAAGAGAGTAAGAAAATAAAGCTAGGGCTGGGGCAGGATAAGTAAATAGCTAAAATCTCACGCTACGCCTTTTATGAATGAAATACAAGGGTCAGGAATAAGACGTCACAGAGACCCATGCCTTCAAACGTAAATCCATTAATCGATTGAAATTATTAATTGATCCACATACTTCACATTAGGAACGGACATGGTTTAAAAAATATATGTACAAATACTACACGCAAATATTACGTTCGGTGAAGTAAGACATCTATCCGTAATATCAAAATATTTTATCTAGGTGCACGCGCTGATTTTTTCTACGAAGCGTAACAAGGTCATAGCAATAAAAATTATTTAGATACGTTCTCGAAAATTACAGACCATAGACAAAATAATTAAACGTTTTTCGTTCATTACATCATTATTTATGTATTGCCTAACACGTTGGCCGTGTCAAGAGTACGTAGCTTTCATTGGGGTTATTTATCGATATGAACATAATATAATATATTGCAAGAAGGATATCAGTGAACATTAAATGCCGTAACATATAATTTTAACCAAGCGGACACCGGTGTTCGGAACATATGCAAACGAACACGGATGTCCAAGACATTTAAAAAATCAAATACAGGCGGACCTCCACTTTCGCACACAATTGTTTCCTGAAAATGTGTGCGAATGTTGAATGTTCGAAAGTAGAGGGATGTAAAAAAAACACCAAAAATTGTACTTTAAAAATTTTATTTATCAAAATTTACTTCTGTATTTGATATAAAATATATTTTTTTAATAAACTTGTCGAGAGTTAGTTGTGTTTTACTCTTTTTTTTTTCTTCATAGAGAGTTCTGTAACATGCAGTGCCTTTATGGATCGCCCTATGCACTTGAGAGTTGCGTTCTCCATTGGGATCAAATTCTTCCATGATATTCAAAATTGTATCGAGATGAATAAAAGCTTCGTTTATATTTTGTATTGTTAAAGTCTTGATGATTTTTCTGGCTCTTCTCCTCACTTTCATTTGTGCGAAATAGCGAATTGTGCGAATGTAGAGGTCCGCCTGTACTTGGTATTCTAATAGAATATAAGCAATACTTTGATGAATATGTGTAGTGCTATCTATACTGAGTCAATATAGGTTTTTAAAATATCGAATTCGAGTGTATATTAGGCAAAATTATTTTTTTCGAAAACACGCAGTATCTCTGGGACATATTAATGATTTATTTGCGCGGTATTCAAGCTGTTAAATACTGGTGCCTCTCGGGATATACACAGTTGTGGGTAGGGCTTCCAAACCGGTTTAAACCGAAACCGGTTAACCGGTTTTTCGGGTGTTTTCAAAAAAACCGAAAACCGGTTTATTTTGGGCGGTTAACCGGTTTAATAAAAAAATCTTTTTCCGCTTTGAACACCACGAGATTTTATTTAACTATTCATTAAAGAGTATAAATATTTTAAAATGTTGTATATAATAATAGTATTATAAGTAGTACAATATAATAAAGTATTTTACTGTTCAATTGTCTAATTTCTGTGACATATTAATAAACAACTATGTAGTCGAATTCATGGACAACTATTACATGATTTCAATCAATTATCTGTAATACTAAAGAATTCTCAAAATATCAATGATAAATAATACATGTGAACCTTATTGAACCAAAATATACGTTCATCATTTATCTTTTAAATGAAAAAATATCCGACTGAAAACTTGTACTGTTCCAAGCATTTTAAATTTTAGTAAACAAAAATTTATAATGCATTTTTTTCACGTATTCATTTGATCTTTATTAGTCGATTTTTTATAATTATTAAACAATTTATATTGGATATGGAAACTTAAATATTGTATAATATAGATTTGCTATTATTCCAGAAAGTAGTAAGTACCTGAACTTAAAAGATGGCAATTTATATTCACTTTTTTTGCAACATTAATACATAAAAGGTTAAGTGACCAAGCATGTGTTATTATATCTTTCAAGTTATTAAAAAAATTAAATATTAAATTCGTTTTATTTTTATTTTCTAACAATCGGTGCCAAAAATCATCGGCTACTTTTAAGGGGTCGGTGTCTTTCCAATATGCACATGTGGTGAACAAAAATAATAATAAAGACGAGCAAAAAGGTATTCGAAGTGTTATACAATTGAACATTAGCTGAATATGCGTTACATTTATTTTAAACAATTATTTCAAAATGTAACAATGTTAGGCATACAATCGTAAAGACTCGAATGCATGTTTGCGCATAGTGAAAATTGGTAGTTCTAATTTTATGCACTTATTGACTGTTTTTTAAGTAATCAAAAAACCTTTTTTTTGAAACATTGGTTAGTGTGGTACTAAAATTGGTTTTTTGAAAATAAATCCGGTTACCCGGTTTATTTATTTGAAAAAACCGAAAACCGGTTAGTTTAAATGCTCGGTTAATTGGAAGCCCTAGTTGTGGGGTGTAGGGGGTTCAGCGGGGAGCCCTTAGTTAAATTTGACTTTAACCGACGAGCCCTTTAAGAAAAAAATAAACACACTATTCTCAGATCAAGTCGATATAGGGCGATTGTCCAGTATTATATTGTTCTAGTAGTCAGCCAGTTAAGGAACGGGTGGTTTTTCGAAAGATATATTGGATTAACGAATATTTGTTTTTTTTCACTGGTATTTTATAAAACAGGTACCAAATAATATAATCAAGAGAAAATAAAAACGGATAATATCGTTGCACACATAAAATAAAACGGTTTTAAAAAAAATGGTAAAAAATCCAGTACTCGGCCACCAAAAATCAGTAGTTAGCCTTTCATATGCATTAAGTTTTAGAAGTCAGTTTAGTACAAATATACATCTTTAAGTGGTTAACTAGCGACACATATTTAAACAATTCTGTTTTTTTCAGTGTCACCACTTTTATTCATGGTTAAGCTAAAAGGCTGACTACAGGACACGGCTTACTATAGGAACAGTCACCCTATGCACAATATCTAACTGCAATTTAATTTAATAAATTTTGGCAACCCACTTATTAACTAAGTGTCAGTTCAAGTATGTGCAGTTGAACGCCTGAAGATACCGAAAGACGAAACCCGGGTCGTTAGTGACAAAACTTGTGTGATTGTACACAATTTTAACGATTCAAATTTACTACTTAATTTTAAAATCATCTAGTAATTAATAATGTACATAAACCCTGATAAAAGATAACCTGGATACAAAGATATTAAGTATTACTGAAACACTACTTTTAATAAAAATATTATGTTTTTTGACAAATAAAAATATACTTTATCATTGGCAAAGAGTTGTTGGCTAAAAACATGTTGGGCACTGCTGTAAAAAATCAATCAATTTTATCTAAGTTTTTGCATGACACAGTAATTAATTGAATTGCTTAATAAACTGAGGTTCTTATATTAAATTGTCCATAGATTATGTTGAAGAAAAAATATGAATGTGTGTAATAATTATATAAATTATATTCCATCGTTATCGTTTGAAATTATTAATAATTAGTTTAGCGAATTAATCGATTGTTTGTGTAAGTGCTTCACAAACTGAGTTACGCGGGTCCTGGGGGTGCGCGAAAATTTTCAGTTAATTTGCTTGAAAAAGAATTTAATGAAATAAGTATTTTAGACAAGGCGGCTGCAAGAATCTCCGTCTACTGCAAAAGAAGCCTTGGTAATATGTATTGCTTTTACTATTACATATCTATGTGAAACAGCATTTTCGTCTTTACTTTGACAAAAAAAATCACAGGGCATGCCTTTCTACTGGGACTAAGATTCCTTGCGAGTAAGCATTTCTGACATTGAACCAGATATTAATTTATCATGGAAAAAAATGCACCCGCATCTTTTTTAATTGTTTTTTTTTCACTTTTTTTTTTTAATTTAATTTCTTTTTTTGGGAAGCACTGGTTTATGTGACGAAAGCTACTTATATAATACTACGTTTGGTATGTATATCATAATATTATTCTTTATATCGTCGGCTTAGAATTGAAAGCTCTCCATAATACAAACAAAAACAACACTTGAAGTAAAAACTCAATTACAGTGAAAAATCAATATTATTCTCGCATACATGGTTTTGAGACTTTCCCGCATTCTACTTTTTTTGAGCAGCTGTTGTTTCAGAGTTCCATTGCACTCTATAAAAAAATCTTATGAACATAACACATGGTACGGGTGTAACAAAAAAATTAGATATTATTTGGTACAAGGTTTTAGCAAAACTTTTCCTGTGATGGAACACTTCGCAAATCGAATGAAACTATCGAGACACATTGTTTATTTTATAGAGTAGATATACATATTATTTATTGAATTATTATTTTTAAAACATAAAATAAGCGAAAGATGTTTTAAATGACTTCGATGATTTTGGGTCAATGATTGCAAATCCTCTTGAAGTCGAGCACAATATTAGAAAGTTGAATTTGTATATCTGGTGCGTCGTCTACCTTGTTCCCGGACTAAGATTTCGTTGGAGTAAAATTAGTTCAAGATGTAGTGGTTTTCGGAAGAAAAAATGTTTTAATTTCTTATAAAATCAAACTAATGATATAATAATATAATGTATAGATAAAAATTAATAATTTATAAATATTACTGTTATTTATGTTTTAGGGGTTCTTTTTGTCGCTCTAACCCTTGGTTGCGTCCACGCATTGGGTTCTACTGTATTTTTTTTCAAACCTTGACATATTTTGTATACACTATATATTTACGATTAATAAAATATTCACATTTAATACAATAAATAAAGAAAATAATCGGTACTTCGACCACTCAACCACAGACCACAGAGAGAGAATGTTTTATTAGTTTAATTCGTTAATGTTTTATTAGTTTAGCTCAGAAAACAAAGATTTTTATTTATTTATTATATATTTACTTGCGGTAAAGAGGAGTCAGCAGCCTGCTTCTAAGAAAAATGACACGTTAGTTGATAAAAAAAACAATGGTATCTAAATACCAATCTGTTTATATCTTCAAAAAAGACACTATTTTGTTATACTTATTCCAAATTTATTTATTTAATATGATCAAGACCAGTTTCGATCATGACGAGCATTTTCAACTGATAATATATCGACTGTGGAAAGGAAAAAGGACGTAACCCAAACATATCAAATTTTACAGGAGGCGCTAAAAACGTGTTTTGATGATTTTGTGACATATGCAAATTAAGAATGATACACAACCTTGAAGTGCACGGAGACTTCTAAACTGGTGTTTAATTGACATAATCTAATATTAATTAAAGAAGTTGTCCAAGAAAAATCTTTATTTCAGTCTTTTTTCTTAGTTTTCATTTTTTACAAGATCATCTTTTTCAGACATTATTTGGCATTTGCAGCTTGCATCCTTTTGATAGAAAGTGTATCAAGTTTGATACATTGTGATTATTGAAAAAAACCTGTTTTGAGAAACTGTGGGTTACGTCCTTTTTCTTTTCCACAGTCGATATACATATTCAGTAAAAATATTAATGGCGTAACAAACTATTGAAAGTATACATCCCCGATTAACCCGGGAGCAGTTTAAATTGTCTTTTGCTTAAATTTTATTAATGTGATTGTAATATTATGAATTATATTGTAAAAAATCTCAAAATTAGAAATATCTTTGAATTTATTGTTAGTGATGACTCTAACTTAGTTGTTCTTTTACCAGATTGCATTTTAATATAATTTATACGTGAGAGGCAATAAATATTTTAATTACAAATAGTTAATTTAATGTCACATTCATATTGTCCATCTTTATATGTCAATTCCTTTGATATTTATATAACCAATTGCCATCGCCATATTGAATAAATCATTGTGAAATCAGTACAAAAGAGTGTTTTATTTTTTTAATATAAAGCCTTCCACGAAGTATTAACAGTGATCACCTTAAAAGTTATTTGTATCCGATGATCTCCATGACATAAATATTAATACATAGTGAATTTTAATACCGACATCGGCATTGATAGAATAATTTAGGTTTAGGTTTAGTTAAACAAAAAATACGTCCAAGAAATTTTGATTTTTCGTACAGTTAACGTGTTATCTAATATAAACAAATGAATGTGTGTTTGTTCGTACTCTATGGGCTGCCAAGCCGCTGATCCGATTGCAATAAAACTTCGACATACTTTTTGCTTGCACTTCCGGGAAGATTATATGCATATTAAAATTAGCTTACTGTAGGTCTTATATATAAAAATCAATGTTTGTATGTCTGCCATACCGTTCATGCAACTTGCGCGAAGGTTATAGGCGTAGTAAAATTAAACTACAGTAGGTGACGCGTGTGTGTGAAAATGGACTTCAATAAACACAACTAACACACAAATACTGTCTTTCTTTGAGTAGCATTGCAACGCTTGCCAGGGAACGGTATAAAATAGAACACAGATATTTTCATATTTTATTTTAATGAGAAATTGATGAAACTAGAATTGTGACGTGAAAGATAATGAGCCGCTTAAAACTAGTTAAGAGCCACCGTTGTAGACATACGAATATTATGGATTTTTTCATTGCAATAAACAGTTGATTATTGAAGGACGTGCGGGGAAAAAAAGTTGGTAATTTCAATATTAAAATATTAGACGAGAGATTATTGCTGATGAGTACATATTCTTGTATCGATAAATTCCAGTAAACATAAAGGGCAACAACGAACCATAATTATATATTATACATACATTACATAAGAGCCAATTAATAGAGGATGAATCAACTGAATATAATTGTATGGGAAATCTTATAAGAGTTAGGCATTGTAGATTTATGTTATAGTTATTTTCAGTAATGTCAGTTTACTTTGTCGATTCCTTCCGACAAATAATTAGAATCGGCGGATTTTGAATGAAAAATATAATTTATAAATCTGAATTCTATATTTTTACTAACCCATTCCCATTATATATATATATATATATATTCCTAAAAACATTTACTATTTGACGAATTAGTCGAATTAACTCATTCTGATTTATTCGTTAAGTAAGTATGCATTTGATATTTCAACGCAGTAAATTTCAGATTTTTTTATAATGCAAAAAAATCCCCTCGTTGTGGGCAACGGGTTTACAGCTACTAACAACCCTGTGAATAAATAAATATAATATATTTTTTTATAATGTTCTTCGCCACTCTTTTTTATAATTATGCAATTTTTAATACGTTTTTATACGTTACAATTTTCATTTAATACAATCATTTGTATATAGTGGTACAATTAAGCATAATTAACTACAAAGTACAGTAAAACCCCCATTTACGCGAAAGTTGGGACCGCGTTATTGGGAGTCGCGTGATTGGGGAAGTGAATCTCATGAAAAAAATAGGGGTTACGTTTTTTTTCGCAAAAAATGCAAAACTGCCGAAACTAAAAATAAATTGTAAAAAATATATGGACGAAATATTTAGTTGGTAAAATGCATAGCGCTCGCCAACGTTTGAATGTATGCACCACACGAAAAGCCGCCCGGCTGCGTGTGTACAGCAGCAACGACAATGGAAGGCGACTGCGCAATTGGGGGATTTGCGGCGAATATTTCAGCGCGTAATTCAAGGTAGCGTAATTGGGGGTTCTACTGTAGCACGCGAGTCAAAAATGTTTGTGAAACCCTAGTATACAGTATTGTTAACCACGAACAAAAAAACTAAATCATCAATCGATTTAGATATGTATATATTTGCCGACTCGTTAAAAGCTACAATGTTATCTTGTCTATTTTTTATCATACCAAATAAAGCCATACTTGAGTGATAAAGGCATTTTTGTTGATATTTTGACAATAGGTTGTTACACGAAAACGATTATTGATGTGTACAGATAAATATTTATTAGAGTTACCCTAAACAGCACTTGAATAAAACATTGTATTCACATTATACGTTATCGATATCTAACCAAGGTTGTGGCTGTAAAATACATTTGGGCACATTAGAGGTGAAGTGAGCCAACTAGTACAATTGTAAAACGTTTTCCTTGGACCTCCTCTAAGTAATATCTATGACGTCTTTGCTTGGTGCTTTGGTGGATTGCATATTTTGATTATACAGAGATAACACTATTGCAATTTGTATTGACCTGAGGTTACTTCACAAATTACAAATCATCTAAATTATTTTTTTCTAAAATAGTAGTCCAACTGTAATTAATATTTTAAAACAGTCGAAGACAAGAACGGACAGTTTTTTTTTTCATAATTTTATATAAAATTCAGTTGCAATCATTTTTTTAGGGCGGTATAAGAATTTCTATTCAATTTTAATTTAATTCTTGGACACGGGTGTTGTGATATCTCTTCTACTCGAAATGATCACAATGAATAAAAAAAATGAAAACATGAAATAATTGTAAATTATAAATCCCGGGATTCCGGGATTGAAAGAATGTGAATCCCGGGATCACAAAAAGGGTCCAGAATTGGATGCCCTAGTGCAAGATTTCCCAAAATATGTTCCGCGGAACACTGGTGTTGAATAGGTGTTCCGAAAAAAATTGGAATGGTTTTATACGCTGCAAACACAGTTTTAAAAAATTTTAAAATTCAGCGCTAAGTGTTCCGTTATATTTTCCGGACTTGCGAAGTGTTCCATTTCAGAAAATGTTTGGGAAATCCTGCCCTAGTGGCAGTCAATAATCTTAATAACTATATTTTTTTATTTAATATTTTGCAAAACGCGTTTGTGCCACCCTTGGAATAGTGCAGTGGAGGGGAACCAGCGGCCTTTTGACTTGATTAAAATATTAGCGTAATCAACCTATTATATATGTTCGACAGTCGAAAAAAGGGGTGTCAACGTTTTCTTTACTGCGTCCTTATGTTGACTCAGATAAATGAATGTGGCCTTTAGAAATTAAAAGGTTCCCCACCCCAGGAATAGTGTATAAAGATTGGTTATTTTATCCTAACACTCATTTTATTCAAACACTGACGAAATAAAAAAGCATTATAGAATCACTACCAGTTATCACTGAAAAATCAATTCGTTTATATTATTCAAAATATACATATATGTATATTCTTTCTGAAAAACCTGTTTGCCAAATTTGGTTAATAATATAACAAATAAGAATAAAATGCAACTTTACCAAGGACAAGATTTTTTCGATAAATTCAAACTAAAATAATCTAAAAATGATGACTCATATTTTATAAATTTGGATGACATTTTGTCCGAGGATTTTTTCGACCGTATTTTTAGTGTTGGGTGGGTGTACCTTCGATAGTATTTCCGCAATTTGCGAAATTTAATGCGCCCCATTAGATACAAATTAGCATCGTAATTGACGTGTTTTTTTTAATTTATTCTCAATTAATAACCTAGGTCGTGTACTTTTTAGGTATATAATAATATTATATGTATATGAAATTCCCTTTTTGGGTCCGCGTGCCAAAAATCGTCAAATATTATTTCTCGATTGTGTGGCGTGCCGAAGCAGTAAAAAAAATATAACAAAATACAAAAAATAAAAAATAATTTTCTTAAGCGATTGTCGTTTACCTTAACATTATAAAATTAATAAAACGGAATAAATTAATAATTCACGGATTATTTAATCGACATTTTATTTTTTTAAACTTAAAAAATATTTTTTTTTGAACTCGGAAATCGTTCGCATGTCGTCCAAATTCTCAAACGTGCCACATCGGCCACGCGTGCCGTAAGTTCGCCATCCCTCCACTAGCGCATACGGCGCAGCCGTTAGCATTGTAGGTTTCCGTGCCGAACTTTACGGGATCGAGTCCCAGTACGAGCAGCAATTTTTTTCTGTTCGAAGGCATGGGTGTTCGTGTAAAAAAAATCCCTCCCACCCTTTACGATCCTTTAATAACGGAGTGTAGTGAGAGCGATTAGTTAACCACTTGCCCTGACTTAGCCTTATCCTTTTATCTCTACTTCTCTCTTTGAATAAGAGAGGTTGAGCGACTATGTAACACACAGTTCTCGTAGAAAAACTTCTGTTAAGATACCTGCATTAGGAGGCCATATGCTACACATTAGGAGCGGATATGGATTTAAAAAAAAAAACTGGTGAAACCTTATTGCATGGATGTCCAACCGGTAGATCGCGATCGACCGGTCGATCCCAAAGCAAAATTTGGTCGATCCAGAAAGCTTCCGTGAATTTCGAAAAAATATATATTTTAAATATAAAATATACAAAAATACTATAATTGAATTATTTTGTAAGCACATACCTATCTAATGATATGTATTTCGCATTTAAAATAAACATTTTTAAGTTTGAAGATGGGAAAAACCCTAAATAAAACTTCTTATAAGAATCATGTCAGAAGTCGATCGCGAGAAAAATTAAGATTGAAAAGTCGATCCCAGGGCAAAAAAAGTTGGACACCCTTGCCCTTATATATAGTGTCATGTATCGCTCATTAGTATCTGAAAATTTAATAATACCGAAACTTTATAGGTTTTATTATTTTATAGATGAATGCAAAAAAAAACCATCGTGCACGTGGTATTTTCTTCGCTTTTCTCTAATAAATACTCAATTTACTTAGTTTCATCAGAGGAAAATTTATCGTTAGTTCGAAGCACGTAATCCAGCCATTGGGAAATAATGTATGACCCCAGACCAAAGCCCAACACGTTAGGAATGCATTTTTTAACGGTGTAAGACTGTAATGCGGTAGAAAGAATGATAGTTGGCTCTGCCGCAGGCACCACCACTGCAGTGATGCAGAAATGCACTTCAATGCATGCATGCACTATCTGACACAGATAAAACCGGCTGCAATAAACCCACGAAGCCATTTTGAGCTTACCTCTCACTTAAATTCTCTCAAGCACAAGTAGTTTCTTATTTGTGCGAATGCAGTGGTTTGCGACGAACCAGGATTGGACACTCGGGCAGTTAACTACCCAGCCTAGCTCATACTGTACCCAGCGATGCTATTCCCGCGTGTATACATTTATTTTGGAAGGTCTGAAATACTCAACACAATCACATCAGAAACGATAATTGGGAGTCATTTTTTTTTATTCGTGTCTCCTTTTAATTTGGAGCAGTGACCTTTCAGTGAAAATATCTCAAAAAAAGTTTTTCAACGAGAACTATTTGTTACTCAATTACTTAACCTCTCTTTTTCGAAGAGAGTAGGGATAGGAGGATAACGATAGGTGGTTAACTAATAACTCGTTACGTCTTGTTAATTTTAGGATTGGAAGGGTGGGAAGGGACTTTTACGACATCAAAAACAACCATTGATTGATTGAAAAAATGCTTTTTGTGTTGGGACTCCAACCCGTGAGATCCCCACGGAATTCAACGTCGTTGACCAATACACCACTGATCAGACAGTTACGGATGAAAAAAAAAACCTCAATCGAAAATGAATATTATCCAAGCAAAAAGATACAAAATTTTAGATTTTTTCAGTGTTGCTATTCGGCGGTGGAGTAATTATGTACGCCCCGTACTCGAAAAGTGTATTCGAATCAAAATGTACAGCAAAAATCTTTTTAAAACATACCAAAATATAATATTTTTAACGCATTGATTGACGATTCTCTGACTATTTAACTACATATTTCATGTCGTTATAGTCATTACCATAGCTGTAAAAGTTATGTTTTTAATTTAATAATAGTAAAAAAATCACATAATACTAATTCCAATATTTGAAATCGGATTACCAACGAGAAAACAACGGCTTTCGAGTATCGATAGCCATACGCCCATACGGTTCTGAAAGCATTCAAGCCGGGCCGAGTGCTTTTAAGAGTGCAGAGTTTCTACCAATGCAATAAGAAAACTTTTCTGTACACACCAATTGATGATAAATGGCTTAGAAATCTTTTTTATTATTATTATCAGTATTATTTTATTCATAATCATATTTAAGCACCCTATCAATATAAGAATAGTAATAAAACAAAAGATTTCATGCTTTTTAATAGGAACCCTCAAAACGTTCGTTTTGATTTAACGAATAAAATAATGGCTTTTTTACCAAATCAAATGTAATCAAACGATTTCCGTCGACTCCTATACATATGCAAAATGTAAATACGAGTTGGTTGTTGATTGTCTCGCCACCTCATGTTATATGTATGCAGCTGCCGTTTCACGGTCACCATCCATGACGCAAAAACGATCAAGAAAAGAAACGAATTCACTCTTCATATTTTTGGTCCGATAAAGAGATGCACGAGACCTTTCTTTTAACCATCCACTATTAGTAATTTCTAGTTTTTTCACGTACGTATAGAAATATGAATCTCGGAAATTTTAATGCCCGCAACTCACTGACAGTTATATCTCGCCAATTGATCGCATAAATAAGTTATAGTCTGCAAATTTGATCGCCAGGCAATACACATAATCATTTTTTTTAATGCTAAATTATTTGATACCTACATACTTTTTGTTTCAAAAATAGTTTTTTTTTATTCTTTTGCTATTAAATTACCTATTCTTTCATACTTAATAGAATTCCAAAAAGATGCTTATCATAAGCTTATGGTAGAAAATTGAATTACAAAAATATATTTTTATGATTTGACACAACACATTTCATTGCTTTTAACTATACCAGCGATTTCCAAACTGGGAGGCGTGGACTATTGGAAAGGGAGGCGCGAACAGTTTAAAATATTTCTTTACCCTTTGATAAATAAAGGATGGAGAGGCGCGAAGATATTTTTTTTCAAAGGGAGGCGTAGTTGCATAATGTTTGGAAACCACTGATCTATAATTTAAACTATGTTAGCGATCATTTTTATAGTTATATAAATAATTATCTATTTTTTAGACTCCCCGAAAATAAACTAAATTTGAAATATTCTATTACATATTATTATGTCAATCATTTTAATATAACTGCAAACCGCTAACAATGCGCTATTGGCAATTTTTTTAAATAGGCTGATTAAATATTCTTCCGCATAACATAAAAAAGCTAATCTAGAAACAATTAAAGTAGGATTAAAACATCGTTAGAACAGGCTCGCTATGTAAATGACAGTGATTTCTTCATATTTTTGTAAAGATATATATATGTACGTGTTTTACTAGTTATTTAAATCCTCTTGAAAATTAATAATGCATACAGAGTTCATTAAAAGACGCGAAAATATACCTATATAACTAAACGTATATTATAATATTTATTAACAGTTATCGTCTAACAAGAAACAACCACAAAGATATAATTTATAAATAAAATATATACAGTATTTGAAAACTGTTATATGTACGTGGATATATAAGAAAGACTAATTTCAAGAAATTTTACGAACATATCCATCTTTTGAAAAATCAAACTAGCAATTTTAGAATCACCTGACTACTGATTTGAAAAATATTTTTTATCTTAAACCATTTTTAAATATATCATTTAATTATAGTTTATAAAATTACTGCCTTTAAGGTGTTAACTGTCAATTGGAACTGGAAAAGTATTATATAATAATATCAAATAAAACACTTCCGTAATAATTCCACCTTATTAATATAGTAATGTTTTATTTTTTAATTAATTGATTTTCTACTACAATACTAATTTTCAGCTAAAGGAAATCAGATAATTCAAATAAAACTAAACATGTTTTGTTTCACCATGTCTACTAGGAATGTCAAGCTTATCTCAATGCAATATTTTTTATGAAAACCGACTCAGTTGCTTGACCTTTATTTTTTTCGAAAAGAGTAATTTTTATCTTAGGTAAGATTTATAATATCGATGATCATGAAATTCATGCAATCTTTATTTTTGCACTATAACAATTACTTTTCGTTCCAACCACTCCATGAAATTCAATATTGATTAACGAATTCGATTACATTCAAAAGCATTTGCTAAAAAATAACTTTAAACGGAATTGATTTGATATGTTTTACGTTCAAATTATATTATACACAGAATACGACTAAGCTTGTTTCTTCAACGGTACTCTTCTCTTTGACCATATTCGCTCCCTATGTGGAAGGTATGGCCCCTACACGGCACCTCCATGTTTCTCTGTCTCCCGCCAATTGCTTTGCTTCCTCCCATGACATGCCAACAACTCTCAATTCCACCGAGTACAACCTGTGAATAGTACTCGACGGTCTTTCGGGACGTCGAAATCCCACCGTTCGAAAGAAGAGGCAGGCAGGATCAGAGCTTTCCGGAGACATCGGCAGCACCAGATTCTATGCCTCTCCAAGACCACTAACGTGACACTGTCTTGCACGTTCCCAATCTCTGAGATCATTACGAAAACAAACCACCTCTGTCAGTTTCTGGTTTTTCAGAAGGTACAGTGTGTTCAATTGTATCGATCTGCAATTATAACTCAAAACAGCCTGTTTTTCACTTAACACCTTTTGCCAGTATAAAGACAATATAGACTGCAAGCGGAGGGACATGAATAGACGCAATTCTACAAGATCTACTTGATATTTAGCCACTCAACCAATCGTATCCCAAAGAGAGTAAATATATAAAGACGAGGTAAATACAGGTCTAATGGTAAGCTAATCAAAGACATATATGATATCGGGCTCAAATCCATAAATACGTTGAGAAATCACTTTATGAACTAGTGCTCGCGGGGGCTCGAGCCCCGAATAAAGATAATCATTCAGAACTATCCTGTTGCCGAATAAAATCAGGATCGGAACGACAAATTTACAGTCAAATTATAATATTATTAAATCGTGTAAAAAAAAGTTTTTTGTTATGCATAAACGAGTACAATATATTATGCACGTGAAGTATGTCACGCCGTAATGTCAACAAAGCAACGGTGTTGTGCATAATTTTTAGCGCGGTTTTCGAAAGTTTCTCTTACGAGGTGGAAGACCTCGGAAGCGTTCGGCCATTTCCGGGGATTACTGGCATAGATTTATTATTATACGGCGGACACATCCGCAGCGTAAATAATAGAATAATATATTTCCGAACATGCAAGGTGGGCATCGTCGGGTAAAGAAACGCAAATGGAAAGTATTTCCCGTATATACGTGGAAATTGGCTAAGATTGAACATTGGTATTCAGATATCGCCACTCTTGGGAAAAATTAACTTGTAAATTAGTATTTTCATTTTCGAAAAGACTAGTAAAGATTAAATCGCAATTGAAATTACGTGTCGGCCGTCGGGTATTCAATTTAATAATAAATCTTTTTTTTTTAATAAAACAACTTTATTTCAGCGCATTTGTTGCACTTTTAGTTGTAATTTTTTCATTCATGTCCACTCCCAATGTGGAGCAAATGGCTTCCTAATGGAGGTATCTCAACCGAAGTTTTTTTTACGAGAACTGTTCGTTACTCAGTCGCTCAATCTTACTTTTTTTTCAGAGTGAGTAATATGGAAAAAAGGATGAGCCTAGAACAGGTCTAGTGGTTGACTAATCGCTATTGCTACAACCAGTAATTAAAAGATCAGAAGGATGGGAGGAGAGAAAAATAATGTGACTTGACATCAAAAACACCCAGTCTCCGATCACAACTTTGAATTGAATCATTCTCAAAGTGATCTTACCGGGAATCGAAAATCCAGATCTGCGTGATCGACAGATCTCTTACCAACTGTGCCACAGCAGGCGCCAAAGTTGTTGTAATACTCATTGTATTACGTCTAAGAATTTTTCTCACATATCCAGGTAAAAAAACAAATTTTCACTCAGTATTTATTAATAAATGCAGAATACTAAATTTGTCAGCACATCTGCGTATTGTTTCATAAAACTGCATACAACTCATCAGTATCATCCTAGCTAGGCTTTACACAACCCTGAGTGACCTTTGGCAACCTTCAGCGGAAATCCCAAAGTTTCACGATAGTCCGTAGAGCCAGCCAAGGAAGACTTCGATAACTATAACTTACTAGCTGTAAGCCCGTTGACCTCAACGGGGGGATTTTTGTTGCATTTTTAAGTAGTCGGAAAATTACAAACCTATTTATTGAATAAGCCAGAGATTCTAAAAATAAAATAAATATATCGGGGCATATATCGACAGCCCTGCCCTGTAGTATTTAAATTGTAAATTATTTAATTTTTGGAATAATGTTAAGTTTGCTAACAATTATTTTTCCTATTAGCAGAAATAGACCTCGTAAATTACCTAATTTTTGGAATAATGTTTATGTTTGCTAACAACTATTTTTCGAAGTAGCAGAAATTTCGTAAATTATTATATCTTTGGAATAATGTTCAAGTTTGCTAACAATCATTTTTCATAGTAGCATAAATCGATCTCGGCGCATATATCGACAGCCCTGCAGTTTTTAAATTGTAAATTATTAAATTTTTGGAATAATGTTCAAGGTTGCTAACAATCATTTTTCGTAGTATATATATTTTATTCAACTAATTTTCAAGTACGCTAACAAAAATATTTCGTAGAAAAAGAAAAAGACCCGAGGACATCAGTACGCACACATTTGTGAATTGTGATTTGTGAAAAGTGATTATTTTATCGACTATTAATATATAGATTTTGGAATTTTTAGAATAATCTAATATTCTAATTTTTAGAATAATTTAATATCTATTGAACTTTTTTTTCACTTCAATGGAATGTGAGAAAAAAGTCGGAAAATAAATGGGCAAAGAATTAAATTATATTTATATAAAAAATGCAATTTTCACATGCAAAATATTATAAATTAATTGGACATTTTATCAAAACAAAATTATCAAAATTTTGATTTATTCTCCAAATAGAACTTGTTTTTTAGAATATATATAATGATTTTTACTGACGTTATTTTACTAAACATACTGAAACTATGCTTTCGCCAACAACTAACTATACCACGTATGTATCTAGATTAAAAACAAATCTTGAAATAATTGCGTCTTATATTTATTTTTTGAAAAACTTATTTCGCTAGTCAATCGGATTTTGTTATTTTGATAGCATTTATTTTCATACGATCAAGATGTAATGTGATTTAAAAAGAAAGTTTTCAAAAAAAAAAAATGTTATAAACCAAAAAAAAACGTTCAAGGCTAGATTCGAACCACTACCTTCAGGTTTTTAGCTTTTTTTACCTTTTCCAAAGCATATTCTCGTTTACTCGTTATTTAAAACAAAAGATACAAAATTATTAAATTATCGGGATAAATTATAAATACCCTCTGTTAAAACGTAAAATATTTAATAGCCGTCAGCATACATATGACACACATGGAATATTTGCATTTAACTGTCGAAACTATATTATGTAAAATATTCCACATTCATTATTTGACAGGTGTTCCATTTTTGAATCTTGAATACAAACAATCGAAGTCAGTAGGAATCGCAAATATCGTTCCATTTTCAAATTTTTATTTTATATACACTATTTTTATCGCCTTGATATTTATGACGTTAGCTCAGTTGATAGAGAGCTCGACTGGTAATCCAGAGTTCTGTGTTCGATCCACGGTCGCGGCGTTTTTTTGTATGAATTTTTTTCAGCGATTTGATTTGTTTCGTCAAATAATAAACAGTGTATTGGGAAAATATGTCTTTAGTATGAATAAAAAAAATAATTAATGGCGACAGCGGGGCAGGATGGGGGGGGGGAGGAGGACCGTCTTTCTTGACGTCATCGAAAAGGCGAAATCGCGACCATATACAAACGAAAAAAGTATGTATTTGGTATGAATAAAAAAATGGTGACAGCGGGGCTGGGGCGGAGGAGGGGGAGGGAAAATCGCGGACAATCATACAGACGGACAGACGGACGGACGGACGGACATTATCGACTATTAATATATAGATAATATCCAAATACGTAAATTGGGACATACCTGTGGGTCCTTCTATGACAAGACACTTTTGACTTCAAAGATAGATTAATCCACTCTCGTTCAGTATAATTAATATGTAGGTGTACATGGAATCTAGAAAAAGAAAGAAAAATAAAATAAATATAAGTAAAGTAAACCGATATATTATTATTACCCACTGGATATATTAATCACTAGAACAATGTTAAAATCAACATTATCCGCTTACATTCTAGGACAGGTTTATTTAACTTATTGTTTAAGATGAATCATTTACAATCAATACTCATACAGCTCACTTTTCTGCAGAGCGATTGGTAATTTCGTCAAATAACTTGAGGTAACTGAAGGAATTGGCATTTACTTGATAGAAGTTCATTAACACTTCCCCTACTGTGCTAAAAAATACTTCCGATATGATTTAATTTAAGATTTCGACTGAAGGTGCTTGGTGGAATTTCAATATTTAATTTGAACGATTCAAATTCCGATATGTTGCTGGCAATTAAAGAACCAAGTGAAAAAAAAAACATGTTTTAACACTTGGGCGGTAAAAACCCATGACGTACATTAAAAAAAAACACTTTTTCACTTGGTGTTTTACGGTTCATATCGGAAGTATTTTTTAGCACCGTTGTGGAAGTGTTAAGAGAGAAAAATAACGATGTTTTTCGTAAGAATTATAAATCAAAATGAACCGATAACTGTTAAGTTGGCGATTCCAGCTCTGGGCCGCAGAACAGTAGTCAAGAACTTCACCAAAGGCAGCATTTATGTACGATAAATAATATATAAATCGGTATACTGTGTGTGTACTACTGCAGTAACAGTTGGCGTATTGCCTTATGTAATAAACAAATAAAAAATATTATTTTACATTACACTATCCAAATTAAACGTTGCGGCACCGAGACCGTTGTGAAACATCAGTGATTTTTTTTTTGTCTTATTATTAAAAAACAAATTTCGGGAAAAAATACAAACGACAGACAAAAGTGACTTTCTCTCTCGGAACACTGGCTCCGAAACAAAACGTACGTAAGACCTAAAATAATAATTGATAAAAGAACAAGAGTGAAAGATTTTTCTCATTCATCATTCATAGATGGTTAACCGTTATAAATTCAGAGTAAAAAAAAAATCATTCTCAATTTGGCTAAGTGACATAGGGGGTTTTTATGCCTTCAAATTTCATTATCGTCTCTTTCTATTCGAACCCTGCGGCGCTTTGATTAAGCAGCGCATTCACTAAGGAACAATTGTCCCACAACATATAACCTACTTGACGCTGCAACATTGGGCACTGTCTCCTAGTTTGGTACTTTTTGTGGGAACCGTGGAACAACGTGAGAACGTAACAAAGTGGAACTTTTTACGGGACCCAAGGTAGGTTGCACGTTCACACTCCTAGAGAGAGAGCGCATAAGAACACGACAGTATAGCTGGCAGCAGCATGCACATATGTGAAATACATTTGTTAAGAAAAATCGTGAATTGCATTCATATGATATTTATCGATTTTGGTTCCCTTTTAAATAATACGTAAAGCTATATATATAATATATATAATTTATATATTTTTCAATCAATATTTTTATAGTGATTCAATTGGCATTTATTTAATATCAAAGTATTAAGTATTAGTTTTTTTATTATTATTTAAAATTGTTTAGAACTAAATACTTCGATATTTTTAACTCTAATCCTTGTATACACTTGTTAATTGCACACACATATTTTTCTAATATCATTTAACACATTTTTAAATAACTTTTCTACTTTATCTTTGAAATTTCTTCCTTTTTAGCGACAGCTGGTTTTTTGTAAATTATATTAGTCTCTATCTTTTATAGTATATTATCTATTGTACATACGATGTTATCGATGATGATTAAATGATTTTTTTATTGTTGTATTAACCTTAAACATAATGTGTTATTTTAACTTTACTCGAATTGTTTTCATCTAAAGTTCGTTGACACACAACACTGACCAACACAATAACCCCATCGTTCGTTTAAGAAAATGTTTCGGGGCATAGATGTTGATGAGCATAACCCGAAACATTCGTTCCAAAGTAAACATCAGCCTGTCAGTTGACATTTTAATTTCAGTTGGCGACACTGAGATTTATGTTTGTATCTACACAAGTTATTATTTTAAATAAACACACATAACAAAAACTACAAATAATCGATACGCAACGTGACAAAAAGATTAAAAAATTAGTATGCATAGTGCATAAAAAGTAAATTCGCAAGTTATTCTGCCGAGTAAGTTCAATGGCATGAAGTTACATAATCTTCAAAATCGTACAAAACAGTACTTATCTGAACTTACTCACGTCCACGCGGATTATTCGATATTCAAAGTGACGTCGCTGAAAAATGTTCGGCCATATTAAAAAGCGTATCGTCGTTCGGGTAGAATCTTCAACATCGTATACTACACAAAAATGCGTAAACCTTTAAGCCAGTGGTTTCCAAACTTTATGTTACTGCGCCTTCCTTTGAAGAAAAAAATATTTTCGCGCCTCCCCATCCTTTATTTCAAATAGTAATAAAGACACGTCTTAAAGAGTAAATAAATATTTTGGGCTGTTCGCGCCTCCCAGGTTGGAATTCGCTGCTTTTAGCTAAATGATAAGACTTAAGACAAAATATGAACAGCCGCATAAAAATTAGTGTGTGTTTAAATATATTAGTAACACGAATGTCACGAATGGAACATTTTTGATTATTTATTTTTCGTGGTACACTTAACTCTTTTTTAACACGGTAGACACGTTCTACAAAAACTGTGTAAAAAAAATGATAAATTTAAATTTAATTCAAGACATCACATATATCCATGCCTTCGAACAGAAATTCATAAATTGATTGCAAAATAAATTTATAAAACTGTCCGTACTGGGATTTGAGTCCGTGACCTCCGTACCCGAAGCCAACAACATTGACCACTCGACCACACAGGCGGCAAAATTGAAATACATATATGAACAAATATTCTGCGAAATTTACTTATTGGGTCTTTAGTATTACCCTTTTTACACGATACTATAATGTTGTTCCTTTTTTTTTCAAATAAACACAGTTTTTTAAATTCAGTGAACCAATCTTCATTTTTTCTATGAATACTGCCACTTATTTACACAGTCCTTTGTGGAACGTATCTACCATGTAAAAAAGGAGTTGAGTGTTTATATAAACATAATGTTATATTTTTTCAATAAAAAACCTTGTTTTATTTAATATATGCCTCGGATTGAAACGTCGAGCGGTTTATTTTGATGAAATAAATGCAGCGGAATAGAATATTGCATTAATAATATAATTTCCAACAAAATATATTAAATTATAATACGAATTTGCATTTTTGACGAAGTCGATACAACCATGAGCTTAATATTAGTGACCTCTAAAGTGAGCCTGACATTGTCAAATTCGTTGACATTCAACGCTTACGCTAAACTGGACATAAATCCCGCATGGATGTGAGGAAGCCTTCAAAACTCCTCACAGATATTACTCCTGATGGAAAGACGTTGGAAAGCCTTTGGCTTGAAACGGAATGGGCTGGATGTCAGCTTTTGCCATAAGACCGGGTAGAATGTAGGATGGACTGTAGCGCTAGGAAAGTAGAACATATTTATACACATACAGTAAAATCCCCATTTACACTTAAGTCGGGACCATGTAATTTGGAGTAGTGTAATTGGGGAAGTGAATCTCATACGAAATTAGGGATTTTGTTTTTTCCGCGAAAAATGCAAAACTAAGATTTCACTTAGTAAAATGCAAAGCGCGCGTAAAATCCAGCACACAGACAGTCGCCCGGCTATGCGT
The DNA here is from genome assembly GCA_031772345.1 of Himalopsyche anomala. Lineage (NCBI taxonomy): Eukaryota > Metazoa > Arthropoda > Insecta > Trichoptera > Rhyacophilidae > Himalopsyche > Himalopsyche anomala. Next base: position 33,723,120 of record CM062823.1, read on the forward strand.
GTATAGCCTGGCAAGTGTTGAATACACATACGCCAGCCAACATTTGACCGATATGCACCGCACAGACGGCCATCACATAGCAACAACAACGGAATGCGACCGTTCAATTGGGGGATTTGCGGCGAATATTTCAAGCCAGCGCGTAATTCGGAGTAGTTTAATTGGGGGAATATCGTCTTCGGTGTGATGCAGAAAGGAAAACAAGTTTATCGAATAAAAAAAAATAAAAAATAATAATAATTGGGGGTTCCACTATACAGTACAATCATAATTAAACGTGCCCGGAATATACGTTTCCCTACTATGTTAGTGCAATTTCAGCGGTTATGTAACAACCAACCACATTAAATACCCGATTTTTACGTTTTTATGACGATTAAGAAAATGACGTTAAAAATATTCAAACATCAAATTTAAAAAGTTGAAATCTATTTTACCAAAATCGATGACGTGCACGATCAAGCCTTCAAATAAATGTATTAAATCAAACGAGTTTTTTTTTTTTAAAATACAGAAATATTAAAATTGTGCACGATTTTTTAAATATTTAAGAAATCTATGTAAAAATCAACGTTTTCCTTCTGTTTACATTTTTTTTTCGTCGGTCCCTGCGCAAACCTCATCTAGGGATTTCACCGGATAACTTTATAGCAAGTGCTAGGGTATCCAATCCCGGACCCCTTTTGTGATCCCGGGATTTCGGAATTGTTAATTTTCGGGATTGAACACTCAACATAAAATCGTGTGTAAATTGGGATTCGGGATTGACAAAATTTCTGATCGGCGATTATAGAAATCATGGGAATTTTCTCGTAAATTTCAAAAACCCAGGAATTAGCGGATTTACCCGAATGATCAGAGTGATTCGTTTTTTTAGCTCTTCCAAACATTTTCGAATCCAAAATCTTAAGAATTTACGGATTTGCCAAAAAAACAAAATATTACGTGTTTCATTTTCTCAATCCCGGGATTAGTACTATCGCAATCCCTGGATTTCGGGATCACAGAATTGGACGGGATCCCGGGATTGGATACCCTAGCAAGTATTACTCAACTATCAAAAGCAATCGTGCAAACGTCATATTTTTTTTTTATATGTCTGTAAAACCCAAACGTATGTACATGGATGTATTCATCGAGAATTTATTGCAACAAACATATAGATATTGATTATATCACTTTCAAGTATCTAGTTCGCTGTAATATTATAACACGTAAAAGAAAGTAGTGGAATCAAAATGAATACGTAACAGAAATTTAAAAAAACAAACTATCATCAGCACGATGATAATTCACAAGTCGAACAATCACTACTTTCTACTGCCATTAAAAAAATGAAAGAAATGACTGTCAATGTTTTGGTTATTAGACATAATACTAAACAGGTTTTTTTGTATGCTATGGTGCGCGATTTGTGACTAGACGAATTTGTATTATTTAATACTGTAAATGTAATACGTGCATGTAATAATACCACGATGTATGAAAGGTATTCGAATAGTGATCAACAACGGTTTGAAGACGTTCCGTTAACCATCATAGTAACATTAAATTACGTTAAACGGCTTCTGTGATATAGTTATAAGATACACCCACCCTCCCCCCAATTTTTGTTGATTTATATTAAATTATGACATATTTTTTAATTTTAATATTTATCATTTCTTAATAGGAATAAAACCAGTTATAAAAATATAAAAAAATAATACAATATAAAGTCTACATAAACATCGATTGTGGAAAGGAAAAAGGACTATAACCCACACAGCAAATTTTACAGGAGGCACAAAAAACGTGTTTTGACGATTTTGGGCTATATGTAAATTATAAAATATACACAGCCTTAAAGTGCACGGAGACATCTAAACTGGTGTTTAATTGACATAATATAATATTATTAAATAAATTATCTAGGGAAAACTTTTTTTTCAGTCTTTCTTCTTGGTTTAAATTTTCACAAGCTCATCTTTTTTCAAACTTAAAAGGTAAATTTAGATACTAATTCGGCATTTGCAGCTTACGTCTTTTCGATAGAATTGTGTATGATGTTTGAAACATTGTGATAATCGTAAAAAGCTGTTTTGAAAAAACTGTGGGTTACGTCTTTTTTCCTTCCTACAGTCGATATTTAAAGAATAAAAAACAATATACAGTGGAACCCCCAATTACACTACCTCGAATTACGCGCTGGCTTAAAAAAAATTCGCCGCAAATCCCCCAATTGCACGGTCGTATTCCATTGTCGCTACTACGAAACGGTCGTCTGTGCCGCGCATACAGTCAAATGTTGGCTAGCGTCTGTGTATTCATCACGTGCCAGGCTATACACGCATAGCTGGGCGACTGTCTGTGTGCGGGATATTTACTACTACAAAAACTAAATATTTCTCCATATTTTTTTTTTGCAAAACTAAGGGAATTTGCGGAAAAAAACCAAATCCCTAATTTTGTATGAGATTCAAACCACCAATTACACTGTCCCGACTATAGCGTAAATAGGGGTTTTACTGTATTAATATGTGCTGGTTTTTTTAAATTAATTGTTTGCTATACACCTATTTTTTTATATTTCTCACTGGATTCGGTCTTCAAGAGTTCTTTATTTTTTAAGTAGATAATCATACATTTGGCAACAATCGAGATCATAATTTTCGATGCACTTTGTTAACCTTTAACAGTGTCGACTGAGTCTGTTTCTCTCATCCGTAAAATGAATCTCCATTAGCGAGAATATTTTCTCCACATTACCATTATGTCCTGGTATGGAGAAAATACAATCGCATATGTGATACAAATCTTTGTATTGTTCCGGAAATTCTGTTTCTATTTTCAAACATATAACTATCCATTTATCTGCAGATATTTTGTTATTTCAATACGGAGATTGTACGCACTAGGGCTTGTAAAAAAACCGACTTTTGAAAAAAACCGGTTTTCGAATGTCAATATTGTTCCTAAGAATGAATAATTCAATTAAAATAACGAGAATTGGTTAATTTTATGTTGTTTATTTATATATATAATAATACACAACAAGAAATTATTTGGTGTTACTCCTCAGAAAATATGATTTAAGAAAATACCAAGCGTCAACTGATCGTTTTGTAACAAAATTTCCTGATATCGAAAATACCCTTTCGCTGGGTAATGATGTGGGGCATATGGTCTTTAAGCCATCAAATAAAAGATCCAAATTTTCTGTCCTTTTGTTTATAGACTCGTTTATGGAAAATTCGGCACAACCAGTTACGAAGTTGAAAAGCCGGTTTTCGAATTTACAAATTTAGTAAAAACAAAAAAAAATTAAAACCGACAAGCCCTAGTACGCACCGCACCGTGCGAAACTGTAGTATTTTGGGGAAAACAAAAATATGACTTTTGGGCGTCCCGGAAGGTTCATTTGAGACACCGGGACACGAGACTCAAACCCGGTGACAGTCCCGATTAACCGGGACGTCTGACAACCCTAGCTATCACTCATTCTCGGTAATTTTTTCAGTTAACATGTTTTTGCATTGACGTCTTCAAATACAACAAAAATTGTTACGTCCGTTGTCAGGGTGTTGGGAATTAGAGACCGAGCTCTATTATTGTCCGGAAACTCATAAATCTGAGAATATCACAGTTGATATATTTTTTTCTGGTCAATACGAATGAATTATAAATAATTGTTTTAAGTGCCGTTGTGACAAATCATGCAAACCGATAAAAAGATAAATAATTACAGGGAAACGTCGTATAGTCACAAACACGTTATTGAAGCTTTTTAGACCAATCATTATAATTACTTATTGCAGGGTTTCCCAAACTTATTGTGCAATGGAACACATCGCAATTATGGATGCATGTTAATTTGCAATGTTACCGGAACACTGCTTTTTAGGTTGGGTAATTCATAATTGTAAATATATATATATGTGTGTGTGTGTTATTAAATCACTTATTATTTATTAATAAATTATTTGTAAAACATGATACATACGAATATGAGTAAGCAAAGCTCTTTCTTAGTTATTTTAAATCTCCGTCTATACCTAGATATTTGACGTTTTAAACATCAGTGGAGATTTACTATCACTCGATTTTTAATATGAAGTAGAAGATATTGAATTTAAATGTGTTGCAGATTATATTACCATTTCAAATTTTCGTGGAGCACCTATTTTGGTCATGCGGAACATATTTTCGGATACCCTGACATATTGTATACATTGGTAAAGGCCAGGGCCGCACGCGAATCGCGTATCAGATCAATCAAAACTAAAATATAAAAAAAGATTACTATTTATTTACTCCTGGTAAAATAACACAGTTGATTGTTTCCTTTTTATAAGAATTTGAAAAAGAGAGGGGGAATACATACCACCCCTGATGTTGGTAAATCCAAATTTAATTATCAAATCAATTTAGCTAAGCTAATGGAATAATTAAGTATTGACAGTGCGTACTTGGCCCGTATGTCGAGTTTGGCGGGTCACGGCGATTTAGAATCGACCGTAGTTGACATTATTTTTAGGTTACGCGATCGCAAAATATTTTAATTCGAAATGTTACAATAATTATATTTTCCAACGGTTTTCGCGATCAGTATTCGACAAGAGGTTAGCATTGATTTTGAATATAATAAAATATATATGATCGTCAAAATTTGGTACGCGATACGAATCCCTCTAAGACCAGAGGTTAGCTGCGGGGTAAATTCAAAGGCTGCGCGGGCCTATCCAACAAATGCTCGACATAATTTGTCATTTTGTATTTAAAAAATAGTTTTTTTTTTTTTTGATTTTCATATTAAAAAAATAATATAATTTGAATTTTTATAAATAGTTTTTTAATACTTAGCGTATTAAATAAAACATAAGAAATAACAACTGATTTTTTAAAAATAAAATAAAACGAGCACAAATTAAAAAAAAAACAGAATGAAACTTATTAGTCGTTTATAAAGTTATGAACATATTTTATGAATTTATTTAAATTTTTTCACGTCGATCATTACAACTAATCCTAGTGTATACTCTATTTAGATCAATTTCTCGTTCTGATAATAGAAAAAATGTTGAATTATTTAAATGTTCAATTTCTAATTTATTTCGATCAAACAAGGTTATTCCAATTAAAATATGTTTCAATAGTTGTATTAGAGTAGACGCCAACCAGGAATAAGTGCACAGGGCATTTCAGATTGCTGCGCGGCCGCGCGCGCAGCTCAGAGGAGACATTGGATACGATATAAGAGATACGCAAACCGAAGCTAGGCTCTTATCCGACCAGGACAAAAATCTACATGATTTTCCCAATTATTTTGCTGGATATAATATAAATCATGTAAGGGTGGAAAAAAAACGCTTTGAATTTGTATTAAGAGGTGTGCCGTACATACATTTTTTTTCGTCCAACACAGGAATGTAAAATTTATTTGGTATTATAGATAGGTATCATTTAATATATTATATAAATATATTTACTCAGTAGTCGGTATATAGTTCCAATATTTGTTATCTAATGAGAAAAAATCATATTACAAAGTTTTAGAAGCACCGTTATTGATATTTCAACATGAGTGCATCTGAATTAAATTAACATTAACATTGTATAACAGAATAATGCAGTAAAGAATTAATTTTTCGATTGTAAACATTTTTCCTTCACAGCACACCAATTTTTCTCTCATGATTCTGCGATACACAATCAATATATTATATAGGTTATAAGCTGAAATAAGAGATCATGCCGTGTTACAACGGTTGCGAAGCACTGCTATAGCACAGTTATTTGCATGCCACCTCGCAATCGACTATGATATATTTATGCTAAGAATTTTTGATGGTAGAAAAAATACATGAAAATTTATCTACCAATGATGTTTCAATAAACCGATTAGTTGCTTTATTATTATAATAAATATACTGTGCGTTGCGTTTTCGTTGTATTATATTCTCAATTAGAAGGGTCTACGTCGCAGCGGTTAGCGTCGATGGCTTCCGTGCCGGATTTCAAGGGTTCGGATCACAGTACGAACAGCATTTTTTCGAATCGATTTCTGTTCGAAGACATAGGTATTTGTGATGTCTAAAAATTTCCTCCCACTCTTCCAATTTTTTAATAACTGGGCGTAACGAGAGCGATAAGTTAACCTCGAATCCTGTCCTAGCTTTATCCTTTTATCCCTACTACTCTCTTTGAATACGAGAGGTTGAACGTCTGACTAAAAAAACAGTTGTAGTAAAAAAACTTCTGTTGAGATACCTCCATTAGGAGACCATATGATTCACATTGGGAGCGGACATGGATAATAACAATTTAAAAAATACTCAATTAATCCAAGTAATTAATCCAATATCAATTTTAGACCGTCTCACAAAAACAAAACAATAAAATCAACATTTTTTTTTAAGTCACCTTGCCCCAAGAAATTTTGTATGAACTTTAGGTAACCTCGAACATAAAATATAGCGACAAGATTCATACTTAGCATAAATTAACTGCAACTAAATTAGTTAGCATATTATTAGCGCACAAAAAGAGATGATTATGAATAATGAGCGTGTGTAGAAAAAATATTTTTTTCTTTGGATATAGAACATTCTTTTTGGGCCAATATGTCTCAATATATTTCGCTTTAGTAAAAGTAAGCAAATTTTAAGTTCTAAAAAGTAATTTTAATTTCTTTATTCATTAAAAATGTAGTACGATGGAAGAAACAAGACTAAAAATTCAAACGTGAAACATAAAAACGAAGTTTATTCCTAACCAGGGCTGTGGGGTCGAAGTCGGACTGTTTTTTACCGGAATCGGGAAAAAAAATAACGACTCCGACTTATATAGCATTTTAACTAGTGGTGTATAAAAATTGCGAATCAAAAGTGACCCCACTGCATTCTACTAATTCCGGGGTATTACGGGTCCGAACTAGGGCGTCCTGGACCCTTGTTGTAACCTTGAGATTTCGGGATTTACAATTTTTTGTTGGCATTCACGCGGATTTCAAAAATTTTGTCTGTCTGCCGATTTCAAAAATCCAGAAAATCACAAAAAATTGGAACATTTTTTAGGTCTCACGCCGATTTAAAAAAAATTGCCTGGTTGTTTGTTTCAAAAAACTTTTCGAGAATTTTGCACTTTTTATATTCGATCTCGATATCTCGGGATTAATACTGTCACAATTTCGGGATTTCGTAACCGAAAATTGGACGGGATCCCGGGATTGGAGGCCCTAGTTAGAACCGATTAAAATCAATTAATCTCTTCAATTAATCAAAAGTATTTTGTAATATAACGCAAAATAAGGAAAGAATTTTTTAATTCTTTGTCGTTGAGATAAAATACTGATGAGGAATTCACACCCCCATTCACCTGGGAAGTTGTTAGTACATAGAATATAAGTAAACTAAATATATTTGAAAATTAGCCATTGTATCTATTGGGGAAATAATGACTGTACGAACAAGAAGAAAGGAAAATGATCACAAAAATTGAAGACCATTTCAAGGGAGGATTTTATTCACTATTTATAAACCGAATTAAAGTCGGAGTCATGTTTTAATTTAAGGTGGGTGCGAAGTTGGGGTCATTTTTTTAACGACTCCACAGCCCTGCTTCTAACATTGCAAATAAGACATATCAGTTTTTGCATTTATACGCCCCATATAATAAATAAAGGAAAGCCTCTTGCATATGTACAAAGCACAACTTGCATTTATACAAATTACACCAATTAAATATTTAATTAACACATCGTGATCAAAAGAAAATGAATGCTATAAACATGCACATAACATGTTTAGAAACGGAAGAAAATTTATAGAAAATGTGAAATTAAAGCAGTTATATGATTTTTATTTAAAATGATTTTAGTCGATATCACCAACCTAACTGTTACAATACATTGTACATGTGCAATATGCGTTGTTTTTCATTAATTACAAAATATATCATATGGGCCCATTAGAAGTGAAGTGAGCCATGTGGAATTTTAGAAAAATAATATGTTGGATGGGTTGTAAAGTATCGTAAAAGTTACCCCAGTATACACATTTCAACAGTGTTATTTATGTAAAATAGAAATATGCAATCCACCAAAACACCAAGTAGAGTCGTGATTGTACTTGAAAGTCCAAGAATAAAGTTTTACCATATTACTAGTTGGCTCACTTCACCTCTAGAGGGCTCATATATCAGATAAAATATCAAGCAAAACAAAGTAGAAATATCATAATTATTCTCTTTCTAAAAATAATTTCCGTGTGGTATTTTAACATTATCCACTAACAATTTTCTTACGAGTAAGCAAGCGTCCATTGTTGCAGTATGTTTTATTCAGCGTGCAAACAGAAGAAAATTTCAACTTCAGCCTTCAGATTTCAATGGCCTTTTAGCCATATTTAGAAAATTTACATTTTAGAAATATTACATAATTTTGGTACGGAAAAGTAATTATGTCAGCGTATAATAAAAAAAATATATTAAATTCGAAATATGTTCATTTTTCCTGTTGAGTATATGAAAAATAATTTATGCAATGAATTAATTTTTATCGAAAATCACGGAATTACAAAAATCAATGTCATTTTAAAAAAATAATATTGACGTTTAGGACCTTCAAAACGTTAGTCAAGTGAAATAGTTTTGGTATAAAAATCAATCAATGTCACATAAAAAATACGTTCTTTTTTCAATCATTAATCATAAACATTAAATTGGTTTGATATAAAATTGTAGATATTCATTTTTTCTTTACATATTCAAGCAGTGCATTGTTATATTATTAATAAATTTCCCGATAAGCACAGCTATCGAGACTCAATTTACCACATATGCGAAAGAAACTGGCCACAACACTTTTTACATACCTCGAATATTTAAAGTTTGAATCGTACTTTTCACTCGATGACAACATTTTCATTTTTAAAAGGCCGAGGATGATTCAGATTAAAAACTTACAGATTGAAAAATATGATCTAAAATTTATAATTGAAAATAGTGTATTTTTGTACTAATTTCACATTATTTATCATAGACCATGACCGATAAGCTCATCGCGAGCATTATCAACAGATGAGTGTTTGCAATGAGCGAAACCGGTAATAGAAATTTCAGTATTATTTCAATCACCCACAGACCATGTTCATCATTTTATTAGTACTAGAGTACAGTAAATAATCAGACAAATATAAGTATTCTTCCCGTTTAAAATTTTGACAGCCGATTAACGCGTCGATACAAAATGGAAATAACGTGACCACAGCAAAATAGTCCTCCTAAAATCCATCTAAAAAAGGAAAGAGGGGAACCTGCGGCCTCTTGGCTACTCTGATGCGGCCTTTTGAGTTGATCAAAAATTTATACGCAAGCGTTTGGAAAAAAAGAGTCATCGACCCATTAAATAATTTAAGATTTCGACTGAAGGTGCTTGGTAGAATTTCAATATTAAATTTGAATCGTTCAAATTATGTATGTATTCACACAAGCTCGGTTCAAGTTCAACCGTGCACTTGAACACCTGAAGATGCCGAAAAGCGAAACCCGGGTCGTAAGTGACAAAACTTGAGTGAATGTACATAATTTGAACGATTCAAACCCATTATATGTTCGACAGTCGAAAAAAATTGAGGGTGTCAACGTTTTCTTTACTGCAGCCTTGTGCTGAATCAGATAAATGAATGTTGCCTTTAGAAATATAAAGGTTCCCCACCCTGGTCTAAACCGTCTGAAATGCGCAGAAGAATAAATATATTTTGTATACAACGCGTTAAAACGTGTAGCGCAAACTCGAACAAAAATACACACGATTTGTTCGGTTAGTTCAGTGTCTGCCAAACTTTTTTACTTCACGGCACACTGGTGAATGGGACTTGTACCGCGGCACACCAAATAAAAACGCTTTAAAAAAGGAAATGGGTCGCGTTGACCACTGTGTATGAACGTGACAAATATTTGTATGAATGTGTAGATGTTAAATTTACTTTATGAGGAGATATCGTCTTCGGTGTGATGCAGAAAAGAAAACAAGTTTATCGAATAAAAAAAATAAAAAAAAGATGTTAAATTTACTTAAAGTTGAAGAAAATTTAAATGAATAGGCATTGTAATTAACATTAAGGATTCTTCCACCGCGGCACACCTGAGACTTCTTGCGGCACACAGTTTGGCAGACACTGGGTTAGTTGTTCGTTATCTTGTTAAGTAAGGTTATAAAAAAACGCCTCTAGCGATTGTTTATTTATACGCCTGCATTCTGAATTATAAAACAAGATGGATTATGGATTCATGAGTACATGGCAAGACGAAGAAAGCCGAATGCCTATAAACACTGCATGCACATTGCGCATAATGTGACGAAAGTTCCGACAACTTTCTACGGCAGTGATTTTTAATGTTAATTAAGTGCGGTGCATGGTACAATTATTGCGTTATAAAAGATGTTTTCATCTCTGTCTCCACTCTTACACTTTTCCTAGTATTTTGATTTTCGGAACCAATTTATCAAATTATATGAAAGTGAGGGTTTTTTACGCTACTTTTTTTACGCTCCACTTTCTGGAACCAATGTATTGCCTAAAAAAAAGGATTTTTGGATATAATCTTGGAAAAAAGTATAGGGAATTGAGGATTTCAAATTCCTCGGTGAGGTAAAAAAAAAAAACGAATTTGGAGATAATCTGGGGAAAAAGTATAACGAATTGAGGATTTCAAATTCCTCGGTGAGCTAAAAAAAAAACGAATACGAACACTTTCAAATTATACACGATTTCACGTTGAGTGCCCACTCCCGGGATCCCGGGATTGAAAATGAATCAATCCAGAAATCCCGGGATTACAAAAAGGCTCCTGGATTGGATACCCTAGTATCAATATAATCACATTGGAACGTCAAAATAATATTATAAAATACACATAATTATAACAGTCAACGTTCAAAGTTTAGCACGTCTGCCTTGCTATCATCACACGAAGTTGCGACAGTTACAATAATTCTCTCTCTTTTTAGAAAATGAAAGTATTTTTTTCTCTTTTCTCTTGAATAACAGGTTACGTTACAAACATTCTAAATTATAAGTTATAACTTCATTTCAAGTGCTGTTAGATAACAGTCACAGAACAGATGCAGACACCGAATTTCTGTTGTTATCAAATAAGAAAACAAACAGTACATATAGTGTTTTTTTATAGCAAAGTAAATGATAAATGAGAAGTCATTTGCATTTTATTTTGCAATATAGTACAGCATACATGAAAAAATAAATCAGATATAATTATTAAGTATACACAGAGATAAAATGTAGAGACGAGCCTGGTATTAAATCGATAAATGTTTGACATGGATGATGCAATGGACAAAAATAAAACTTCTAAGTATACTTTAATTTTCATGCATGAACTTACTTTAGAAATTGTACAAAAAGAAAATTATCAGTCTTTGAGACGAATGTTGATAAACAAACATATTTTGGAAAATTGCAATATATTTAATTACTTGAAGTATAAAAATTAATAAAGGTATGTTCACGTTAAAATCTGTCAATGACATCATATCAACGTTTTAAACAAAAATATTTTTATCACTAAATGGATTGCCGTTTTTTTTCCCAGTTATAATAGAGTTTCATTAATGTTGTTTGCATTTTAATAATGTTTTTGAATTTATAAAACAATCGATCGATTTCTAAGCAATGTATCATCAATTGGTAGATAGAAAATTTTTCTCGAATTTTCGAGAATCGTATTCAAAACCAATAATTAGTGTTAAATTATAGCATTAGTTATTTTGATTGGACCGTGTTATTTCAAAACCGTGTAACAATGAGTTAAATGTACATATATTTTTTCATGCATTTTTACTTTACTGAACTTGATGAACTTATCATAACAATTGATTTAAATTTCAATTACTATTAAATGTATACTGAAATTATGCAATTATGATTCAGCAAAAACGGTTTTGACAAAAATAGAACGACATATGAAAGCATTTACATAATGGAGAAAATCGACATTTGTTCGTCTGACGTCAATACATAATATTCAAATGATATCTATTCAATTTTATTATATAACATTGAATATAAGCGATTAGTGTCAAAGCTTTCTTCTTTTTTAAATACTAATTATAAATTCCAAACTGGCAAAATATAGATACAGTACAAAGGTGACGGTAGTGTTTTCTAAAATATTTAGTGCTTTTCTCACATTCATATTGAGATTGGGTTATTTGACATTTTCTTCACGATTAGCACACACGATTTTTAAATCGATCTTTCCTAATTATGTATTCAAATAATAGCATAGACTACGTAACTTATTTTGCAAAAACCGGAGTTTATAACTAAAACATAAAAAGTAGAAATTACTAATCAACAAAATGTTTCCGAAAAGCAAGATTTATTACGAGAGTCGACGATGAAAAAAATGTGTAAAGTTTCCCGGAATCAGTTTTACTTTTCAAATATTGCTGTGCTTGCTGTTTTGTAAAGCATTTTTTTAATTCTTTACTTTAAAAAAAAGTAAACATTACTTATGGCGTGGCTGTCCAAACTGAGACCCGCATCACATTTAGAAGAAATTAAGAATTTTGAGGTAATATTATCAGGTCATGTATATGTTATAAGATATCATCACGGATTTTGAGGAACTATTTAATTTTGTAAATACCTAGCAAGATATTTTACAGTAAACAAGTAAGTAAGTTGATTCTCAGCATTACTAATGTAGGTGATCTTCAGCTGAAGTTGTGCGATTTGTAAATAGACTTTTTTATACTTAAAAATGTGAAACAAAAGATTTTTTCAATTATTGTCAGAAAACAGGTATTTTAAATTGAGAAACTTTGGTATCAAAATGGGCTCAATGCTTGGATGTACATATCTTTGTGAAAATTCAATGAAATTGAATTAAAATACAGATGTTCGTTGACAGATAAATCGCAATCAAATTTTCTGCGTTGGCAACTAAAAACATTGAAGTTGATATAGCTACTTTAGTAAATGATGCTGCCGCATAATTACCATTAAAATAAATTAAATTACCTACAGATTACAACCAGAACTTTTAAAAGAATTTAACCCCTTTGACTTCTACGTCTAGTATTTGTTTAAGTACTTAACCAACATTAGGCTTTTAAAGTAATTTATAGTAAGTAACTATACTATTTTTGGAGCGGCCCGCGAATAAATATTTTTTTGAAATGCGGTCCTCGGGTGACCTGTTGGACAGCCCTGGCTAATGGCATTTATCGCATTCACACGTCGTCGACCAATAACACGTTTCATTGCCGAATGTGTGAATAAATACAAATATACCACCAGCTCGCAAAAATAAATAAAACCAATGAAACTAGCGAACGAGTGCTAATCAAAAAATCAAAGAAATGCTCACAATAATTTATTGATTTTAAATGCTGAAATTGAAAGATTTTCTAATATAAAACTTAATAAAATTCGCTATTCCACTTGTTACAAAATGTGACGTGTTTCGCCTCTTTGAGAAGTATCATCAGTCATTATATCGCAAGGTTTACATTATTTTTAAACAGGGCCGGCCCTAAGCGTGTCCGAAGTGTGTGGCGCGCACAGGCGCCGGCTCTAAAAATAATCAGAGGGGCGCAGATTGGTGGATCGCTTTTGGTTTTTTGAAGCGCCGAACTTCGGCCGAAGGCGCCTCGCACACAGGCGCAAGAATCCACGAGCCGACCCTGCTTCTAACTATAAGATTTTTCATTTTTATTAGAATTGGTTTGGTCGCAATGACACAAATTCTCCATTTAACGATCCCAGATTCTAATCACTTAAGTAAACACCTGAATGTATTCGTTCATCAATCGGTAAAAATAAGTATGCGTAGTAGGTGTACTGTTCTTTTTCTCACATCTCGTCCTCGAAACATCCGGCATACGTCCTTTTTGAGCGTGGAGTATATGGACTTTTAATGGAGAACCTCAAGTTTTTTTTTTTACAAGAAATTGTTGTTTTTTAATCACTCTGTCACGCATTTCACATCGTTACGCATTTCAGTCGTGAGTCGTGACTAGGGCTTGCAATCCCGGGATCCCGTAATCTGGGATCTGGGAATTGACTATAACACGTAAAAACTTAAATAGAGCTTTTAAAAAGATCTCCGAGTTGAGAATAATTCTGGAATCTGATATTTTTTTCACACACCTTTTCACAATGATCTCAAAGCAACTATGGTTTATGTAAAATATGATATGTAAAAAAAACCAAAACATGAAATTATGGTAAATGATCGATCCCAGGATCACAAGAAGGGTAGGATGCTCTAGTCATGACTAATTGACTAGGCTTGTTATTATACCTAATGTTGAAACACTGCATTAGTCTATAAAATATATCCAACGTTTTTTTATCGTACTTCATGCAACTCTACAAGTCTTATGCTTATTATACTGCTCCTAAGACACTGCTGTCGATCGTGCTGCTGTGTTAGGTATAGAACGCTGTAGCGAATGGTAGTGAACACAACATTTGATGACCACGAGTAGATTCGTTTTTAGTAGTTTTATATTATTTTAAAGGGACAAAGGACGTTGTAACACTTTTGTATGAAAGCGAAAAATCATGCGGACTTTCAGTTTTTAATCGAAGTTTAATTGGCTCTTAACCCTTTAAGTAGTGAGTTAATTTTCCTAAATTATGTTTTTTTGTATATTTTGATAATATCTACGATTGACACACAAAAATATAAAAACTTTTTTTTTTGTGTATTGGTTAGTCTGGGAAGAATGTGGGATGATATTTCAGGTGGTAAATTGTTTTTTTTTTATAATTTTACAACGTATAATTAAAAATGAAAATATACAAACTTATTTTTACTATTTAATAATTTTCAACAATCTATTACTTCCAATTTAGGCCTAGATCTATTTTTGCTTTCCCGACATGTCCCGCTATACTGACGTTGATTTCAGGAAGAGAATCGCGCCTAAATGTAATTTTACGCTCAATGTTATAGGGATACCGATTTGTGTACAGATATTAACCTTTTTACAAAATTTGTTTTGTTCATATGCAAAAAATAATAAAA